>CM018692.1:33022796-33543614 GCA_009363875.1 Mikania micrantha
TACATATTATAAGTATGATTTAGTATGTTTGGCTAATATTGTTGTTATTTATTAATAAACTAGGTTAGTCGCCCGTGTACTACACGGGCTCGATGAAAAAAATATATAAATAATACGAATTACTAACTAAGATTAATAAATGTAAAATGATTATGTGAGATAAATTTTGTTTGTTAAGTTATAAAATGAAGTTAATTGAGAAAATACAGTTAATTTTATTGAGAATGAATAAAGAAATTAATAAATTTGATCCAAATACCAAATTAATTATTATATGTAAAGTGAAATACATATACACACATTAGGGTATTTGGATAGAAAATATTATGGTAAAAATAAAAAAAATATTTTAAATTGACAATTTAATGATTTCAAACAACTCTTTAATTAAGTGAATGAGATAAACATTAAATTAAATAAATAGAAAACTTTAAATTTGCGTTCTTGCATTGAAAAACAAAATGATATCCCTAGAAAATAAAAGAAAGTTGATTAGTTACAAAACTAAATAGAAATGAAACTTTCAAAATTAAAATGAAACGCATAATCATTAATTGAATTAATGATAAAAAAGAAAATCATTGATAGAATTTAAAAAAAGAATCAATTATAGAGAATTGATTAATATTACCATACTTAGATGAGAAAATTTGGGCGGGAAAATATTGCATCACTAGAGGACACGTGTACAAAATTATTTTGATTATTATATTAGATAGATATTACAATAACTAGGTTACAACTTAGATATTACACATGTTAAATAAATCTCTTTTTTTTTATTTTATTTAACTTAAATATGCAAAATTACACAAGTTAATGAAATAATTAAATCTGTTCTTTTAATACTCAATTATTTTTTACTTTATTTTCTTTTAAATATTTTTATTACACGTTTTTATTTTATTTGGATTTTCTTTTGTTTTATACAACTGCAATTCTTCTATAAAAGTATTTCTAATCCCTAATTTTTAAAGTTCAATAGTTTAATTTCTAAACTTAGTAGATAAAAATTTTAAATTAAAATTTTATCTTAACAATAAACATTCAACATCAAAACATTTATTTTTTACTGTTAAACTTTTTATACATAAGCTTTGTATAAATGTTATTTCAATGTAAATTTTTTATAAATCGTGTTAACTAAAATATAATATATTTTATGTCAAGCATAAATTTAAATTATTATACGCTAAAAACGTGAAACAAGTGATTACTTTTCGGGAAAATTTTAAATTTTGATGAAAAAAAATATATTAAAAATTATTCAAGCCAAAAATATTAACCATTAAATTTGACGACGAAAAAGAACCAGAAGTGGGTCCGGTTGTTCCACTAAATGAAATGGATAGGTGATATCACGTGGTTTACGGTGTAGCCTACCTACCGACTAGGTTTGGACGAGGCGTTGCGCCGCTCTTTCTATCACGTGATCGCGTCGTCACGTGGGTTATGTTCTGGATGTTCAACAGTTATAATATATATTATATTATATATATATATATATAATATATATATATAGGGGAAGGTTCCCCTAAAAAGTCTATTTTGCCTAAGAAGGCTAAGAAGGATTTTTAAAAACTCAAAAACCGAACCAAACAAACTCCGATTGAATTCATTTTTGCATCATTGGGAACGGGCTTGTCGAACCCTAAAACCCAAACCTAAAATCTTAAGCAATAAACCCAAATACTAAAACCAATACTTTAAAAACAAACCTTAAACATAAAGATAAAACCTAAAAGCAAAAAATCAAGCCCTAAAATCTAAATTTTAAAACTAGTTGTTAAGCTAAAACTTAAAAGCTAAAATTGTAGGGTTCGATGAGACGATTCCAATGCCATCGAAATGAGTTCAATCGGAGCCGTTGGGTCGGTTTTGGAGGTTTTAAAAATCCTTTTTAGCCTTTTAGGCAAAAAAAGACTTTTTATTTGATCTTTCCCTTATATATATATATATATATATTATATATATAGGATTGGGTTCAAATGCTAACCCTCATTTATGGCACTAACCCATTAACCCTCATAAACAATCAGAATTGAACACATGGCTTTTTCTTTTATTATTTAATAGGGTAAGTAGTAACTTGCTATATTAAATACTTTACCCTCTTTTTTTATACATCCATAACTCTTTTATGCTATAATATTTTTTATAAAAATTGCACCATTTTACTCGTCTTATTTTTCTCTTTAATTCCGTTATAGTCTTGACTAGGTTTTTTATTTTTTTTCGTATGTTCGTACTTACACCCATGTAACAAGTATAAAAATAAAAAATTATTTGTAACGAGTTGTAACGAATTCGGTTTACATTGTGTTATAGAATAAATACGGTTTACGGTTAAGAGTGTAAACGACCCAAGCCGATCCCGAGCTAGTTAATTACGTTATATTCTTGACTAGGTTTTTTTATTTTTTTCGTATGTTCGTATTTACACCAATGTAACAAGTATAAAAATAACAAATTATTTGTAACGAGTGTAACGAATTCGGTTTACATTGTTGTAAAATAAATACGGTTTACGTTTAAGAGTGTAAACGACCCAAACCGATCCCGAGCTAGTTAATTACGTTATATTCTTGACTAGGTTTTTTATTTTTTCCGGATGCTCAAAAATTCGTTATATCTACTAGATTGTAAATACGTTTTAATACTTTAAAAAATTATATCTACAAGATTGTAAAGACATTTTAATTACTTTTAAAAAAATAATATAACATTTTGTTGATAAAAACCAAAATTCGTTATATATACAAGATTGTAAATACGTTTTAATACTTTAAAAAAATTATATCTACAAGATTGTAAAGACATTTTAATACTTTAAAAAAATAATATAACATTTTGTTGATACAAACAAAAATTCGTTATATATACAAGATTGTAAATACGTTTTAATACTTTAAAAAAATTATATCTACAAGATTGTAAATATCTTTTAATACTTTAAAAAATACTATAACATTTTGTTGATAAAACCAAAATTCGTTATATCTACAAGATTGTAAATACATTTAATACTTAAAAAAATACTATAACATTTTGTTGATAAAAAACCAAAATTCGTTAAATCTACTAGATTGTAATACGTTTTTATACTTTAAAAAAATACTATAACATTTTGTTGATAAAATCAAAATTCGTTATATCTACAAGATTGTAAATACATTTTCATACTTTAAAAATTATATTTACAAGATTGTAGATACATTTTAGTACTTTAAAAACCAAAATTCGTTACAAAATCAAGAATATAACGTAATTAACGAGCATCCGGAAAAAAATAAAAACCTAGTCAAGAATATAACGTAATTAACGAGCTCAGTATCGTCTTGGCTCGTTTACACTCTTAAACTTAACCCCTATTTATTATACAACAATGTAACCCCAAATTCGTTACAACTCGTTACAAATAATTTGTTAGTTTTATACTTGTTACATTGGTGTAAATACAAACATCCGAAAAAAAATAAAAAAACCTAGTCAAGACTATAACGGAATTAAAGAGGAAAAAAAAGACGAGTAAAATGGTGCAATTTTTATAAAAAATATTACAGTATAAAAAAGTTATGGATGTATAAAAAAGATGGGGTAAAGTATTAAATATAGCAAATTACATTAATACCCTTATTCCCTTATTCTTTCAAATCAATTACATTATTATATTATAGTTTAATATGAACCATTAGAGATTGGCATCTTCTAATTTGATCATTAAATATGGTGAGGTTAATGGGTTATTGCTCTATCCTAAGGTTAGCATTTGATCACTTCCCTATATATTATATATATATATATATATATATATATCTATATAATATAATATATATATATTATAGATATATATATATATATATATATATAGGGGAGGGATATTTTAAGAAGACTAAAAACCATGAGAAGTGTGAAAAGCAACAAGGAAGTGACATGCGTACATTAGGTTAAAGGGTATAGATGTCAAAATAAAAAAGGAGGTTGCACATGCAAGTCACATGCGACTTTATCCATTTTTTTTTAAACGTTCGTAACTATTTTACACGTTAACATTTTTTAAAAAAAATTACACCATAAAATCAAGCGTTTTTTTACCTTTTTAACGAGTATAATATTGCTATATTAAAAAAATTAACAAAACTAGATGCTCATGAAACTTGCGTTTTTATGGTGTTTTGAACACTAATAGCAGAACATAAAACACCACAGGGCATTTTTATGGTGTTTTTGAATGCAAAAAACACCATAAACACTTAAGTTTAAACCTGGTTTTTTTAGTTTCGTTTTATGGTATTATCGAATAAAATATATTGAAAAACACTATAAAGCACATTTATGCTTGATTTTATGTTGTTTTTGCTTTATGGTGTTTTTGCAGGATGAAACTAAATGTTTTATGGTGTTTTTGAGCACTAAACAAAATAATAACGCTTAATTTTGCACTTAGTTTTTTTAAACTACATAATTTTACATAGGGGCATTTTATGGTGTTTCTATGTGTATTTGCTGAATAAAAACACAGTATGTATTTTAAAGATAAAACACCATAAAACATTGTTATTAGAAGAAAATTGTGAACTTAAGAAAAAACATATAGAAAAACACCATAAAGCATCATTTTTCTTTTTGTTTATTCATTAAAAAACACTAAAAAAACAAGTAATTTTATGAACATAAAAAAAACCATAAAATGTTCAGTTTTTCATGCACCTACAATAAAACACCAAAATTCGCAAAACACCACGTTGATTTACAAAATAAAACGAATGTATGTATTCAACAACATGTACATTTGCTGAATGAAAACTCCATGTGTATTTCCAAGATAAAAACACCATAAAATATTGTTATCTGAGAAAATTTAGAAGTAGCGTAAAATAAACACCATAAAACATTTGTTAACATTTTTGTTTATATAGTGAAAAAACATCAAAGTGTTTTATGAGCATTCAAAAAACACCATAAACGCTAAGTTTCATTAACCTACGAAAAACACCCATAAAAAACCAGTTTCTTAAAACATATCAAAAACGCCATAAAATGTCCTGTGGTGTTTTATGTTCTGCTAGTAGTGTTTCAAAAACGCCATAAAATGCAAGTTTTATGAACATCTAGTTTTGTTAATTTTTTAAACAATTAATATTATACTCGTTATAAAGATATAGAAATACTCGATTTTATGGTGTAACTTTTTAAAAAAATAATAACGTATAAAAGAGTTATGAACGTTTAAAAAAAAGGAGGAAAATGCATGTGACTTGCATGTGCAGATTTTTTGCTAGATCTTCCCATTCTACCCCTACTGATGGTTTTGTCACACCCCCCACCCCTCGTCACCTCGTGTCTGACCTGACGTCACTGAACCGGTTGCGGAAGCATAGTGGTGATGTCTCTGAGGTGGTGAGGGGTGACTTACTTGAACCAATATCATAAGCACACAGATTAACTTAAAGTAATTACATTACCAGGGTGTCGCAATCACAATCACATTACAACTATATTTATTTAATTACAATACTAATTATAAAAGTGCAATTAACTCAAAGGTGCATCCTCACCCGGTGGTCATTGTCTCCCTGCAAAAGATTTAATTTGAAAACGTCAGCACAAAGCTGGTGAGGTCGACAGTTCAATTAAAAACAATATGGTATGATAAGCACGTTCTCAAAAGTTCAGTTCCGGATAACCATGGGACCTGTATCTAGTTCCTTTCGGACGTCTAGTCTGTCTCAAGATATTACCCGTCAGTACATATCTTAGTGCCTCATTATCTTAATGTCTATCACACCATTAAGAAGTTCAGGAAACAGATAACAAACATTCACACAAGGGGAGATGCAATCCTCCAGCGAATGGGGTGTCAACCAATAGTACTATCAATGTTTTTCTCTCGGTCACACATGGGTTCACTAGATACAGTTCAAAATGAGGACTTTCAGTGTCATGATAGAGTTCAGTCTACAGGCCAATATCCCATGAAATCCCACAAAGTCACAACAATCACATGAAATCACACAGATATCAGTGATACATATCATATGTTCATTAAAAGTTCAACAATGTTCCCCGATGTTTGAAAAAGATTAAAAATAAAAGGGGTTGTACGAAACTCACCTGGTAGTATAGATGTAGCAGAATATCTCAAAACTGATAATAGAGAAGTGATTCTGCATTTATTTATATTTAATGAGTTATTTATGTTCTAGTTTACTGATTAGATCCTTCTGAATGTTCAATGTCAAAGACATTGCTTAGTAAATCATCAACTCGATATTAATTATATATTAATTAATTTAAGGTTATATCATACAATGATGATAATGTAGGAACCTACATTGCATTAGATTCCTAACACAAAGTTGATGACACTCTAGATTAATCAGAATAATCTCAGTTTACCAAATAGTTAATGTTGTTGATTATAATACTAAAACAGTTTCTAGATGATTTAATGGTTTAGGAGTGATTAATCCTTATTATTGATTACCCAAATATCATGAAATATCACAATGTAGTATCAGAATAGATGAAATAACCAGATTTAACATACTAATCTGACTGTTATCACAAACATCAGATAATCATTCCAATGAGTATGTTAATGATTATGATTAGTTTGAAACACTGGGATTTAACCTTTGCATTTCAAAGATTAATCAAACTAATCACCTACATTGTCATAATCAAATGGTTTAAACCATTATAATCATATGTATGATTTCATGCAAACCGGGCATCACAACGGATCAAAACAAGGATTTAACCGTTAGAACTTCGTGTTCTTCGTTTATAATCAATCCTAGCCATCATCTAGGTAATAATCAACAATCCTAACTATCTCATTACGTTCAAAATCAAGATCTAATCAATCAAAATCAAACTAGAAGGTTAAAACGAACCGTTACCTGTTCTGACGAATTTCTGCGGTTAAAATAGCGATCAGGACTTGTATATATGATCCGTGGGATGATCCGGATGTTCAAGAGCCTCAGATATGAAGATTAGAGATGTTAGATAGGTGATTTTATGGTTTAGGAAGCTCAACTTTCGTCTGGGAAGGAAAAAGAGTCGAATAGAAGGATAAAATGAAGCTCCCCATGCGATCTGATCCGTTTAAAAAATTTTGCCGACATAGGCTCCGGGGCGTATCGCCCCAACTGGAGGGCCGCGATGGGGCGTACCGCCCCACGTCATCCTGCGTCACCATTTTGGTTTTAAAAATTCTTTTCGCGATTCCGGGAGCATACGAACTCCGTTTTGCGCACGGTTTTCGCCCACGTTCATCATTTTTCACATACTATCAATCCCCAATAACAAAAGTTACTAAATCCTCGTGGATTTTAAGCACGACCAAATGTGCTCACGTTATTAATGCCGAATTCTTCGTACGCAACTGTCACAGTTTTAACTTATAATTAATTACGAAAATACCACCAGATTAATCTCAACCACAAACAAATTGATCTAATGGTTGAGATCCCTTCTCACACTTCTCATGGTTTCTAGACTTTCTAGTCAAACCTTATACTATATATATATATATATATAGGGAAAGATAAAATGAAAACCACATCTCAATGAGAAAACCGCGAAAACCATTCAAAAATCACGTAAAACGAACGTATTTTTTTTTGAAATTTTTTTTACAAGTTTGTAACACTATTGGACACATTTTTATAAAAAAATATAAAAAAGCGCCGACAAGATATTTTTTAAAAAAAATATTTTATAAACCCACGTAAAACCTACGTAACAAAACTGAAAAAATTTTTAGTTTTGTTACGTAAGTTTTACGTGGGTTTATAAAATATTTTTTTTAAAAATATCTGGTCGGCTTTTTTTTATATTTTTTTTAAAAAATGTGTTCAATAGTGTTACAAACATGTAAAAAAAATTTCAAAAAAAAAACATTCGTTTTACGTGATTTTTGCATGGTTTTCGCGGTTTTCTCATTGAGATGTGGTTTTCATTTTAACCATACCCTATATATATATAGGGTAAGGATATTCTAAAAAGGCTTGAAACCTTAAAAAGTCTAAGAAGCCACAAAAGAATGACATGTGGATTAGAAGCATAAGGGTAAAAATGTCAAAACAAAAAATAAATTACACATGCAAGTCACATGCAAATTTCTCTCATTTCTTTAAACGCTTGTAACTTTTTTGTACATTAATATTTTTTAAAAAAAATTACACCATAAAATCAAGCGTTTTTTTGACTTTCTAAAGAGTATAAATTAATATATTTTTTTAAAAATAAAAATAATGACTTATACCGAGTCTTACTAATTGTTCATTTTATGGTGTTTTTCAAATGTTATTTAAACAAAATTACATTGCATTTTTTATAACGCATGTCTATATTTTATGGTGTTAATGTTTTATGGTGTTTTTCAACTTATTTATGGTGTTTATGATATTCAGAAGTTAACGAACTAAACAAGGCGTCTTATAGTTTTTTGAACACCAAAAACACCATAAACATCTTTATGGTGTTTTTTTTGTAACGTATATGTACATTTTATGGTGTTTTTTGAATTATTTTATTGTGTTAGCATTTATAGTGTTAATGATTTCCAGGTGTTAAAGAAAATAAAACAGGACATTTTATGGTGTTTTTTAACTTAGTTTTATATGTGTTTACTTTTCATGGTGTTTTTTCGAGCTATTTTATAATGTTTATGGCGTTAACATTTTGTGGTGTTTATGTTGTTCGAATATTCATGAGATCGAAGCTAAACATTTATGATGTTTTTTGTGTTCAGTGATATGAACATCTCAAAAACACCATAAAACGCAACATTCATATACACCAATTTAGGTCATTTTTTATATAGCAATATTATACTCGTTGAAAAAGATAAAAAAACGCTTTATTTTATGGTGTAATTTTTTTTAAAAATAATTACGTACAAAAAAGTTATAAACGTTTAAAAAAAGTAGGGAGAAGTTGTTAAAAAGTCAACAATGGCTACAACACCCATTATACCCTCCAACCACTTAAATTCCCCCTTAATTCTCTCAAATGAGGTGGCACCTTTACAATCATTCATCTTAAAAATCAATGACTAAGATTTCTTCCTACACTTTTTAAGGTTTTAACACTTTTTTAGCCTAACCCTATACTTATATATATATATATATATATATATATATATATAAATGTTTTAATGCTAACCTTAGGATATAACAATAACCTATTAACCTCACCATATTTAATGATCAAATTACAAGATGTTAATCTAATGGTTATTATTAAACTATAATATAATAATGTAATTGATTTGAAAGAAAAGGGAATAAGAGTATTAATGTAATTTGCTATATTAAATATTTTACCCCATCTTTTTTATACATCAATAACTTTTTTATACTATAATATTTTTTATAAAAATTGCACCATTTTACTCGTCTTATTTTTCTCTTAAATTCCGTTATAGTCTTGACTAGTTTTTTTTATTTTTTTCGGATGTTCGTATTTACACCAATGTAACAAGTATAAAAATAACAAATTATTTGGAACGAGTTGTAACGAATTTGGGGTTTACATTGTTGTAGAATAAATAGGGGTTAAGTTTAAGAGTGTAAACGAGACAAGCCGATCCTGAGCTCGTTAATTACGTTATATTCTTGACTAGGTTTTTATTTTTTCCGGATGCTCGTTAATTACGTTATATTCTTGATTTTGTAACGAATTTTTGTTTTTAAAGTACTAAAATGTATTTACAATCTTGTAAATATAATTTTTAAAGTATGAAAATGTATTTACAATCTTGTAGATATAACGAATTTTTGTTTTTATCAACAAAATGTTATAGTATTTTCTTAAAGTATTAAAACGTATTACAATCTAGTAGATATAACGAATTTTGTTTTTTATCAACAAAATGTTATAGTATTTTTTTAAAGTATTAAAATGTATTTACAATCTTGTAGATATAAGGAATTTTGGTTTTTATCAACAAAATGTTATATAATTTTTTAAAGTATTAAAATATATTTACAATCTTGTAGCTATAATTTTTTTAAAGTATTAAAAAATATTTACAATCTTGTATATATAACGAAATTTTGGTTTTTATCAACAAATGTTATATTATTTTTTTAAAGTATTAAAATGTCTTTACAATCTTGTAGATATAATTTTTTTAAAGTATTAAAACGTATTTACAATCTAGTAGATATAACGAATTTTGTTTTTTATCAACAAAATGCTATACTATTTTTTTAAAGTATTAAAATGTATTTACAATCTTGTAGATATAATTTTTTATAGTATTAAAATGTATTTGCAATCTTGTAAATATAACAAATTTTGGAGCATCCGGAAAAAATAAAAAAACTAGTCAAGAATATAACGTAATTAACTAGCTCGGGATCGGCTTGGCTCGTTTACACTCTTAAACGTAAACCCTATTTATTCTACAACAATGTAAACCCCAAATTCGTTACAACTCGTTCCAAATAATTTGTTATTTTTATACTTGTTACATTGGTGTAAATACGAACATCCGAAAAAAAAAAAAAAAACTAGTCAAGACTATAACGGAATTAAAGAGAAAAATAAGACGAGTAAAATGGTGCAATTTTTATAAAAAAATATTTAGTATAAAAAAGTTATGGATGTATAAAAAAAAGAGGGGGTAAATTAGCACATAAAGCAAATTACTAATTTACCCTTATCAAATAATAAAAGAAAAATCTATGTGTTTATTTATGATTGGGTAATGAGAGTTAATGGGTTAGTGCTCTAAGTATGAGTTAGTATTTGATCCCAATCCTATATATATATATATATATATAGGAAAGATCAAATAAAAAGTATATTTGCCTAAGAAGGCTAAAAAAGATTTTTAAAAACTCCAAAACCGACTCAAACGAACTTCGATTGAACTCATTTCGATGGCATTGGAACCGTCTTATCGAACCATACAATATTAGCTATTAAGTTTTCATTTTAACAATTAGATTTAGATTTTAGGTTTTAAGGCTTGATTTTTTGCTTTTAAGTTTTATCTTTATGTTAAAGATTTGTTTTTAAAGTTTTGGTTTTAGTATTAAGATTTATTGTTTATGATTTAAGGTTTGAGTTTTAGAATTCGTCAAGCCGGTTCCAATAATGCAAAAATGAATTCAATCGGGGTTTATTAAGTCGGTTTTCGAGTTTTTGAAAATCCTTCTTAGCATTCTTAGGCAAAATAGACTTTTTAGAGGAACCTTACCCTATATATATATATATATATATATATATATATAACATAGGAAAAGGTATAAAAAATAACCATCTTTTTTGTTACAACTATATAACTCATTTCAACCAATAATAAACTTACACATAAGCTTTTATTAAAATATTAAAAAGGTCATCATAGTCATTTTACTTTTATAAGTTTTTCCCCCATTTTTTTTAAAAATTAATAACTTTTTTATAATATATTATTTTTAAAAAAAAATTGCACCATTATATTCGTCTCATTTTCTCTTTAATTCCGTTATAGTCTCGACTAATTTTTTTTACTTTTTTTAGATACCCTATATTTACATCATTGTAACGAGCTTAAATATAACAAATTTATTTGAAATTTTTCTAACAATGATAAATTACAGTGATATAATTTATATTGACGTAATTTACCGTGTTGTAATTTACATTGACAGAAAATTCGGTTTCGGTTTTTTTAGGTTAATTCAGTTTCGGTTCGGTTTTTTCGGTTAATTTGGTTCCGGTTCGGTTTTTTTCGGTTAATTCGGTTTCGGTTTTTTTTTTTTGGCTTTTTGCTCATCCCTAATTTGTAACGAGCCTAAATACAATAAATTAGTTTGAATTTTTTCGAACAATGATAAATTACATCACTATAATTATCATTGTTAGAGAAAAAAATCAAAATAATGTGTTATATTACATCACTGTAATTTATCATTGTAATTATTATTGTTAGAGAAAAAAATAATGTGTTATATTAAATCACTGTAATTTATCATTGTTAGAAAAAAATTCAAAATAATGTGCTATATTTATGCTCGTTATATCGATGTAAATAATGGACAATGAAAAAAAATTAAAAAATGTAGTCAACATTATAACGGAAATTAAAGAGAAAATTACATCACTGTAAATAATGTGTTACGTCACCGTTAATTATGTCATTGTAAATTACTTCATTTTGTGTTATATTACTTCATTTTATGTTACATTACTGTAATTTACCATTGTTAGAAATTTTTTTTAATTAATTTGTTATCTTTAAGCTCGTTACAATGATGTAAATACATAACATCAAAAAAAAAAAACTAGTCGGGACTGTAACGAAATTAAAGAGAAAAATGAGACGAGTATGATGGTGCAATTTTTTAAAAAAAATAATATAGTATAAAAAAGTTATGAATGTTTTAAAAAAGGGGGTAAACTTTATATAAATGACAAATGTCCTAAATTCCCTTCTTATTAAAAAAAGGAAATTGACACGTGGCACGATCCTATACACTTACATTTTTAAAGTAACCATTGGATGATAGTTAATGGGTTGTAACAAAAGATAAGGGTTATTAAAAATTCCATCCCCTATATATATATGGAAAGGATCAAATGTTAACCCTTCCTTATTGCGATAACCGTATAACCCTGACACTTTTTTGCGTTTTTTGCCCGAATCTTTGTTTTTTTTCATGGTCTTTATTATACATAAATAGGGGGTTTCTTTTTTGTGTTTTTGCTAATTCATCACCGTTTAGAAATTATTTACAAATGTAAGTAAGTGTAAAATAGGGGGATTCTTTATTGTGTTTTTGCTAATTCATCACCATTTATAAATTATTTACAAGGTTACACTTACTTACATTTGTAAATAATTTCTAAACGGTGATGAATTAGCAAAAACACAAAAAAGAAACCCCTCTATTTATTTATAATAAGGACCATGAAAAAAAACAAAGATTCGGGCAAAAAACGAAAAAAATGCCAGGGTTATGCGGTTATCGCAATAAGGAAGGGTTAACTAAAAGGAACCATCCCCTATATATATATATAGGATTTGAATCAAATGAAAACCCGATCTTAAAGAGAAAACCCTTAAACTCAATCTCATCCCTTAGATCAAACTTATTTAATATTTTAATTAATTAAATAAAAAGGGTATAATTGTATTTTACCACATTCCTTTCATATAAATATTTGATTTTATTCACCTATCTTCTCTCTCCTCTCTCCTCCTTTCTCTCTCATTTCTTCTCTCTCCTCTCTCCTCTCTATATATAATTTATATATTTGATTTTCCAGAATACTACACATGTGTAGTGTTTTATTTTTTTGGTTAAAAAATATTTTTTAAAATATTACAACTACAAAAATGTATATTTTCATACAAAAAAAAGTCATATTTATTTTAAAAAACAAAAAATATGCACTAAAACTTGCGCATATTTTATAGGTGTTTTATTTTTTGGTTAAAAAATATTTTTTAAATTTTTTGGTTAAAAAATATTTTTTAAAATATTACAACTACAAAAATGTATATTTTCATTCAAAAAAAAGTCATATTTTTTTAAAAAACATGTTTTTAAAAAAAATGTATATTTCCATCTATTTAAAAAAAATGTTTTTTAAAATTTCAAAAACAACAAAAAAATGTATATTTTTTTATACAAAATAAAAAAACATATTTTTACAACAAGATATAAAAAATTACACATACGTATAAATAAAAATGTACAGGTTTTAATACACAAAGTACACTTTAATCGAAATAATACACATGTGTATATTTTATATATTTAATATTTATAAAATATTACACCTACACATGTGTAGTTTTAGTTTTGGTTAATTTGATGTTTTTTAGAAATTTACACATGTGTAATTTTTTGTTTCACATGTAAAATACACATGTGTAATATTTATTATGGTTAAAAATATGTAATATTATGTTTGTGTAGTGAAATTTTTGTTTGATACACATGTGTAATTTTTTTGTTTTTTCTTTAAAAAATATTATTTTTTTCATTTTGTTAGTCAAATATATTAAAAAAATAAAAAAAGAGGAGAGAGGAGAGAGAATGACAAAGAGAGAGAAAGGGAGAGAGGAGAGAGGAGAGAGAGTCTGACATAATTAATGAGGAGAAAGGAAAGAGGAGAGATAATCTAAAATAAAAAAGTCATATATACCCCTTAAAGGGTAAAATAGGTATTTTATTCTTAAAACCCCATTAAAATATTCAACTTTAATTGTAGACCACATGTTTTTTTCTGTTTAATTAATTAAAAATAAAATAAGTTTGATCTAACGGTCCACATAGGGTTTAAGGGTTATCTCTTTAAGATCGTGTTTTCAAAGGATTCAAACCCTATATATATAGGATTAGGTTCAAGTAAAAAAGGTGAGAAGGGTGAGAAGGATTGTGGATTTGACAAGTGACATTAATCTAATTTTATAAAAAGGGTATTTTGGTCATTGTGTTTATTGCTTCAAGTTATTGTGTTTAATGCTTCATGCCATTGTGTTTAATATTTTTATTATTTTGTTTTATTTTTATATCATATTGTGTTATTTTGTTATTGTTTTTTATGCATTAAATAAATTGTTCTTATTTATTTTTTATGTTTTATGTATTAAAAGTACATAATTGTGTTATTTTACCATTATGTTTATAAAACTTATAATTTTAAAAAACATAAATTGTTTTTATTTTTTGAAAAATACATTTTCGTCATTGTATATATGTTTATGTCATTGTGTAATATATTCACCATTATGTTTTATCGTCAGAACATTGTGTAATATAATCATCATTGTGTGTTATGTTCAGGTCATTGTGTAACATATTCATTAATGTTTTTTATCTTCAGATGATTGTGTAATATAGCATCATTGTGTCTTACGTTCAGGTCATTGTGTAATAGTCATTATTTTGTTTTACGTTAAAGTCATTGTGTAATCTACGCGTCATTGTGTAATATACACATTGTGTGTTATGTTCAGGTCATTGTGTAATATATTCATCATTGTTTTTATCTTCAGATGATTGTGTAACATAGCATCATTGTGTCTTACGTTCAGGTCATTGTGTAATAGTCATTATTTTGTTTTATGTTAAGGTCATTGTGTAATCTACGCATCGTTGTGTTTTACGTTCAGGTCATTATGTAATACACACATTGTTGTATTAAATGAATTTGTTTTGTTTTATCATTATGATTTACATATAAAAAGTAAGTGATTTTGTTGTTTCACCAATATTATTTTTAAAGCTCATGAATTTATAAAAAAAAATAGTTAGACACTACGACGACAAAAAGAAACACTTACAAACAAAAAGAAACGCTTACAAACAAAAATACACAATAATAGACAATTAGACACAATGACGCGTTACAATTATAAAAGGTAGAGGAAAACATTTTTTTTGAATTTTTATATAACAATACTATACTCGTTTTAAAGATAAAAAAATGCTCGTTTTTTTGGTGTAATTTTTTTAAAAAAAATAATATTGTATGTAAAAGTTATGACTATTTAAAAAAATGGGGGGAACATGATAAAAAGTCAACAAAAGTGTCTATGACTAAAATACCCTTCCACTAACTTTGTTAATACAACTTTGATCTCAATCATTAAATTATATATCTAATGGCCCACAATCCTTCTCACACTTCTCACCAATCTAAGCCTTTTTACTATAACCCCACCCTATATATATAGGATATGGTTCAAATAAGAACCCACCATAATTGTGTTAACCAAATAACTCAAATTCAATGGTTTTAAATTTCCAGATTTAATAAAATTTTGCCAAGGGTCACCTAACCTTTTTAAATTAGAAAAGGTATCAAAGTCATTTCACTTAATATAAAAAAGTAATATTTAATAAGAAAGTGACAAGTGTTACACTCTTAAACCACCATTCTCAAAAAGTGGCTGAAGCTTAAATAAACAAAGAAGCATTTGCTGAACTTCCTTTGCTGTACTGAGACCCCATTTGAACCATTCTCATGTACTTTCCCCACTGAGTCTGATGTTCTAGAAATTGATTCTAGAAATTGATTGGGTTCTAAAGCTAAGTGGTTTTGGCTTCATCAGTCCAGAGGGAGATTGTTGGAAAATAAGGAATGACGAAGCAAAACCACCTTTCAAATAATCAATTTGAATAATGTTGCAGGACACTAACTTCCGAAGACATGAAGAATAAAGCTTTAAAAGACTCTTCGGAAGATTCTAAACAAGAGAACAATTGCTTCCGAAGACAAAACTTCAGAAGATGCTTCGGAAGACTCTATCCAAAGACAAACTTCAGAAGACACTATCGGAAGAGAATAATTGCTTCCGAAGAATAAAAGAATAAAAGACAATTACTTCGGAAGACTTCCGAAGACATCTGCTTCGGAAGAAAAACATTACTTCAGAAGACTTATGTATTTACATCAGCTTCCGATGAAAGAATAAATGTTTCCTTCTTCAGCTTCCGATATGATAGCTGATTCCTTTAATCAGCTTCCTATGAAGAACTTCCGAAAGAATAACTCCTTAGCATCAGTACAAATGTCTGAACCTCGGAAGACTTCAAGATCTTTGAAGATCCTAAGTTGACTTTTCACTTGTACTATTCTGATGCTACAGTGTCTGTAAAAGTGTCATGAGTCTTATCTGTTTGTCTTCTTCTTGTATTTGTCCTGAAACATTAAATGTTGGGGCTATTTATACCCCAACATCAACTGTATAATATACAACACTTTTTCTGAATCTTCTTTGTGTTGCCTTACTATCTTTTGTTCTCTCTTTTCTTTAAAACAAGAAAACTAAACATTAGAAATAACTTAAGTACAAAATCCTAGAGGGAGCTAATACCAAAAGCTTTGACTAAGTCTCTAAAGCTCTTGTTCCTGGTAAAATCGGCCTCTCCTTAGTTCTTTGATTTTCTACAATTGGTATCAGAGCCTTGTTCATTAGTCTTGGTTTAACCATCAAGTCTAAAATTCAAAGCTCACTTTGATATCTTGTGTTTAGTTTTCTGTGTTCATCTACTTTTCATAATCTGCTGAAGATTGATTTTTGAAACTCTAAGTGTTCAAGAATCATTCAACCAAACTACCTTGAGTACTCATTACTTGTTGATTTACTCATAACTGTTTGAACACATGGCAGAAAAATTCACCTTAGATCCCCATAACACCGGTTTTGCCACAAAGCCACCAATTTTGGTTAGGCATCAATACAATATTTGGCAGAGACGGATGTTACATTTCCTGTCAAATAATCATACAGGATGTTGGAAGTCTGTCATGTTCGGACCTCATAAACCAATGGTCCTGGACACGGAGACTGGAGATGATGTCCCTAAGGACCCCAGAACTACACTGAAGAAGACTTTCAGAAATTGGAGCTTGATGCCTAGGCACATGCTCAGCTGGCTATGGCCCTTCCGAATGAAATTTATTCGGGTCTTCTTCACCATGAATCCGCTAAGGATTTATGGGATGCTCTAAAAGAGCAATTCGGTGGTACCGATGATGTTGTAGCCAACACTAGGGAAATATTGGCTCAACAATATGAGACTTTCTGCCAACTAAATAATGAGTCACTGACTCAGCAATTTGAAAGGTTCACTTCTCTCTTAAGTGAACTAAAATTAGCTGGTCAAGTGTACCCTCCTGTCTCAGTTCTTAATCGATTTTTAAGATCTCTTCCTGAAAAATGGGAAACTTATTCTATAGTCATGAGATCTTCACCAGATTTTGGAAAACTCTCACTTACCCAACTTCATGGTAAGTTGCTCACTTTTGAGCGAGAGATTGACCAGAAAAGAAAACTAATAAAATCTGGTAAATCAACTGAAAAGTATGTTCAAGGGAACACAGCTCTTCTTAGTCATAACTCTGTGATAAATGATCAGGGTTATGATGAACACATTGACATAACTACTGGCATCACCTCTTCATTTTCCTCGCGTGATGACCATTCTCTCCCTTCTGACCATCTGTGTTTTATCATGGACGATCTTCATCAAGTTCCAAGTGATGACTTGGAAGAGATGGACATTATCCATCAACTGGCTCTCTTGAGCATAAGAACTAACAAGTTCTACAAGAGGACAGGAAGAAAATTTCCTGGTATCCATGGAAAAACCAGGATCGGTCTAAATAAGGCTAATGTCCAATGCTATAGGTGTCATGACACTGGACATTTTTCCAGGGAATGTTCTAATGCTCCAAATTCTAACCCTTCCTCTTATGTGACCTTCCCAAACATACCTTCACACACCTCTTCAACACCATTTTCTTCCACCACTTCCTCCTCCTCTTTTAAAAAGTCCAATAATCCTCAAGAATCAGCACACATTGCACATAACTCTTCTTCCTCCAATGTGCAATATGTACAAGCTGCAAACGGTAACATGTATCAACTCATTCCTGCTTCACTTCAAGTTGTTGCAGCTCCTTCTTCACAAATTAATGCACCAGGCCATGCTTTCCAGTCTTCATCATCTAGTCAAAAGGCTCTTTTATCTCAAGAGTACATAGACTGGAGCAGCTTGCCTGAAGATGTTGGCTATGCCCTCATCACTTCTGAACCAACAGAATTTGCTCTCATGGCTGTTGGTGAAGACTCCTGTTCTTCTATTCAACCTGAAGCAGATATTTCTGATGCTCAGGTATCTTCTTCTACCTTAGAAAAACTATGTTCCAATGCTTGCATAAAGGCTTTTGCAAAAATAAAGAAAGCCAATATGTTGCTTCAAAAGAAAAATCAGGAGTTGGAACAACTCCTTGACAATAAAAATTCTGAAGTGGAAAAATTAATAAAAATAAAAGATGAAGAGATCTCCACTCTAAAGACTGAGAAAATCAACTTACAAGCATCATTTGATCTACAAAGAGAAAAATATTATGCTTATAAAGATGAATTATCTCAAACTCAAGTGAACTTTGAAAAGTGGGTTGAGTCCTGCAAAGGATTTAAAATGCTTTTACAAAAGCAAGTCCACAGCCAAGCAAGATTTGGGATTGGGTATAATCACACTGCTCAACCAGAGGATTACACCCCAATCGATAACAATAAGGAAGAAACCACTCCTGAACCTATCTCACCAACCTTTCTTCCTGATGAAATTCCTCCAATAATAGACACACCTCCATTGGTGTATCAGCCAAACTATTCTTCTAAGTTTGTATACCCCACTAATACAAATCTGACAAGATTAGAAAAACCTCATTTGAACTCAGTTCAACATAATAACTCTTCAAAACAAAATGAGATTGCTCCTGATATGAGCTCTATTCATAGTTCAGAAGAAACAACAAAATCGGGTCTCTCTTCCAGCATCAAGTCAAATCTTGTTAAAGGAAAAGGACCTATGGTTGATATCCAATCTCCTCCTTCTTATCCTATTCCTCCTTACCCCATGATGAGGTAAACAGACCTTTCATCCCAAATTATTCATCTCTCTCTCCAGCCTGCTTAAAATGTTTTAAGTACAACCATGCTACTGAAAACTGCAGAACAAAAACGCCTTTGGAGAAAGCTAGATTAAAGGCTAACACTTCTCCCGTGGATTCTCAAATCAATCATCTCCAACAAAATCAGCAACAACTGCTGTTAAAGATGCAGAAATTGATGGATGATACACAACAGAATAAACCAAACAAATAAAATAAAATAAAATATCCCATGTCTAACCTATTGTACTTGATCCTCATGTGCAGAAACTCTCTTCAAACCAAAAGCATATCTGGTATGTGGATAGTGGAGGATCTAGGCACATGACAGGATGCAGATCCATTTTAAATGACTTAATTCCAAAGAATGGATGATCTGTTTCCTTCGGAAACAATGCAAAAGGTTGGATAGTGGGGTCTGGTTCTGTCACAAGTGAAAATTTGAAATTTAAAGATGTTAGCTTAGTTGAGAATCTCAAGTTTAATCTCTTGAGTGTTTCTCAACTAGCTGACAAGAATTTTAGTTCATTTTTCACTAAAGACAGTTGCAAAATTCTTTCTCCAGAAATAAATTCAAAAATAAAGGTCTTGATTGATCAACACACTCTGCTAACGGCTTGAAGAAGTGGAAATGTCTATATTGTAGATATGACTACTGACTCTCAAACATCTTCTCCTACATGTTTGATAGCCAAAGCATCATCTTCTGAAACTACTCTTTGGCACAGAAGACTCAGTCACCTTAATCACCAAACTCTTCATAAGCTTTCAACCCTTTCTTTAGTGAGAGGATTGCCTTCTAAATAATTTCACTTTGAAGGTCAATGAGAATCTTGCTTAAAGGGAAAGCAAAATAAAACTTCACATAAGTCCATTGAGGAATCCAAAACAACTAACTGTCTTAATCTGCTTCATATGGATCTGTTTGGTCCAATGAAGGTAGCCAGTTTGGCAAGAAAAAGATATTGTTTAGTTGTTGTGGATGATTACTCAAGATTTTGCTGGACCTTCTTCCTTTTCAGCAAAGACGAGACTTCTGATAAAATAATTGCTCTTATCACTAATCTTGAGAGACAATTTAGTCTCCCTGTTAAAATGATAAGGAGTGACAATGGCACAGAGATCAAGAATCAAGTTCTTGATAAATTCTGTATCTCTAAAGGAATCCTTAGACAATATAGTGCTCCTAGAACTCCTGCTCATAATGGAGTTGTAGAAAGAAAGAACATGATACTAATTGAAGCTGCAAGAACCATGCTTGCAGACTCAGGATTACCTTTATCATTCTGGGCTGAGGCAGTAAACACCGCTTGTTATGTCTTAAACAGAGTTCACATTGTAAAAAGACATAACAAAACTGCCTATGAAATCTTGTATAACATAAAGCCTCTCATTTCCTTCTTCAAAGTCTTTGGATGTCCGTGTTTTATCTTAAACACAAAAGACTCCTTGTCCAAATTTGCTGCTAAAGTTGATTCTGGATATTTTGTTGGATACTCTCAGACCTCTAAGGCATACCGAGCCTTCAATCTCAGGACCAAAATCATTGAGGAATCCATTGATGTTAAATTCAATGAATTAGCATCAACCTCATCCTTCCCTTCTACTCCTGATGACCTCTATGATCTTGAAAGCTTATCCTTCATTCCTCCCATCTCCCCCTCTTCACCTTCTTCGGAATCGTGTCAAACCTCTGAAGATCTATCCTCTCTGGACGAATGTTCTGCTTCTAAATTCTTTACTTCCTTTCCTTCTTATCAAATAAATTCTCAAGAAACAAACTCTCGAAACCAAGACAATCAAATATCTACTCCTTCATCTCCTGTCTTGGATAATCTACCCGTAGACATTCCTGAAAATACTCATGTCTCTCCTCCATAAAACTCTCTGAGCCCCATTGAAAACTCACCTACTTCCGAAACTGCCTCCTCAAATAATTGTTTAGACATTATTCCTTTCAACAAAAATCATCCTCTAGAACAAATCTTAGGTGATTTAAGTAAAGGAGTTCAAACTAGGAGTCATATTTCAAACTTTTGCCTTCATGCTGCCTTCTTATCTCAAATTCAGCCTTCTAAATATCAGGAGGCTCTCAAAGACAATAATTAGGTAGAGGCTATGCAAGACGAACTCTTACAATTGAAAAGGCAAAATGTTTGGACTCTATGTCCTTTGCCAGCTGTAAAATATCCCATCGGAACCAGATGGGTGTTCAGAAACAAAACAAATGACAGAGGCATTGTAATAAAAAATAAGGCCATATTAGTGGTACAAGGCTACTGTCAAGAGGAAGGTATTGACTATGATGAAACATTTGCTCCTGTGGCAAGATTGGAAGCCATCAGACTCTTCCTAGCATTTGCCATCTCCCATAATATAAAGGTATATCAAATGGACATAAAAAGTGCATTCCTGTATGGGACAATAAAAGAGGAAGTATATGTGTGTCAACCACCAGGATTCGATGATGTTCATCATCCTGATTGGGTGTACAGACTAGACAAGGCACTTTATGATCTGAAACAAGCACCCAGAGCATGGTATGATACTCTTTCTCAGTTTCTCCTTTTCTAATAAATTTTCTCGGGGAACCATTGATAAGACTTTGTTCATCAAAAGGGTAGATAAGGAACTTCTGCTTGTCCAAATTTATGTTGATGACATTATTTTTGGATCAACAAAACCTTCTATGTGTGAACAATTCTCTCAATTAATGTCTTCTAAGTTTGAAATGAGTGCTTTAAGTGAACTAAAAACATTTTTAGGACTTCAAGTCAAACAAACCCCAAATGGGACTTTTATTCATCAATCTAAATATGTAAAAGATCTTCTAAATAAATTTGATATGAATGATTGCAAAATAATTTCTACTCCCATGGCAACAAGTCCTGGCATATGTCTAGACGACAATGGTGAACCTGTAGATCAAACTCTCTACAGGTGCAAGATTGGTTCTCTGATGTATCTCACTGCATCAAGGCCAGACATTATGTATGCAACATGTGTCTGTGCAAGATACCAATCTGCTCCCAAACAATCTCATCTTTCATTTGTGAAGAGGATACTCAGATATCTTAAAGGTACTCCTGTGCTAGGTATCTGGTATCCTGCTAATCAAATTTGTAAGCTTATTGGCTTTTCAGATAGTGATTATGCTGGCTGCTCGCTCACCAGAAAGTCTACTTCATGAGGTTGTCAGTTCTTTGCAGGTTGCTTAGTGTCATGGCAAAGCAAGAAGCAAACATCAGTGTCAAATTCAACTGCTGAAGCTGAATACATTGCAGCAGCCCACTGCACTGCCCAAATTCTTTGGTTACAATACCAACTGCTAGATTTTGGAATAACTGAACTAAAGACACCTCTCCTAATAGATAGCGAAGCTGCCAAAAACATAATAAAGAATCCTGTCTATCATTCTAAAACCAAACACATTGAAATAAGGCATCACTTCATTAGAGACTGTTTTGAAAAAGGACTAATTGTTCCAGAACATGTCTCTACAAGTGACCAAATAGCTGACATATTTACCAAGCCCTTAGACTCCTCAACTTTCTCTAAGTTTGTGGCAAAATTGGGAATGATAAATATGAGTTAATAAACATAGATAAGATTATGTTTATTAACCTTTATATAAAAGGATAATTTTTAAATTGTCCTAACAATGGATATCTGATAAACCACTGTTAAAGAAATCTTGGTTTCTTTCAGTGTTTATCTCAACACATGGATAGGATCAGTGGTAATATGGTCACTGCTTCATATCTATCCGATGTTTAAACCTTCCATTGTTACATTCTTTAACCACTTTGGTTTCTTCTCCTTCCGATGATTTCTCTTCCTTCCGAAAATCATCACATGATAATTTAACTTGCTTCCGAAAATTATCACATGACCATTTAACTTGCTTTCGAGGATAAGATTCCTCAGATATGCAAATTAAATTCTTGAGCTTTGCACCTGATGTGACAGTTGTCAACTTCTCTGCAAGATTCGATTCTCAATGCTAACTCCCACGGCTCGAGAAGATACTTACCGTCATCTTAATTACCAATAATCTTATTTAAATCAATAATCATCTTTTTCATTTCTCATCTTTCTCACCATTAATTTAAACCTTCTTGATCCTCTGATCTTCAAGAAATTCTTCTTCACCCTCAAACGTTCTAAGTAATGCTCATGGTTACAGATGATTACTTGTCAGGCATGTCGCCTGGCACGAAGCACTTACGCTAACCTTGTCTAAAGCTCCATGCTTATGATAATGGTGTAACGGCTTCGGACCAGGCTTCATTCCTCACAAAGCTTCGTCTGTACTTCAAGGTGTGCATGAACATGTCTTCTTGTCCAAATATGTAAGCGTTAAACTCTCTTTTCTTCTCAAACAGCTCTGTAATTTTAATCTCAAAAATAATCATGAATCTTTCAACTCATTCAATTTTTTTTGTGATTATAAGGTTAACCTGAAAAACCTGATTATGTATAAACATTTCTTCTGCTCTTTACAAAAAATCATTTCAATAACTTGCGGTATGTTAGCATATCCTTGATCATCTGGTACATTACCAGAAATGTCCCTAGTCTTGGCCGTGCTTTTAGTTTGTCCCATTGATACTCATAATAATATGAAGGATTTGATCAACTAGTGTTCACAAGTTTGAACACTGATGGATGACACTGAAGAAACACCCATCTTCAGTGAACCCACATCCACCTTTCTTTCACACCTATAACAGGTACCGGCCATAAAATAATTTTTCTCACAACCTTCTAAGCCTAATAAACCCAAAAAGTCTGTTCAGGAAGATGAGATCCCTGAACATGACTGTGTTCCTACTGAACACATGGATACATCTGCTCCATCCTCACAGATGAATCAAGAATCTCTTCCCTTCCAGCTCCTCATCAATCCTCTCAAAAGGAAGATGTTGTATTCCTAAGGGAACCCTCACTAACCACTGAAATGTCATTTGACACTCAGATGGTCGTCCTCTTTTCCAGGGATATCTCTGTTCTTTCTAAAAGCCCCCCACTCTCTCTTAACAAATCTCTTACCCATGAAAAGAGGATGAGATCCGGATGACAAGTCCATCTAGACTTCTTGATCCAATATCAGGAGCATCCACTTCACATGAATATCCAATGGATTCTCATCTGAATGGATCAGGCAATAAGACTCCTGGTATGGCAACAACCAATGAAGTTTTTCTTTTAAACTAAGGCTGGCAACATATTTCCCTTTTCATATTCAGATCGGTCTGACCACATTCATTGTGTTAAGTCACACCAATATTGAATATCCAAAGTCCTGCAATCCAAATCCATCCCAATGCAGGCACCTTCATTTGAAGGTCCCCCAACCTCTTCAACCACCTTCACTTTCCCCCACCTTCCTTCTACTCGCCTCCCGGCTGATAAAGCCAAAAAGAGGGAGATAAATACATAAACCACCATTCTCAAAAAGTGGCTGAAGCTTAAATAAACAAAGAAGCATTTGCTGAACTTCCTTTGCTGTACGGAGACCCCATTTGAACCATTCTCATGTACTTTCCCCACTGAGTCTGATGTTCTAGAAATTGATTCTAGAAATTGATTGGGTTCTAAAGCTAAGTGGTTTTGGCTTCATCAGTCCAGAGGGAGATTGTTGGAAAATAAGGAATGACGAAGCAAAACCACCTTTCAAATAATCAATTTGAATAAATGTTGTAGGACACTAACTTCCGAAGACATGAAGAATAAAGCTTTAAAAGACTCTTCGGAAGATTCTAAACAAGAGAACAATTGCTTCCGAAGACAAAACTTCAGAAGATGCTTCGGAAGACTCTATCCAAAGACAAACTTCAGAAGACACTATCGGAAGAGAATAATTGCTTCCGAAGAATAAAAGAATAAAAGACAATTACTTCGGAAGACTTCCGAAGACATCTGCTTCGGAAGAAAAACATTACTTCAGAAGACTTATGTATTTACATTAGCTTCCGATGAAAGAATAAATGTTTCTTTCTTCAGCTTCCGATAGGATATCTGATTCCTTTAATCAGCTTTCTATGAAGAACTTTCGAAAGAATAACTCCTTAGCATCAGTACAAATGTCTGAACCTCGGAAGACTTCAAGATCTTTGAAGATCCTAAGTTGACTTTGCACTTGTACTATTCTGATGCTACAGTGTCTGTAAAAGTGTCATGAGTCTTATCTGTTTGTCTTCTTCTTGTATTTGTCCTGAAACATTAAATGTTGGGGCTATTTATACCCCAACATCAACTGTATAATATACAACACTTTTTCTGAATCTTTTTTGTGTTGCCTTACTATCTTCTGTTCTCTCTTTTCTTTAAAACAAGAAAACTAAACATTAGAAATAACTTAAGTACAAAATCCTAGAGGAAGCTAATACCAAAAGCTTTGACTAAGTCTCTAAAGCTCTTGTTCCTGGTAAAATCGGCCTCTCCTTAGTTCTCTGATTTTCTACACTTTCCATCTTTAAAATGTTTTACAAATTATTTGGAGCGTTCGTAACATTCTCTCATTTTTTCGAGCGTTTATAAGTACACCAACGTAAAATCTTTCCATCTCGTTACAAATTATTTTTTATTACAAAAATTAGTTCATTAATATTTTAAAAAATTAAGAATACTTTGAAAAAATCATGCTCCTTACATCAGTGTAATTACGAGAACTTTGTAAAAATTCAGCTCGTTACATCAGTGTAAAAAAATTCAGCTTGTTACGTCAGCGCAAAACGCCGTTGCATCAGTGTAAAACGTCGCTGCATCAATGTAAAACGTCGCTGCATCAGTGCAAATTACGAAAATTTTAAAAAATTTTGACAAAATTATACTTGAATTAAAGATAAAAAAGTGACAAATTTAATGGTGAAATTTTTATAAAAAAATAATAATATATATAAAAGTTATGAATGTTTAAAAAATTGGGGGTAAACTTTTTTTAAAAAAGGAATCAAGTACACCCCACCAAATGTCAAAAATACCCTTAAAAATATCATCAACTTGTTTTTTACATATTTAATATGGACCATTCATTTTAAAACACATTATTTATAAAACAATCAAAATTAGTTAAATGGTTACCACACTTGGAGTGGGTTACCAATGGAACCATCCCCTATTGGTTCAGCTTGTTACATCAGTGTAATTATGAACACCTGGAAAAATTCAGCTCGTTACATCAATGTAATTACGAACACTTTGAAAAAATTCAGCTCGTTACATCAGTGTAATTTCGAAAGCTTTAAAAAATTTGACAAAACTATACTTGAATTAATAATAAAAATGTGACTAATTTAATGGTGTATTTTTTTTAAAAAATAATAATGTATATAAAAGTATGAAGGTTTAAAAATTTGGGGTAAACTTTTATTTTTAAAATCAAATCAAGTACACCTAACAAATATTCAAAATACTTTTAAACAAATCTCAATCACTCATTTTTCTCAGAATTAATATGCGCCACACATTTCAAATTTAATAAATTAGACAACCAATCAAATTGGGCTACTAAGTTATCTCAATTAATGTGAGTTACCAATTGATCCTTACCTATATATATATATATATATATATATATATATATATATATATATATATATATATATATATATATATCTTATTACTTTGAGGCTCCATACTAAAGTAAATCTAAAAGTGTATGTTTTTTCTTTTTTAATTTATGTAGGCCCCACTTACATTAGTAAAAAAACAAGAAAAAGCCTAAACCTTTAGATTTACTTTAATGCGGAACCTAAAGTAATAAGATGTAGTTATTCGGTTATCGCAATAAGGAATGGTTAACATTCGAACCATCCCCTGTATATATATTTTTATGTTCTTGTTTTATTGTTTTCTGATAGAGTCCCAAACTCCCAACTAAAGTATTTAGTTTTGTTGGTTAAATAGTTATATTTCATAAGTGTGTTGCGTGAAGTATATGAAATTAGATATATTAGCCACAAAAGTGCAGTCAAATGCAAGGTTTTTATCTACATAAAGTTGTTTATATCAAGATGATGTGAATGCTAACGTCACATTTGGAAATAAGTTACATAAGATGTGCAAGTGTAGCTAGTTTAGATGCTTGAATTTAGGGATTTATCCATATAAAGTTGTCTATATCTAGTGATGGAGCTTGAACGTTTTGAAAGGGGGGCGAAAATTTTCATAAACCACAATACAAGTTAATTTTTTGAAATGATGGGGCTAAAACTAATAATTAAAACAAAAAACAACCTTTCGTTTGAAAAAATAATACTACGGATGGAAAAAAAGGAGGGGATGTCACCCCCGGGCTCCTATGAAGCTTCGTCAGTGCCAATATCAAGAGTTAGAACTTAGTGCTCATACAAAAGTTGAATCTTCATTTACCTGGGTTCAACATTTGATATAGTAACCCAAATATTAGTTGTAAAAGTGTGCTTAACAAAGATGCTAGAATTTTTTGTTTTATTGTTGTTTTTTTTTTGGCATAGATGCTAATGCATAAGGCGGAATTTGATCTTTCTAGGTTCAAGCTTGTTGTTGGGTATCTACTTGGTTTTCTTTTAGGCACTTGTGTTACTACGTGTGCATGTAGGTTAGCATAAATTATGCATACGATTTTTTAATATATGTTATTTATTATTTGGTTGATATGTCTACCTTTGAAGAAGAGATTCATTCTTTTGGTTTTGACCTGGTTTCTAATAGGTGATTTATGTGGCTGTGGTGATTTCGATATTGGTGTTGGCTCAATGATGAGCAGACTGTATTCTATGTTGATTTGGTCCTGGGTAACTTTATTTACAATACATCACACTTTACCTATGTTAGGGGCTATTTGGTTGAGTCTGAAGGAGAAGATAGGTGAAGATAAGAGGGCTGACGAAGGCCCTCGCTCACATCGATCGGCTTAATCGTCGCCGCTCCACAACCACCGAGAGCTGATGAAGGCCCTGATTCAGCCGATGGGGAGGTTGATGGTGAGGACCGCGACCGTGACGGAGGTCAATGGCGAGGTTGATGGTGGTGAGGTCGACGACGGAAGGCGAAGACTGTGACGAGGCGGCGGAGGTTGTTTTATTTTGTAGGGTTATTTTATAAAAAGGGTATTTGTTTTTTAATTTCCAATCAAACTATAAAACAAACGGTGTTAACCGGTTCAACACTTAATAATTCAGACCCTGTTAACCTTTCAGATATCTTAACCATTCTGCACTTAATGGTTCTGATGTTACCAAACAGTCCCTTAGTGTCTTTTGTTGCCTATACATGGAATTTTGAAGTTTTCCTTTTTATTTGAAAAATTACTAACATGGATGGTGGTAATGTCAGTGTAGGTTTCCTTGGCAACCAAGTCAGTACATTCGATTATAACCAAAGATTTTGCAGCCTCATCGAATGGTATTGTATTAACGTTGCATGTGTCGTCACCAGTGGCGGATTCATAAATTCTTGTCAGTGGGGGCAAAAAAACGAATATATGAAAACGTCATTGCTAAAACAATTGAAACGGGTCAGTTAAAAAGAGTCAAAACGGGTCAGTTAAAACAAGTCAAAGAGATAGTAATTTAAGGTTAAAAGAAAGTTTTATACACTATAATCACTCTCGCAAAACTTGAACTATTAGTCAGTTAAATTCATGTATTCAAAATAAAACCTTATTCATATTCATCTACCAAGAATTCGATGTGAAATAACTTGTAATTCAAGTGATTTCAAGACCAGGATTATAAATATGTTCTAACAACAACATAATGAAGAATAACCTGGAATTTTAAATTGATTAGGGGCCTTTTAATAAAACTCAAGGGGGGCTAATGTTTTTTCGATTTAATTTATAAATAAGTTTACACTAACAAGTGTCTTTTGAGTGGGGGCCTTGTCATCCCCGGTGAATCCCCAGGTCGTCACATATGGTAGGATGGATACTTTATCTGCATTTTAATTCAGTAATCTATTAATTTGATTATTATGATTACTTTAAAATCTGCATTGGAAAATAGTGTCAAAAAACATCAAACTATTACATAACTCATTTGTTGCAGTGGTAACCTTATCAAGGTGATGTCAAAGCTAATGAACCTACAACAAATTTATTACATAAATAAACAAATTCATCAAGCAATAGACAAATTATAACAGAAACAAATGTTAATAGAGACAACCAGAAAGCAACTCAATATTGCTGAAAACCATTTGATTCATTATATGTTCATAATGTTTGTTGTTTTAGGTGATGCACACTGCATTCTGTTTCCTTCTCTAATATTTTATTTTATTTTTTTTTTCAAACAACAACCAGTAGGGGATTAATAATATACACATGTAACTACGTATTCCAAAAATGATAATATATATATAAATATTATAGGTTAAGTGACCTATCTTGTTTACATGGTTGGTTCAAAGAATTAAGCCGAACTGACGTTTAAGCTCGTCAAACCACATCAACTGAACATGTTAACATTTTTTTTAATTTTTAAACTCGTGTATTACATGAATGTACTACCTATTACATAATAAAAACAATTTTGGAGGGTACACAACATAAAAGTTCACTATCCTCTAAATTGTTTGGTTTCCCAGTTTGAGATGCAAACGGGTCACAATAGCCATAAGTAAGTTAACATTTGTTATCAAGTTTTCTTACTAGACCACATATTTATGCTCTAAACAAGCGACTAAACAACAATAGCCTTATTGGGGCAGTTCCTGAGTCATTATCTCAAGTTGGAGGTCTTAGGCCTCATTCTTGTGCATATCAACTTGTTAGTCTTAATTGTTTTATTTATTTATTTAACTTTTTGATATATGTTACAAGATAAATTAATGAATTTAAACATAAAAGCAACTAATGTCTGGATTTTTTTATTATGTATATTTTTTATTGTAGTTAAAAATTGGATTACTTTCGTAGACACGTTTTTTATAGTGTTCTTATAATCTCACGGCTGGATGGTGGCTCTCTGATTAGTTTTCTCTCCGTACAAGCAAAAAGCAAAAAGGAAACGGTAACCTAGCACCGCCACCCCAGCCGGCCGCCACTCGCGCCACCACCCCTGCCGGCCGGCCGACCAAAGCACATGCTTCTCTCTCTTCTCTTCGAACGATTACGGTAATAATCGATATCTCTCTCGCTCTCTATCTCTCTCGCCGCTTCTCTCTCTCTCTCTCTCCTCTCTCTGCCTTCTCTCTCTCCTCTCGCTGCCTTCTCTCAGCTTCTAACCCGTCGCCTCCCATCTCTAGCCGGCCGGCTGGAAAAACATACCAGACCATATACCTCTAACCCCCCAAATTTCGCTGGAGAACTCCCGAAACCCAAACCCTAACGCTGCAACCATAAACCAGCCGGTCAATCACTGAAACTACCAACAACCACCATCGCTGCAACTGAAACCACCACAAACCATCCCCACCGCAACCACTGAAACAACCTCCCCCCCACCGCTGCAGTCACAGTTGGACCACCACAGCCCGCATACTTCAGTGCAGTACACCAAACCTTGCCTCTTCTTTCTGTGTTGACCCACCCCCCACTGCACAAGTCTCTTTTTTTTCTTTCCTTTGTTGCTTTGGACTTTTGCAGGTTAAATGAGAAGACACAGACGGTAAAGGATCAGAGATCACGCTTCGATTAGGGGAACCCACTGTGAGATTGTTCCTATTCCTTTTCCTTTATAATATGGTTTAGTTTATTTTCTGATCCTTATAGAGGAAGTGGCTATTGTATATGCATTTGTGAGCTCTATTGAATATTATTGCTTTATTGTTTTGTTGGATTTATGGTATCCTTTTATATGCATTGGGAGGTTCTGGGATGCTTGTGTGACCTTGGGATATACTCTGTGTGCTGATCGGTTTCTTGTGTGCGTATTTCTTTATTGTTGACCTCTTTGTGTGCATTATTGACCTCTTGTTGTGACTTGTATCTCTGATCTTTGATATAGGACTTGGCAACATAGACGGGAGAGCACAGTATGATACTCTGAGATCATGTCCAGGGAGGAGAGGTGCGGGTAGAGGGAATATTAGGACGGGTGAGATTTTGCGCATAGGATCATGGAACATCGGAACCCTTACTGGAAGATTTTTGGAACTGATGGATGCACTCAGAAGGCGCAAAGTCAAAGTGGCATGCCTACAGGAGACAAGGTGGAAGGGAACAAAAGGAGCAGAATATAATGGATACAAGTTGTGGCACTCAGGATCCAATAGAGTAAAGAATGGAGTTGGATTCTTAGTTAGTAGAGAACTCCAGGACCAGGTGGTGGAAGTAAGAAGATACAATGATCGGATCATGATGCTGAGGATGGTGATAGGGAGGAGGCGATTGCAGTAGTGAGTGCCTATGCACCACATGTTGGGTTGGGAGACAATGAAAGGAGAGAGTTTTGGGATGGCCGGGATGAAGTAATGAAAAACATCCCAAGAGATGAGAAGGTCTGTATAGGAAGAGAATTCAATGGACACATTGGGAAGAAGGAAGATGGGTTCCCCATGGCACATGGGGTTTCGGTTTCGGATCCCGGAACGAGTGGGGTCACTCTTTTAGAGTTTGCGTTGGCTCATGACCTGGGCATCATAAACTTGCTTTTTAGGAAAAGAGACTCACATTTGATCACGTTCAGCAGTGGAGGACGGGACACCCAGATTGACTACCTCATGATGAGAAGAAACGACCGTGGCAGGTGGTGGGACTGCAAGGTATTTCCGGGAGAAACGGTGGTGTCGCAACACAAACTCTTGGCAATGGATATTGTTATGCGGAAGAGGCTAGTAGATGGGAAGAAGAAGAACCCTCAGATTAAGTGGGGTACCCTGAAGGGAGACAAGGTAGACGTGTTCAGTAACAAGGTTCTAGAAGGGAGACATATCAGTATATGCGAAGACACAAATTAGTTATGGGATGAAATGGCCGAAAAGGTGACTAGAGCGGCAAAGGAGACACTTGGGATGACAACAGGTAACAAAAAAGGGCAGAAGGAGTTGTGGTGGTGGAACGAAGAGGTGCAACTCAAGGTTAGAGAAAAGCAACAAAGGTTCAGGGAGTTTGCCAGCTGTACGGAAACCACAGAGAGGGCACGACTGAAGACAATGTACAAAGAGGCCAAGCATGAGGCAAAGAAGACGGTTTCAGAAGCAAAAACCAAAGCTTACATAGAGATGTATAAACGCCTTGAAACTAAAGAGGGAGAACATGCCATGTTCAAGATCGTAAAGGCTAGGGAGAGAAAGAGGCAGGACCTGGGAGTGGTGAAATTCATAAAGGATGAGGATGGACGTGTTTTAGTAAAAGAGAATGAAATTAAAGACAGATGGCAAACATATTTCCATGACCTGTTCAACAAGAGCAACTATCAAGAAGAAGAGGGAGGGAATACCACGAACACAGTAACAGCTCGAAACAACTGTTATTGTAGACGTATCACCAAAGAAGAGGTTCTTATAGCCCTCAAGAGGATGGGAAGGAGAAAGGCGATGGGACCTGACGATATTCCCATTGAGGTATGGAGATGTTTAGGGGACGAAGGATTGGGATGGTTGACATTGTTGTTCAACACTATACTCAAAACTGGTAAAATGCCAAACCAGTGGAGAAGTAGTATTTTAATTCCCCTATACAAGAACAAGGGAGACGCCCAATGTTGCAAAAATTACAAGGGGATCAAGCTGTTGAGTCATACTATGAAACTTTGGGAAAGGGTAATCGAGACAAGATTGAGAAGAGAAACCCAAGTTACGGCAAATCAATTTGGATTTATGCCAGGAAGATCGAAAATGAAGGCGATACACATTTTGCGGCGATTAATGGAGAAATATAGGGAGAAGAGAAAGGACTTGCATATGGTATTCATCGATCTTGAGAAGGCGTACGACAGCGTACCAAGACAGGTAATTTGGGATAGCTTGGAGAGTAGAGGTATTCCTCAGAGGTATATTAAGGTCATCAAAGATACCTATGCAGCTGCTAAAACTAGTGTTAGAGCACCGGTAGGAGATACAGACTTCTTCCCAGTGGAGGTGGGACTACACCAAGGATTGGCTTTAAGTCCTTTCCTTTTTGCGGTTATTCTAGAAGAATTGTCGAGGTATATCCAGGCTCATATCCCTTGGTGTATGCTTTTCGCGGATGACATTGTCTTAGTGGCAGAAACAAAAGAGGAGCAAAATGTCCGTTTAGAAGAGTGGCGAACCGCTTAAGAGCAAAGAGGCTTGTGCATAAGTAGGACAAAAACGGAGTACCTACATTGCCAGTTTAGCGGAGCAAACGAGGAAGAGGAAGATGATCATGTGACTATTGGAGGCAAAAAGGTGCCAAGGACGACAAAGTTCAAGTACCTAGGATCGTTTATACAAGGCGATGGGGACATTGACAGTGACATAGCTCATCGGGTCCAGGCAGGTTGGAAAAAGTGGAGAGCAGCAACGAGTATCATATGCAACAAGAAGTTTCCAGAAAAACTCAAAGGTAAATTTTATAGAGCGGCGATCAGACCAGCAATGATGTACGGCACAGATTGTTGGCCGATTAAGAAGAACCAAGCAAGAAAGCTTGAGACAGCAGAAATGAGGATGCTGAGATGGATGTGCGGCCACACAAGGCTTTATCGGATAAGGAACGAAGTCATCCGGGAAAGATTACAGGTGGCAAACATCTCGGACAAGGTCAGGGAAGGAAGATTGAGATGGTTTGGGAATGTGAGGAGAAGAAGCCAGTCGGCACCTGCTCGAAAAGTAGAACTTCTCACCGTGGAGGGTAAAAGGGGAAGGGGTAGACCGAGGTTGACATGGGACGAGGATATTCGTCAGGATTTGACAGAGCTACACCTCTCTGAAGACATGATCTATGATAGGAGTATGTGGAGGCGAAGAATAAAGGTGCAAGATACATAGAGCCTTTCCAAGAGCCTTTCCTAGGGGCCGTGGGTTGCTGCTATATCTTTCATGGTTTAGGGATATATGATATGAGACTATATGTGTTATATGCATGCTTGCGGGTTGGGGGTTTTTAGCCTTCCCTAGGGGTCGTGGGTTGTTGTTATATCTTTGCTGCTTCTGGGATATAGGATAGGAGTTTATATGTGTTATATGTGTTATTTGCATGCCTGCGAGATGGGGGTTTTTAGCGTTATCTGCTTAGTGTGGTCTGTATGTTTGTTTGTGTATGATACTTTCTGCTTGTTTTTGATTGCTTGCTTAAATGTCATAATGGGTTATGGGTTTGGTTTCTTTGTTGGTTTGTTTTAGTCTGGCTCGATGACTTATGTGGTTAGTGCTTACCTGCTTATATGTTTACGTTTAAAATGTTAGCGCTTCATCTTTATGCTTTACGCTCCTACTTTTCGTTACATGTTTTCAAAAAAAAAAAAGTTTTTTGGGATCTCTGAGCCAGGGACTCTTACGAAGCAGCCTCTCTATTCTACTTGTAGATAGGGGTAAGGTGTGTCTTTATCTTTCCCCTCCCAGACCCCATTTTAAGTGGGATTTTTACTGTGTACGCTTGTTGTTGTTGTTTTCTTATAATCTCACACCCAACATTATATTTTCACACCTGATCATACCTGTCAAATATGACCATACGACACGTTTAGGATATTATACGTCTCATATAATGTTGTACACAACGTATATGTCACCAATACAAATATTCTGGTAAAAAACTAGTCCGTTTTTATAACCTTAGTGGTGTGTTGCTTAAAATAGCAGGAAGAACATTCTAGCGAGTTGTTTATTTTACCTTTTATCGTAATAATCTTTCAATAATTTTTTTTAATAATCTTTGTTCTGCTGTTTTCACCATGGCATTCTAGCTCGAAATGGTTTTCATCACGAAAAGCATTTTAAAATTAGGAACATTTGCATATTTTTCCAGTAAAAAAAGTAAATTACATATTCTTTGTTTTTAAAAAATATTTCCCTTTCAAACAATATAAATTAACAAAAACGGACTCATATAGCTTCTTTGAACATAAGTAGGCAAGTAGCTAGGATGTAGTTGACATCAAATATTTAGACAAAATAAGAGAAATATACGTCATAGCTAGACCACGCGTCAGAAAACCATTGGGAGATACATACTTCTTTTCAATAGAGATGGAACTTCATCAATGATCGACATTGAGCCCGTTCTTTTTAAGGATACTCTTGAGAGCAGAGGTAGAGGTGCACAAACCAGGTTTTTTTAAACAGTGTCTGGATCCACATAGGTTCCAATTCAAACCGGTTTCAGTTTTGATCAACAAAGGCAAGAACTGAAACCAATTCTGGTTAGAGTAGGGTTTTTGACCGGGTTTTATCAGGTTTTGGCCGTTTCGGTCCCGGTTTTGGCCAGGCAAAGGTGGAACCGGTTTTGGTAATTCCGGTTTCAGTTACGGTTTCTCTGAGAAACCAGAATCTCATGTACCCGTCGTTTCGGGTAGGACTTGTTCTGGTTTGGGTTTCGGTTCCGCTTCCGGGTTTATTGCCCACCTCCAAGAGGTATCCCTTCGAAATATATAGACATAATAAGGGATACTTATGATCATGGGTGGCCCGGGGGAGAAGCATACCCGACCTCCATCCTGGGCCCATTTATATAGGGGACACCATTTTTTTTATGTATATGTATATATAGAGATTCATTCAAATGAGAACAAACAAGTTATAGATAACGAAAAATAATCATTTATATACACATGATTTATCGGATACAAAAAGTAAGTTCTTATAGGAAGATACTTTCATGCCCTTTAAACTACGGTACATGGTGTTCAGGAGTTTAGTTAACGGTTTATTCAATTTAATTAGTTTTCAGATTTTTCCCTTTCCAAAAACCGAACCAAATTCGAAAAGCGGTTCGGATTTAGTTTAAACCAAACAAACCAAATAAACCGATTAAAAACCAAATAAACCAATTAAAAATCAAATAAGCCTAATTCAATCGAATAAACGGGTTAAAAACAAAAAAAAGTTAAAAACCGAATACACCGAATTCAACCTTATATATTATTAACAAAATAATATATTTAAATCTAAATTAAGTTTAATAGAACTATCGAACAAACTGAACTCAAAAAAAAGGAACCGATAACCGAATTCAGAATTCGATTAGGTTTTTTTCAGTTACGAACACGATTCATTTTCTGCATTAAACGGTTTTCAGTTTTTTTGAACACCCTACTTTTTTTTTTGAATTTGTTAAGGAGCCTTTTTTTTTCCGGCTCAATCTGGGCACCTTAGTTATCAAGGATGCCTCTGCATATGATAGAGCTAGACCAAGTGTCATAGGGTTGGTGGGAGATACATACCTCTTCTGGGACTTCATCAAGGATTGACATTGAGCTTATTCTTTTTGCAGTTATCTAGATGTGATGTCAAGAGGGCATGATATTGATGATGAAACGAGTCTCTTATCATGACATGAATTTTGGTTTTTTCGGTATCCATCCAAAAAGGGATCTTGTTATCAAATATTGATTACAATATTTTTACATTTATATTTTTCCTAAATCATCATATTTTAATTTCTTTTTATAACAAAAGGTATTGTTAACGATAAAATAAAAATTTGTAACCGTTTTAAAAGAATTGATCAAAAGCATGTTCTACTAATTGTCATAACTCATAACTCACATAAAGCCACTTCAATGTTTTTTCACATGACAAACTCAAAGTGTACAAAAAAGGACCCTTAAACATGTACACATATATTCACAATTTAACACCAGTAATATGCAAATAAAAATATTCATATGATTATCATGACAACTCTTACAAATGTTGGATATTAAATGTTTTATATTTACAATAAAAAATTATTAATTAGGTAAATAAAAATAAAAGGTAAATAATAATTTCTAACTATTTTAGGAGAATTGATCAAAAACATGTTCATGTTTACACTCAAAACCAGCTCAGTATTATTTCACATGACACACAATGTGTTTAGAGCTCATTATCTCACATGAAAACACAATGTTTAGACCAATACGTCGTCGTATCCCCTTGACCCTCTACATATATATTCCAACACCATTAACATGCATCTATCAAAACGTTACACTTAATCATGTCTACTCCAACTAGCAACACACACTTACTCCTCTACTCTTTCCCTGGTGCTGGTCACATCATCCCGTTACTCGACTGACCCAACACCTCCTTCGCCGCGGCCTCACCATCACCGTCATGATTACCGCCACTGACACCCATCTTCTCAACCCTCTTATCTCCTTACACCCTTCTTTATTACACAAACTCATTTACAATGAGCCTGAAATCACCCCATCCCCTCATCATCCCTTAATCGCCAAAGTAATCTCCACACAAAAACTTTTTGATTTCATTGTTCAATGGTTCCAGTCCCACCCTTCACCACCGGTCGCCATCGTTTCTGACTTCCTCCTTGGGTGGACTTCTGAACTCGCTTCACGCCTTGGCATTCGGCGGGTTGTTTTTTCGCCTTCTGGTGCTTTTAGTTCATCCATAATTCATACTTTGTGGCAAAGCATAGATGAAATTAAAGCTAGAAATCATAATAGAGATGATAACTTCTTGCTTGCGTTACAAGAAATCCCTAACTTGCCGGAGTTTCCGTGGCGGCATGTACCGGTAATAATGCGTGATTATATAAAGGGGGATCAAGATTTTGAATCTTTTAGGACGGGAATGCTGGCTAATATGACAAGTTGGGGAATTATGTACAACACATTTGAAAACTTGGAAGGGGTTTATATTGATTACATGAAGAAATATGTGGGCCATAATAGGGTTTGGGCTGTTGGCCCATTACTTCCTGAAAAAGATGACCCAGTTGCAATAATGAAACGTGGTGGGTCGAGTGGATCATTACTTGACCACTTATTCACCTGGTTGGATGAAAAAGTAGATGAGTCTGTTGTGTATATATGTTTTGGCAGCCAAGTTGTTTTAAGTGAGAGGCAAATGCACGCGTTAACCGGCTCACTCGAGCGTAGTACTGTTGGGTTTATCTTGTGTGTGAAGGAAAGTGGCTCGAGCTCGTTGCCTGTTGGTTTTGAAGACCGAATGGCTAACCGAGGGTTGGTAGTTAAAGATTGGGTTCCTCAATTGGCGATCCTAAGGCATCCGGCCGTGGGCTTGTTTATAACCCATTGTGGGTGGAACTCAATATTGGAAGGTATTGCTTCAGGTGTGATGATGTTGACATGGCCCATGATTGCAGACCAGTTCGCTAATGCCGCACTACTAGTTGACGAGATGGGTGTTGGGAAACGTGCTTGTGAGGGTGGTCCTGAGAGTGTTCCTGATGTGGTCGAGTTGGCTCAGCTAATGGACGAGTCATTAAGTGGTAATAGACCCGAAAGAGTTAAGATCAAGGAGTTAAAACGAGCAGCCACCAAAGCGGTCAAGCAAGGAACGTCAACAAGGGATTTGGATGTTTTTGTTGAGCTCATATCTGAAATGTAGGATCATTAGTCAAAGACTAAACATTCAATAACATGAGTTATATATTTAAGTGTTCTTAAATTCCTATTTTGTTTTATGTTAAAATGAAATAAAGGCATGTTATTTTTTAATATATCTTAACAAGACATTATAGAATTGCATGTCTCACAATATTTAACAAAGTTTCTTGGTGTGAGTGTGTGACAAGTAAGATAAGTTTGTTGGATTGAACATCATTTCATCAAATCGTTGCACGTTTAAGGGCTAGTAAGTTATGTTTATTATGAACTAGTAGCACAAACATATTATAAAAAGTTTAAAATTTTAAAATTTTTATATAAATAAATAAAATAAATTTAAACATATTTTATTTTACTAGGTTGTCCTCATCCTAATACTTCATCTTACTCTTCTATTAAATACATCTATCATAATAAATTACTAATTGTATTATTTATATCTTTTTTGATAAAAAAATTTCTTAATGTATTAAAACAATATATTAATATTAAAAAAACTCTTTAAAATACCAAATCAGTATAAAATATGATTTTTTTAATCAAGAACACACTTTTCTAAAAGGAATTCTTACATATATCCCCAAAGTAAAGACCTTTATTACATATTTACACAATTCTTAAAATCAATTGCTTGTTTTTTCTTGAGATGGAGGAATATGTAATTGACTAGCTTATTTGGAAAGGGGAAAATATTTTAAAATGGGGAAATTTGTAATTGATTTTTTTACTTGGTTATATATATAATAAATGATATTAGGAAGGAGAAATATGTAAATACCCCTTTTTTAAAAACACAAAATTTTTTAAAATAGTTATTTTAAAAAATAAAGGGTATACACAAAAAAAATTAATATGTTTTTTAATCAGAAATAATTAAAAAACATTAGATTTTAAATAATATGATATTTATGTAAAAATGGCGACTTTGCCAAAACTCTTTTATAAACTAATTGTTTAATGAGCAAACATTTAAAAAAATATTAAAAAAATGATACCTTTTATTTTAAAACTTAAATACTCTGTCAATACGTAATTTCAATAATATCTTGTCTTTAAATATTGCTTTATGTTTTGTAAATACATTTAATATATTTTTTTGTCCATTCATATAATATACAAGAAAATAACCTAGTATTTTATAAAAAAAAAAAGCATTTTTTGAAACAATGTATTTAACTTATTTAAGAAACCGAATTTTTGATAAATAAATGTTTAATAATTGATATTATTAATTTATTACTCATATTTTTTAAATTGCATTGCAAATCATCATATTATTTTAGAATTCTTAACTTGTTGTTAGTTACTGTTAAATATTTTGGTATATAAATATTTGTTTATATTTTTGTGTAAAACAATTATTTAAATAAAATATTTAAGAAACATTTTTTTAGAAGTGAAAGTTTAAAAATGATATTATTATTTTATACTCAATTTTAATCATATTATATCAAAAATTTGCTTTATAATTTTTAAATTTTCACAACTGATTATACCTATAAAGATAGATACATCCAACTACACATCAAATATGATGCCCAGGTTTACACCAACACATCTCTTTCCCTGCACACCAATCTGGTGTGTGGGTTTCTTTCATGGTTTTTGAGTAAAAATGGAAATGCAAGATTACACAGACACAACAATTGAAATCTGAATATATACGAATTGTTGGATACATTACAGACTCAATGAGGCCCATATATATACTACTAATTATGACGGTTATAAGTAAACTGTCATTAGACAGTTAATTAACTGTGAATTACAGTTAATTAACTTCCCCCAAATTGTTGACCTTTGACCTAATACGTATTGGACAATTTACACCAGTTCAAGCCCAATAAACTAAAAATATAACATATTAAACTTGACCCATTTGACCCACTAAGTTACTAATTAAGTTACTTGACCAATTTATGTATTAAGGCTAACAATCACCCCCTAATACATAATTGGATCAAGCCTTCACAAATCTTTATTCTAGATCTTTGTCCAAGATGATGACCAAATCATCATCCTCGCTTGCAGTTCCAGTAACATCATCTTCTACAGTTCCTGTGCCTTCATTATCAGCCCCTGCAGTGTTTAGATCAGCCTTCAAGGTTCCTGCATAGTTAAAATCATCCTCTGCAGCTTTCAAAATTGCACCTGCAGCCTTCTTTCTTTTCGATTCTGCAAATGCACTAACTGGATTAGTTCCTCCAGCCCCATAATCTGCTAAATTCCCTTTCTGCTCTTCTTTTAAAAATTTATCAGCACCATCAGCCTCCATACTTGGAATAGGAACATTTTCATCAATTGATTCTTTCTCACAACTTTCAAATTCATCCTCAGTAGGATAGTTGGATGAATTATTTGATTCTTGTTCAAACATTTCATCATTGTTCAAGTACCTTGTACCACACATGTAAGGCCAAGTTCTATGTGCACTCACATTTCTTTTCACCCATTTTCTTTCATTTTTGGTTTTATTTTCAAACTCAACAGGCCCTGAGCTTTCTTTCATAGACATGCTTGTTCCAACATCTCCATTTTTCATGGTTTTGTAATAGGAATCTAAAATGCCAATATACTTCATGTAGCATAATTCTACCCTTCTTACCATATACACTTGGAGACCCATCCTATCCACAACATCAAGCCACCTTTCCTATTTTGTGACTTTCTCACAGCCTCCCATGTATTTCACAATTAAGTAGAAATGCATCATCTCAATCTCATACCCATCTAAATTTGGTGGCATATCTAATTCCTTTTCAAGCCTTAGTTGCTTCTTGTAAAACCATCTTAACATATTGTCAAAACAAGTTTTGAAAGTCTCTTTGTTGTTATTCACTAACATCTCATTTTCAAGAGAATCAAGAAATTCAACCATAGAAGTTAAGGAGTCTATTTTTACACACTCATATACCTTTTCTTTACCCTTCTCTTCTTTAACTCATTTAAAGTTCATCATTTCATTAAACAATCCATCATAGTGACCATCCAAATAAGATTTCAACTTATCTTCTTTGGTTTGAATAACCATCTTTTGATCCAAGTTTTGATAAAGTTTTGTCCAAACTTTCTTGAGTTAAAACTTTAAAACCCATTTCATGGTTTTCAACCTCATCTAACATCTTATTTCACATTTATCACCCATGAAATTTACCCTAAAACCTTGATACAAGAGATGTTCAAGACTAAGAACATTCCTTCCATAACCCGGTACATAAGAAACACAACTAATATTTGTTTCTTTTCCATTTACAATGATCTTAGCCTCCCCAATTCCATATATTGTTAAATCAACAGGATGGTCATTTTTTGTTTCAGTCCCATTACAAGATTGAAATTTTACAAAGCTTTCTCTTATACCCGAGAGATGCTTTGCATTGAATTTACTTACATACCAAATATCATCCCAACCCAAATTCTCGGTTCCTTTAACAATAAATTCAGATAAATCATCACCTTCAACCTATGCAGAGTTTGAATGCTTTTCTTTGGTTTCCCAATTCTGCCCCTGGTTCATATATTCTGCCCTATTTGGGCAATTCCAGTATGTGTGCCCACGAATCATGCACACAAAACACAGTGCTCGCTTCATCTTTCTTGCCAATGAACAAAAATTGTTCTAATCTTTGAAAACATGCTTCCTTGTACGCTTTCTGACACTAGACACAACCCTATTCATGATTTTCTTTGCCACGATCAGTTTCCCCTGTTTCGAACCACAAGAAATCACCCTCTTATCTGGCTTCTTCTTCTTGTCGAGTCTCAACCTTGCAAAATCACGAGTAATTTCTCTCTTGCCAACCCTAGGCTTCAAATTACCCCACGTATTTGCCTCCTGTACTCGCCCATAGCCAATTTTGTGATCCTTGTTCGAATTTTTGAGAATAGCCCCTGCTTGCCAATCATGAACATTCTTGAACGTACCTGCTGTTGGTTTCAAATTCCTCCTGATGCTCTGATGCAACTTATGCCCAGGTTTACACCAACACATCTCTTTCTCTGCACACCAATATGCTGTGTGGGTTTCTTTCATGGTTTTTGAGTAAAAATGGAAATGCAAGATTACACAGACACAACAATTGAAATCTGAATATATACGAATTGTTGGATACATTTACAGACTCAATGAGACCCATATATATACTATTAATTATGACGGTTATAAGTAAACTGTCATTAGACAGTTAATTAACTGTTAATTACAGTTAATTAACTTCCCCCAAATTGTTGACCTTTGACCTAATACGTATTGGACAATTTACACCGGTTCAAGCCCAATAAACTAAAAATATAACATATTAAATTTGACCTGTTTGACCCACTAAGTTACTAATTAAATTACTTGACCAATTTTTGTATTAAGGCTAACAAAATATACCTAAAAAGATAGAATACATACAACTTCACATCAATTAAACCGTGTTCTTAGTGTCTATATTTTGTTATCTTATTTACGGATTTTCTTGTTCATGAAGAAGGTGATAACTTTAATTATTCGTATCTATATAGGTTACAAAAATTACATATATAGTTTGCTGCTATGTTTGATTGCTTGGCTTCTAAATTTTTAAAACCTAAACATATTGCTAAACCTTCTTGCTTAATAATATTTCTCTACATGTAATTAATTTCTTTATATAGAACATTATTATTATAATTATTCTTTATTTTATATTTCTTCCTCTTTCATCAAACTAGTAGCTTAATTTTATGGCATTATATATAACTTTTAATATTAATATAGTGTAATGGATATAACAGCTAGAATAGGTGCTCCCCAGGGTGAGAAACTAGGTCTGATAAAACCTTTGTCTAACAGTTCTTGCAATTGACCTGAAAGTTCTTGCATTTCGAATGGTGCAAGCCGATACGGGGCTTTAGCAACAGGTGCTGCACCTGGAATCAAGTCGATTCGAAATTCAACTTGTCTTACTGGGGGTAATCCTGATATGTCCTCAGGAAAGACTTCAGGAAAATCCTTGACTACTGGGATATCTGTGATTTGTTTGGGTGAAGAATTGTGCTCAGTCACATGTGCTAGGAAAGCATAACAGCCTTTCCTTAAGAACTTCTGAGCTCGCATACAAGATATGATACCAAGTTTTCTACCAGCTCGTTCTCCTTGAACTATCAGTGTATTACCGTTAGGTAATGGAATACGGATCACCTTGTTTTGACAGACAACTTCCGCTTGGTTATTAGAAAGCCAGTCCATACCAACAACGAGATCAAAGCTCCCAAGCTCAATAGGAAGTAAATCAATATCGAAAAGATGATCATTCAAATTCAAGGAACATCCTTGAATAACATTGTTTGTTTTGATCAACTTGCCGTTAGCAAGTTCAATAACATAAGGAGTTTCTAGATCTACCATAGGCAATGAAATTAATGATGCAAATTCAGGAGAGATAAAGCTCTTATCCGCTCCTGTGTCAAACAAAACTGATGCGTATAGATTATTAAGAAGAAACGTACAAGTAACAATATTTGCATCACGTCTCGCCTCGGTCGCACCAATCTGAAAAGCTCTCCCCCTAGCTTCAGTTCCCGGATTGGTGTTATTGTTCGGACAGTTTCGTATGAGATGATCAGGGCTTCCACATTTGTAACATGACCGGTTGGTTTGAGTGGTTTGTCGTGGTGCTTGGTTTGGTGTCTGAGCAGGAAAGTTGCAATATTTAGCATAATGTCCAACTCGGTTACAGTTCAGACAAACAGGACATGGTCCCGTGTGATGGAGTGGACACTTATTGCATTCGGGCGCCTGCCCAGTATAAGTTTTCCTCTCAGGAACATTTGCACCATAGTTCTTCACCGTTGGTTTGTTCTGACTGATCTCAGCCGGAGCCCTTGTTTTGTTCTTACCAAACCACTTTCGTTTGGTACCTTTTGACACCTTCGAGGTACCGACATCACTACTACTATGAACCGTCTGAGGCTTCAAAGACAGAGTACCACTCCTTACCGCCTCATTGGTAAGCTTAGTGGTCAAAAGAATGGTATGTTTCAGGGTTGTAGGTTCAGCAGCAGTCACCATTCCTCGTATCTGAGGAATCAGACCCTTAATGTACTTCTCGATTAAAGCGGCTTCCGTAGGAAACATGTCGGGAAGTAAACAAGTGAGTTCATGAAAACGATCGGTGTAAGCAAGACAGTCAGCACCGATCATCGAGTGATTCCAGAATTCCTCCTGGAGTTTTTGAATTTCAGTGATGGGACAGTACTCTGATCTAATTAGAGTTTTAAAATCATTCTAGCCCATCGAGTCAACTGTGGCTGAACCCAAAGTCTTGGCCTGGGTATTCCACCAGGTCAAAGCTGAGTCTTTCAAAGAACAGGCAGCATAAGACACCTTATGCTCCTCCAAACACTGACTTATTTTGAGCTTAGTTTCCATCTCCTCGATCCACCTTAAAAGACCAGCCGCTCCTTCTTTGCCAGTAAAAGTAGGAGGGTTACAGGAAGCAAAATACTTGTAAGTACATCCCTGTCGGGGTGGATCAGGAATAATGGTAGTTGTACCGGTAGTGGTATGAGTTTCAACGTGACCACCAGTAGCATTATGCTCAACATGATCGTGTTCCCCACCAGAACATGCGGTGATATGTGGTTGGTGTTGTGTCAGAACACCACAAGCAGATAGTTGTTCACGCACAATACGAGCTATCATAGCTTCATTTGTTTCAGATCCGCTTGTACCAGCAGGTGGAACAATGCCTGCTCCAGGGTTCACTGGTGGAGTAATATTCGTTTCCAAGTTCCTAGGTGGAACCACGTTCGCTTCCGGATTAACATGCGGATCCGGATTTGATTCAACATTCAGAGGTGGAATTTGATTCGGTTCAGGGTTGGTAATATTCTTAGCAGCTTTCTTAGCTGGTCGACCTCTTTTAGGAGCCATTAATATGCTCACAAGCAGACAAATTCAGGTCAGTTTAAGAACATTAAAGATATAACCCATTCTATCACATAAATTCAATCATATTCAGTTACACTGAAAATTTATATTGAAATGTGATTATAAAGAATATAGTATAACTACATGAATTCAGTCCAGACATGTTTGTATTACACACAGATCACACAATTGTTCGTAGTTATACTTAATCCTGTTATTTCAAAAACATGTTAGAGTCTTACCCAGCTCTTTGCATTGCAACACATGTTTTTAGAAATATGTTCATACAGAACTAGGACATGTTCTCACATAAGTTCTCTAATATGTTCTCAGTTCATACATTAAGTTCTCATACAGACCATAGATATGTTCTCGTACAGTATGGCTCTCGTACTGTACTTTAGTTACGGACATGTTCACTATTAGATACGTTCACAATTCAGACATGTTCTCGTACAGTATGGCTCTCGTACTGTACTTTAGTTACAGATATATTTGCATACAGTATTGCTCCCGTACTGTATTCCAGCAAAATATATATTTTAGTTCGATATATTCGCATACAGTATTGCTCCTGTACTGTATTTCAGCGAAATATATATTTTAGTTTGACATGTTTTCATATTAATTCGTTCGCATACGGTTATGTTCTCACACAATAAATTAATTATAGTTCACACACATAGCTCATTATACAGACAGATATACAAAACACCCATATTATTACAGTACCATAATTTCATACATCACAAGGTTATAATACAAGAACTATCAGAACCGATTCATCCATACTAACTATCGGGAATCTATTTTACAAACAAAATTTCCCTATGCATCACATACTCACAACCTATCCGACTATACAATAACAACCAAAATAAACATCCCTCATCGTTTACCATATAAAGAACGGTAAGAAGGAAATCACTATAGCTATAGCAACCATCACTATAACTATCATCATCAACCGAGCCTCCAAACTCATGGTGCTCACTAACTGCCTCAAATACACCCATCCCTCACTCCACAACGCTACCTCCTGCCAAAAAGTAACTACCAACGCCTGTCACCAGGTCCTCCGAAGTCGCTCCTCCATCTTCGCTCTCCAAGCCTGAGTATTAGCACCTAAGACATTCACCTGCTCCATAAGGGTCAGATGAGAAGTGAGAATCTCTAGAACAGTGGTGCGGGTATCCTCTAGAAGAGTATGGTGCTGAGATACATCATGTCTCAAAGCCTGTAAATCCTGAGAATCTGTTGTACCTGCGCCCTCAACTCAGCTTGGTAGGAGGATTCTCCCACCTCATGTATCGTCGGTGGCTCATCTCGGGGAGCCATCTGTCGTCTCGGGGGTAGCCCCGTCGTCTTGCGAGCTTGGCCTCGCATTCGTCTCAACCCGTCCCACTCAGGGACTCTCCGTGGAGAGGAGTCCTGTCTCCTCTCGGCAGAAATATGAACTAAAGGTGAATGAGGTGGACTAGGTAGAATGGGGGCTGCTGGTGGTAGTACTGGTGATGGTGGTGGTGGAGTAACAGGTTTGGGGTCTGACGGTGTATGAGGTTCGGCAGGGTTCGCCTGTGAGCCTGCCGATGATGCCTCACTAGGACCTGAATCTGATCCTGTACTAGAGCTAGGTGTGTCATCCAACCTCAAATAAGGGAACCTCTGATAAATATACTGCTCGGCTGGATCGGCCATCGTTGTACAATCAAAATTTCTAATCAGTATCATGACATAAATATTAAATAACAATATTTAACATAAACATGAACATGATATGATGCTTCTCCCTATCTCAAAACAACTATTTGATCTTTATAGTTATTGAGGTTATGCTTGAATTAAAGTAAACTAGAATGCACACGTGTTGCAAATTTCAATTATGCTGGCCACTCATAACTGGAATTTGTACCACCTGATTATCCTGGCTTAATTCAAAACAAGTTTTGTTCATTTATAATGTTCGGTGCTCTCTGTGTTACTATACGAGCCTATGGTTATAGTCTAGGTTTCTAAGTCAACCTAATTCTCTATAACCTGTGGCTCTGATACCACCCTGTCACACCCCCACCCCTCGTCACCTCATGTCTAGCCTGACGTCACTGAAACGGTTGCGGAAGCATAGTGGTGATGTCTCCGAGGTGAGGGGTGACTTACTTGAACCGATATCATAAGCACACAGATTAACTTAAAGTAAACTCATTACAAGGATGTCGCAATCACAATTACATTACAGCTATATTTATTTAATTACAATATTAATTATACAAGTGCAAATATCCCAAAAGTGCATCCTCACCGGCTATTACTGTTTACCTGCAAAAAGTTTTGAGTTTGAAACGTCAGCACAAAGCTGGTGAGATCGACAGTTCAATTTAAAACAATATGATATGATAAGCATGTTCTTAAAAGTTCAGTTCCGGATAACCATGGGACCTGTATCTAGTTCCTTTCGGACGTCTAGTCTGTCTCAAGATATTACCCGTCGGTACATATCTTAGTGCCTCATTATCTTAATGTCTATCACACCATTAAGAAGTTCAGGAACCAGATAACAAACATTCACACAAGGGGAGATGCAATCCTCCCAGCGAATGGGGTGTCAACCAATAGTACTATCAATGTTCTCTGCTCGGCCACACATGGGTTCACTAGATACAGTTCAAAAATGAGGACTTTCACTTCCATGATAGAGTTCAGTCTACAGGCAAAATCCCATGAAATCCCACAATATCACATGAAATCACACAGATATCATTGATGCATATCATATGTTCAGACAACAGTTTGCAGAGTTTCCCCGATGTTTATAAAAGATTAAAAATAAAAGGGGTTGTACGAAACTCACCTGATGATATAAAGGTAGCAGAGTATCACCAAACTGATAGTACAGAGATGATTCTGCATTTAGTTATATTTAATGAATTATTTATGTTCTAGTTTACTGATTAGATCTTCCTGAACGTTCAATGTCAAAGACATTGCTTAGTAAATCATCAACTCGATATTAATTATATAATTAATTAATTTAATATTATATCATACAATGTATGATAATGTAGGAACCTACATTGCATTAGATTCCTAATATAAGGTTGATGACATGTTTGATTAATCAGAATAATCTCAGATTAATCAAATAGTTAATGTTGTTGATTATGATGCCATAACAATTTCTAGAAAGATTAATGGCTTAGAAATGATTAATCCTTATTATTGATTACCCAAATATCATGAAATATCACAATGTAGCATCAGAATAGGTGAAATAACCAGATTTAACATACTAATCTGACTGTTATCACAAACATCAGATAATCATTCCAATGAGTATGTTAATGATTGTGATTAGTTTGAAACACTTAGATTTAACCTTTGCATTTCAAAGATTAATCAAACTAATCACCTACATTGTCATAATCAAATGGTTTAAACCATTATAATCATGGGTATGATTTCATGCAAATTGGGCATTACAACGGATCAAAACAAGGATTTAACCGTTAGAACTTCGTGTTCTTCATTTATAATCAATCCTAGCCATCATCTAGGCAATAATCAACAATCCTAACTATCTCATTACGTTCAAAATCAAGATCTAATCAATCAAAATCAAACTAGAAGGTTAAAACGAACCGTTACCTGATCTGATGGATATCTGCGGTTAAAACGACGATCAGGACTTGAAAACACGATCCGTGGTGCGATTTATGGCTTTAATATGAAGATTTGAGGTGTAGATATGTTATTTTTTCGCCTGGGCTCAAGAACAGCTTGAAATGGACGTTTTTGAAGCTTCCTACGCGATCTGATCGATTAAAAACAACTTTTGCCGACATATGCTCCGGGGCGCATCGCCCCAGCTGGAGGTCTGGGCTGGGGCGTACCGCCCCACGTCATCAACGTCATCATTTTGAATTTAAACTTCTTTTCGCGATTCCGGGAGCATACGAACTCCGTTTTGCGCACGGTTTTCGCCCACGTTCATCATTTTTCACATACTATCAATCCCCAATAACAAAAGTTACTAAATCCTCGTGGATTTCAAGCACGACCAAATGTGCTCACGTCATTAATGCCGAATTCTTTGTACGCAACTGTCACAATGGAGCTCGGGCATCAATCCAGACGATCCGTTGGTTTTGGCAATTCGATATGATTTTGATACAGACACTTATTTGAATTCTGTTTATCAAACTATGTTTACATTTCCGCTGCATGATTATGAAAGTTTTTAGTTTAAGAACTATGTGTTATGATGAAAACCAACCTCTGTTAGGTGCCCGGGATCGGGGCCTCACATAATGGTAATGATCAGATAAACCCTAGCCGTTGGATGTACGTTAATTTTAACAGTCAGATATGTGATGGGCCAAATCCGTGCGCTTGTAGCCACCAAAGATGTCACCACTATTGAATAACTTTCTTGTAGTGAAAGCGTGCATTCCTGCGTTTTGTTTCAAAAAGTTGTTAGAGTGTGGGTGGCCTTATAAGTCCCATGTCTTGATGAACATAAAATTCTTCTTATCTAATTTTGGTATCATAGGTTGATTAAAACATATAATAAACTATAAATTTTTATAATTACTATTTTTAGAGAGAGTTCAATAAGTTGATTTTTTGAAGGCTTACAATATAACACAATAACTTATATTTTACGTACTCATTTTAACTACGCATGTATGGCTACCAAAATCTTAGCGACGATTAAGTATGGCAAAATGGGTGGGTTGGGTCAGGTTGGATAACGGGTCAAAGCGGGTTTGGGTCATGATGGGTGCCGGTCATAACGGGTTTATACAAAATCAGTTTGGGTCAAAATAGATTTTTTTTAAAAAGCATCAATTTGGTTTAATTCAAAATGTGTTGGAACTAAATAAATTGTCCATTATGATAATGTTTAATAATTTTCTCATCTAATATGTTATTAATCATTTTTAAACGTTTGAATCCAATGCAACCGCATGGTTTTTAGCTTACTAATCTTGACCAATATTATGTTAAAGTATTACACATCTCAACTCATTACATGTTATGATATTACCCATTTGAACTCATTGTACAACAATTATTCACCTAAACCAACTCCTCATTTTGATTTGGGTGAAAATTGACAGCTCGGTATAATTTAATGTAATCATTTGGATTGTTAAAACCTTGTTGATGTTACACGGAAAGTGACCATTGCCCCATTGCATCCTTTTTATTGCAACAAATTCAAATTGTGTACATTATGTACCTAATAACATATCTCTTGTCATAGTATCCTCCCACTTTGTCATGTAATTCTTAGTGATGCACAAATGAATTAGAAAATTTGTATTTAGAGCAATTGAATTTAAGAAAATGAGATTAAAAATAGGTCTCAACATCAAAATGAACACTATTTTTGATCCATGCATAGTTACACCCTAATAAAATGCAGGGGAGATAAAGTAAATGGCCAAACATTGTTAACAATATAGATGTTCATTGGGTCGGATTACGATTTATTTAGATTTGAATTTTTTTTGTCTATATCAGAATCCGACCTGACCCGAATTGATTCGAATCCCATCCAACCAGATTAATCGCTATGATAAATAATATTATCGCTAGATTAATCGTTATGTTCTATGATATTTAATAGTTATTTGAAATTATATATTCTATTCTTTAATATATTCATATTAATTATGAATAATATGAATAGCCAAGAATTCAAATAGTTAATAGCAAAGATTCTAATTATTGATTTCCTATACATGTCGAATTTATGTTATGTGAGTCTGCTTAGATCATACGCCAACCCGCTTGGAAAGCTACGAGTCGGCGAAGACCTAGCTGTCGAGGAATGAAAGAAGTCGCTTTCTAGGAGAAGGAAGGGTATAATAGTAACTTTCCATACTTTAAAGGAATATTACTTTTATACCTCTAAAAATATGTGGTTCAAAATTAGTTCCTTTGGTTCCTTCATATTTAACGGTTCTTAATGGAATAAGTCTCTATCAATATGTACATATATATATATATATATGCATATATAGATGTTTATATATGTGTGTATGCAAATATTGAGTTCTTGATTTATTCACGATTTAAAAAAAAGCACATATGGACTTTGTGTAAATAGTTCGTGTTAAACTATAAAAGATTCGTTTGATTCAATTTTATTTTTAACAGGATCAAAATCCCAAACCAGTGATAACGGTTTGGTTTGGTTCAGGTTTTATTTTGAACGGTTTGGTTTTAGTTTTCATTGTTCAAAAACCGTTGTTAATGGTTCGGTTGCGGTTCCACTTAAAAACCGGACCGCAAACACCCTTACCAACACCTAATAGTTAATGTTAAAATCTCTCCTATGCTAACACCTAATGTTTAATGTTTGTAAACCAATTCAACACCTGAAAAATGATTTCTAAACTATTAAACTGGGCGATCCTTGCAACTCAGGCCTGGACATAAAGTTTGATTGTATTCGTATATATGTACCTTTAGCTTTGTTGTTTGTTCTCTGGATCCCTTACGATGAGTGAAACTTTCACTACTATACTTAACCTCCAAAACCTATAAGAAAAACAAAAAAACTATAAGCATTAGATTAGGTGACACAAACATAACTTTTTTAGATACGAGGTGTGTGACAGTGGCCTCAACGCATTGTTGATTTGGTCTGTGTCATTGTTGACTTGGTTCCATGTCGGTTCGGTTCATTTGTTATTTGGTTCCATATCGCTTTCATTTCCTCAATGTAGCCCGATGTCTCCCGCTCTCTGAAGGTGAAGAGGTTAACGGCTATGAGGACTCAGAAATAAGAAACCCAAATTTGGGACGTCCTCTCCCGCTCTCTAGCACTCACCGTATCTCGACTCCCTTCTCTCAATCTCAATTTCTCCACTTAGATCCCATATACCAGCTAGCCCATCTAAGAGATATAGCACATGAAATTTTTATTATGGGGCTCTAATAAATTTAGGGGCCCTAGGCAATGGCCTATAAATTAAGCCCAATGGGCAAGCCATGTATTAGGCAATAACGACGGCATGTGATTCCACGTTGTTTCTATTGATTCGGCGTTGTAGCTAGGACAAGATTTCTCAATACACGTCGTTATTGTTTATATATATATATAGGGGGAGGTTCCATTGAAAACCTTCATATTTGAGAAAACTAAGAAAAGTAATCACAATTGTTATTAATCAATTTCGTTTTACGTTTTTTATTTTACATTTTGTTTTATTATAAGGTTATATTTGTTAACAAAAAGAAAAAAATAAAAATATATATGTAATTCATGTTATTACATATATGTAACTCATTGATTACATATATGTAACTTTTAAACTACATATATGAGTTACATATACGTAACTTTATTGGTTACATATACGTAATTTCGTAATCTACATATTTTTATTAAAAATTTTTGTTTGTTTATCACATTTCTAAGCTAATAATAAAAAATCATGAAAAATTTTTTTTAAAAATTGATTGGTTACTAGGAGTTTTCTTGGTTTTCTTCAAAGTGAGGAGTTTTTATTTGAACCCTCCTCTATATATATATATATATATATGTATATATATAGCCGGTAATCTTCTATAATTCTGTGTAAACTGTTGCTTTTCTTCATCAGAAGATATCTCCAATGAAGATGAGCTTCTTCCAACCTGTATAAGCTTTCCTTTACTCTTCCTGTCCATCTATACAAAATAATTTGTTTATATTTCCATGTTCCTGCACTGTTTCACTTGCCACTAAAATGTCATCAATATAAACTAAACAAAATTCATATTTTAAAAATATATTATCCATTTAATCCTAGAACAAAATCTTGGGATTTTATATATTGCGGATTTATATTTATTTGTGGTATATCATATTTTACTCTATAATTTTCTGAAAAATCTAAAAACTGTATTCCTGTAGGTTCTAGATAATGTGTGATATATATTTATCTATCTTCTACTGTTCTAGTTACTAATTTATATGTTAATGGTTTATGATATTTTATAGGTGCCAGACTATATGATATTAAGCTTTTGGTTGCACCTATATCTATTAATGCGGTTAAATCTATAAATTTATTTGTGTCTAACCATAATCTATATTGTATATTTATCATATTATTTGATCCTTGAGTTTGTATATATGTTATTTCTTTTTCTGTTGACATTTGATTTATTTCTTGTTGTATTTGTTTTTTCTTTAGGATTATATTTTCCATATTTTCTATTTTGTCTTCTATTATTTGTAATTTTATTTTATGAAATTATGTTATTAATTCTAATTTCTCTCATTTTTATGTATATTCATGTAACATCAGTACCGGAACCGACACCGGAACAGTGATCATATACAGTACATGAACAGTAATCAGGTACAAATTTCATGTAATTCAGTGTATTTCATATTCATATCAGGTTTCAGTATCATTTCATGTTATCAAAACAGCGAATTCATAATCATTTCAGAGAAAACAAGTTCAGAACAATGGTTCTTGAGTCGGATAATTATCTGGCAACACAGAACCATCATGTGATTACTTGTTAGGATTTTATTATGTATAAACGTATGCGAGGCTTTACAGAACAAAACAACACGGATATCGTTATGTGAATGCTAAACCGACAGATTATTCGTACAGGTGACGATCGGTACGAATAAATCTGAAAGTTTAATGTTCTGAATGATATTCAATAATTAGAAAACAATATTGAAAAGTGTAGTTATTGTCGTGTTTGATCGGGTGACGATTCGAACAAATACGCGCGATGACCGCGCGATTCGATTTAAACGTTAAACAAATGTTTTGAAATTTTAATAATTAAAAGATATTTAGTTAATTTATTAGGAATCACAACCTAAAATAATTTTATAATTTCTAATTTAGAATCGGATCATTTCATAATGAAAACGACGAGAAACCGGCGTTTTTACGCGAAACCACGCGAAACCGAACGAACCCGAACGAACCCGAACGAACCCGGGTATTTTCCCACATTAATTGTGGCCTTTAATGCCACAACAACCCACAACCACCAGCCCCAAACCCCCAACCTCGTTCATCTCTTTCTCTCTCTAAACCTCCACAAGAAGTTTCATCTTCTCACTAAGATCTCTCACTCAAATCACAACCATTTTTGGTGTTTTTGGTGTCAAAATCATCACCCTCACTAGTAGAACACGAAAGTACAACAGATCTAGACGTTCATCCAACCGATTTGAGGTAAAGTCGCGATTTACATGCGGTTTAAGGGTTTGAAAACCCTAATTCTACACCCCTTTGGTTCCACCGATTTGGCCCATCTCAAACCTTAGGAAACACACTACAACACCTTAGGATAAGGAAGAAATGAGTGGTAGTCGAGTTTGGTTGGTTGCGAGTTCGAATAGGCAGGTCATGGTGGTTGTGTTCATGCCGTCGAATAGCTCCACATCAGGTGGTCGAATGACCACCACTCCCTCATTCGGCCGAATGGCCAAGGGTTCATTCGACACCCTTATTCGACCATGATCCTTATTCGCTCAAGCCTCATTCGCCACTCCCACTCGGCTAAGCTTCATTCGATCCATAGGCTTCCTATTCGACCAAAATTCTCTCGAATGGACTCTCATTCGACCGCACCTATTCGAACAAACATTCCACGAATGAACCTTCATTCGACCCTAGACATTCGAGCCTACCCACATTCGACCAGGTCTTCTTCATTCGACCTAAGACCCATTCGATCGGTCATGCACATTCGAGCCATTAGTCATTCGACCAGCCCCATTTGCCGAATGACCCTGGTGCCGAACAGCCTTCATTCGCCAGTCCTGCTCCTTCGGTCGGCTTCCTATTCGGCCCATCTCTTTATTGTTGGACAGGATGGTTCGAATCACAGTGACTAGAGTTGATTAGGTTAAATCATGAGTGTGGGTGTGCATGGAGTTCACGTAAGCAAGTATGAGAGTAACTGAATGAGTGTGTGTGCATGGGACATGGATAATGTGTGTGTGCATGGATTCATCATGGGTGAGCACATGTGAAACATTAGGGTTTCATGGCATACACTCGATTTAATGATATCTAATGGACAACATATAAGCAAGGGATTCATGAATCACATATATCACTAACAAGAGTTGTCATGAATTAAAGAATAAACTAAAGGATAATCTAGCAAGGCTTGATTAATCAAAGGATTTACAAGAAGTCGTTTGAAGGTCAAAGTAGAATATTGGGCCCGAAGTTGGCCCAATGGGCTCCACTTAGGCCCATCGCCTTTAAATTTTACGCTTTTATAACCAAAATGAGGTTTTAGTAAAAGTAAAAGATTCCTAAACCTTATTAAATTATACTAAGTAATGTTTTCTAAATAATTAATCTAGAATGAAATAAATTAAACGTGTTTTAACTAAGGACTTGTGATAATGAATTGTGGGATAAGGGTTTACTAACGGGTAATGAATTAGACTAAGTTATATGAATTCTTAGAATTTCATTAGTAAGCTAGGACACTTAGTTGCACACCGAGACCAAACCCTAGTTACAACGTGATTATAAGTACTTATCGTATTCGAAATTTTCTTAAAACAACTCAGGTGCTAAAGATACATAAGCAATCATCAAAGAGCGCGCGTTATCTTTTGTGATTCAGTACACAGCAACACAGGTGAGTTCATTGCCCCTTTTCTAACATTTTTGTTTTAAAACGCGGGGCTGAGAAGCATGCGTAAACTGTTTTATTTAAACTGGTTATTTGAATGCTTTTATATATTATATGTTTTACATATATATGTTTGTTGATACTCCTAGACTCCTGTCTAGGTAATTGTTAAACAAATCAAACAACCAAATTATTTAAAGTACTCTTATGAGTAATACTTTAAATTTAAACTCTAAATCAACCTTAGTCTATCAAGCTCAAATCCAAGAATCTAAATTCAAAGTGAAATCAATTGAGCAAAGTCAAAAGATCACATTCAAAGGATCTTAACTCAGTGTGTGATCTGAGAACCAAGAATCGTAATCAAGAATCAATTATCATTGTGAATCATGGGAATTCTAAAGATCAAGATCAAGAGACTCGAGGAATCAGAAATCATAAATGTGTGTGAATCATTGTAATAATGAAATCATTATAATCTAATGAAATCATTAACAATCAAGCTAAGGTGGATGTCAGTTGTATATGGAATCAAGATCACGTGTAACACACATATAAAGTCCCTTCAGGTATAGAAGACTCGTGTAGTCAGGCTATACGGGCAACAACGTGAACAATCATTGAAATCAATATCAAAGTCTAAGAGAATCAAGAGATCAAGAATCAAAGGATATCCTTAAAGTCCCCGCATGTACAGAAGACCTTTGGTCAAGCTGTAAGGGCAAAACATTAAAGTCCCCGCATGTACAGAAGACCTTCGGGTCAGGCTGTATGGGCATCATTAAAATCCCGTCACGCCCAGGTATACTCCTTGTGAGTTATGCCTGGTATGGGTCACGTGTGAGAGGTTACAACTTGGACAACCACCAACAACTAAGTCTAATTGATTGAGTAAAATTTTGTTCAATCATCATGTCTTAGTTGTATTTAAATGTTTTATTTATTTATTAATTAATTAAATAATTAACATTTTATTTTTATCACTGACTTTTGGGAAATCATGTACCTATGTTCAAAATCAAGAGAGCCAAAGGTAAACCAAGTTTTGGGAAATCATAATCTAAATCAGAAGTGTGTTAGGTAAAAATGCTTAATTATCATTAACATCATTGTCCTATGCGGATTAGTATGTGGTGGGATGGCGTCTGGGCGGGGTTGTAGCCTTGACCCAGGGGTATGCCCTATATATAAGCATACCGATCTGGATGATACAGGTGATGCTAATGAGGTTAGGGTCTTTACCGGAAGAGGGTTTCAAATCATTTTCATTTACAAAACTCTATGAACTCACCAACCATGTGTTGACTTGATTTTTGCATGACTTCTCAGGTGACGAACAGGTCAACTAAGGAGTTATTCCTTTTGGACTAGGACTTCAGATAGAAGACTTAGTATTTTGGACCTGCATATTTTTGAAGACATCATTATACGAATTATTTCGTATATCTTGTATAAATGCAAGATAGAAAGTTATGATGTTGATGGTAGATTTACATTGTTAAATTATAAACAATACCGATGTAATTTAACTTTGTAATTCTATTATAGTTATCGTTTCTCATTTGTATCATGTGCAATGTAAACAATCTGATCATCACGATTATCACTCACGATATCGAGCCCCGGGAAATTTTCCGCCCGACGGGACAACCGATCCTATCCCGCCGGCTCGGGGTGTGACAGATTGGTATCAGAGCCATGGTTATAGAGAAATATAGGTCATTTATTTAAACGGTTTGGCCTAGACTATAACCTAGGGACCCTGCATGTAGAGAATCTAAGATTTAAGACTTTGCTGCATTATGTCTTCTGCATTCGATCATTGCACTAACCAATATTATTTTGGTTATGATCAGAATGCCGCCGCGAAGACAGACTCCCTCGTTACCACCTCTAGACTTGGCTCCACATTCTTCGACACAATCTCCAGCCGATTCACCACCGCCACCTCCTCCACCGCCTCCACCCTCCTCCCCCACTGATCACGCAGGCATCAGGTTCAGGCACGACTCCCATACTGGATCCTACCACCATCGCTTTGGTGACACTACTGAGCAGCCAGATGACCAATCAGATGAAAGAGGCGATACCGGAGATGTTCAACCTTCTCCGTAACGAGATCAACAACACTGGAAATTCATCAGGAGAAGCCAGTGGGAATACTGGTGGTACTTCTCACTATTCCTACAAGTCTTTTGTGGGATGCAAACCGCCTAGTTTTAGCGGATCTGAAGGAGCCGTTGGACTAATCCAATGGATTGAGAAGATTGAGACAACATTGGATCTCTGCAGCTGCCCCGAACACCACAAAGTTCGTTACTCAGCGGGAACATTCAACAAGCGGGCTCTGACCTGGTGGAATGGTCAGATCAACGCCCGAGGAAGAGAGGAAGCTATGGCAATGCCATGGGAAGATTTCAAAACACTGCTGCGAACATAATTCTGCCCAAAGAATGAGCTGCAGAAACTGGAGGTTGAACTGTCCAACCATGTGATGAAAGGGGCAGATCATATGGGATACACTACTCGTTATCACGAGTTAGTTGCTTTGGTGCCAGACATGGTACCTACTTTGGAGAAGAGGATTGATAGATATGTAGGTGGACTTCCCACCTGCATCCAGGGCATGGTTGTTTCAGCCAACCCTACCACTGTTGAATCTGCAGTGAGACTGTCTGGAAAACTTACTGATCTGATGGTTGCCTCTGGAGTTCTGAAGAAAGAGGCTGACACCGGTAAGCGCAAGGAAGAGTCTTCAAAGAAACCACAGCAGCAGCAACACCAGAAGAAGAAACATAAATTTATCAAGAATTACACTGTGGCTACTCCCCTGAATCAAGTAGCAGCAGCACAACAAAATGTGCCCAAGAGACAATATACTGGCCCACATCCCCTGTGTACTAAGTGCCAGTATCATCACAATGCTAATACTCCCTGCAGACAATGCACGGGATGTGGAAGGAAGGGCCATTGGGTTCAACAATGCCGGATGACACCTAACCCAGCAGTCAATAATGCTGCTCTAGCTCTCCCTCCACCAACTAATCAGAACAACGGTGGATGCTTCAACTGTGGCGAACAAGGCCACTTTGCAAAGAACTGCCCGAAGAAGGCTCAACAAGCAGTTCAAGCTCCTCGTGGAAGAGCTTTTGTTATTGGAGCACCAGCTGCACGCCAGGACCCAAATGTGGTCACTGGTACGTTTCTCTTACATGACTTTTATGCATCTGTTCTATTTGACACTGGTGCGGATCAGAGTTTTATCTCTGCCGATTTTGCATGCCAACTAGATTCTATAGAGGAACAGTTAGATTCCCCTTACATTATAGAAGTAGCTAATGGAAAACAGATCACGGTTAGTACAGTATACAGAAATTGCCCATTGACGCTTAACGGTCATACATTTGCCATCGACTTAATACCGATGGAGTTGGGTAGTTTCGACATCATTGTTGGAATGGATTGGCTTTCCTCTAACCGAGTGGAAGTCATCTGTTCTGAGAAGCTGCTTCGAGTTCCATTGCCCGATGATCGTGTATTGGAAGTCAGAGGGGATCAAGCAAAACGAAGTGTCAAAATCATTTCCTGCATAAAGGCGCGTAAGTGTTTACAGAAGAAGTGTGTATCTTTCTTGGCTCATGTAGTGGAAAAAGAGAAAGACAAGAAGAAGATACAAGACGTACCAGTAGTGAAGGAATATCCAGAAGTATTTCCTGAAGATCTACCAGGTTTGCCTCCTGTGCGACCGGTAGAGTTCCGAATTGACTTAGTTCCTGGAGCAACTCCTGTTGCTAAATCTCCTTACCGGTTAGCACCTTCGGAGATGCAGGAATTGTCGAACCAGTTGCAGGAGTTACTGGATAAAGGATTCATTAGACCGAGCTACTCACCTTGGGGAGCTCCGGTCTTGTTCGTGAAAAAGAAAGACGGATCGTTCAGAATGTGCATAGATTATAGAGAGCTGAACAAACTAACCATCAAGAATCGGTATCCATTGCCGAGGATTGATGATTTGTTTGACCAACTGCAAGGAGCTCAGTACTTCTCGAAGATTGATTTGCGGTCTGGTTATCATCAGCTCAGAGTTCAAGACGAAGACATACCGAAGACGGCATTCCGAACCAGATACGGGCATTATGAATTCATGGTGATGCCTTTCAGATTGACAAATGCACCAGCGGTTTTCATGGACCTCATGAACCGGGTGTGCAAGCCGTATTTGGATCAGTTTGTTATTGTCTTCATCGATGACATACTGATTTATTCCAAGAGCAAAGCAGAACATGAGCAACATCTCAGAAAGATCTTGGAACTGTTGATGGAACAGAAACTCTATGCCAAGTTCTCTAAATGTGAATTTTGGTTAAGGGAAGTTCAGTTTCTTGGACACGTAGTCAACAGTGAGGGAATACACGTAGATCCTGCCAAGATTGAAGCAATAAAGAACTGGGACACTCCGAGAACGCCAACGGAGATACGGTCTTTTCTGGGATTGGCGGGTTATTATAGAAGGTTCATCTCGAACTTTTCTAAGATAGCTTTGCCTCTCACTAAGTTAACTCAGAAGAGTGAACCGTTTTTCTGGGAACATAAACAAGAGGATGCTTTTCAGACATTGAAGCAGAAGTTATGTAATGCTCCAATCCTATCACTCCCGAAAGGATGTGATGACTTTGTCGTTTACTGTGATGCATCCCATCAGGGACTTGGTTGCGTACTGATGCAACGGGACAAAGTTATCGCTTATGCATCAAGACAGTTAAAAGTTCATGAGAAGAATTACACTACTCATGATCTTGAACTGGGAGCAGTGATCTTCGCACTGAAGATCTGGAGACATTACTTATATGGCACTAAGTGCACCATATTTACTGATCACAAGAGTCTGCAGCATATTTTTGATCAGAAGGAGCTCAACATGCGACAACGCCGTTGGGTTGAACTTCTGAATGATTACGATTGTGTGATTAAGTACCATCTGGGCAAGGCAAACGTTGTAGCTGATGCCTTGAGCCGGAAGGAACGGTCAAACCCTTACGCGTTAGAGCTATGGGGATGACTGTGCAGACCAGTTTACAAGACAGGATCATTCAAGCTCAACAGGAATCAGTTGATAGAGGAAACTTGAAGAAAGAACTTGACTGCGGAGCATAGAAACATTTAGAATCCAAGTCTGATGGAATGATCTACTATCAGGATCGTATATGGATCCCGGCGGTAGACGAATTAAGAAAACTTATCTTCGATGAAGCACACAAGACAAAATACTCTGTTCATCCAGGCGCCGATAAAATGTACCAAGACTTGCGTGAATTTTATTGGTGGCCGGGAATGAAGAAAGACATAGCCGAGTACGTCGGTCGGTGTCTGACGTGTGCGAAGGTAAAGGCGGAACACCAGAGACCGTCTGGTTTACTGGAACAGCCTGAGATTCCGCTCTGGAAGTGGGAACAAATAGCTATGGATTTCATTACCAAGCTACCCCGCACTTCCAGTGATCATGATACTATCTGGGTTATCATTGATCGTTTGACGAAATCTGCTCACTTCTTGCCGATGCGTGAGACTTTCACGATGGATAAACTGGCGAGATTGTACATCAATGAGATAGTGGTACGTCATGGTGTGCCATTGTCAATTATTTCTGATAGAGACAACAGATTTACTTCAAGGTTCTGGCAATCACTGCAGAAATCTCTGGGGACACAGTTAAATCTGAGTACAGCTTACCATCCACAAACAGACGGCCAAAGCGAACGTACGATTCAGACCCTGGAGGACATGTTAAGAACCTGTATTTTGGATTTCGGTGGGAATTGGGATTCTCATTTGCCACTGATCGAGTTCTCCTACAACAACAGTTACCACAGCAGTATCGGATGTGCACCATTCGAGGCTCTCTATGGCCGGAAATGTCGATCACCGATCTGCTGGGCCGAAGTGGGAGATAATCGTATAACTGGGTCAGAGCTTATTCAGGAAACCACTGACAAGATAGCTCAGATTCAGAGAAGATTGCAAGCTACAAGAAGCAGACAAAAGAGCTACGCTGACAAACGGCGTAAGCCGTTGGAATTCCAAGTGGGAGACCGTGTCATGTTGAAGGTATCCCCATGGAAAGGCGTTGTACGTTTTGGAACAAAAGGCAAGCTAGCACCACGATACGTGGGACCGTTCGAAATCATCGAACGAATTGGTCCTGTGGCGTATAGACTGAGATTACCAGATGAACTCAGTGGTGTGCATGACGTGTTTCATGTCTCGAACTTAAAGAAATGCCTTGCTGACGAATCACTCGTCATTCCAATCGAAGAAATTCAAGTTGATGATCAATTGCACTTTATCGAAGAACCTATAGAGATTATGGATCGCAAAGTCAAACAACTGAGGCGAAGCCGTATTCCTATTGTAAAGGTTGGTTGGAACACAAGACGCGGACCCGAGTTTACTTGGGAACGTGAAGATCACATGAAGTTAAAGTATCCCCAACTGTTTGAAGAGGAAGCTGTAACCGATAACAATTCTTAAATTTCGGAACGAAATTTCTTTAACAAGGGGAGACTGTAACATCAGTGCCGGAACCGACACCGGAACAGTGATCATATACAGTACATGAACAGTAATCAGGTACAAATTTCATGTAATTCAGTGTATTTCATATTCATATCAGGTTTCAGTATCATTTCATGTTATCAAAACAGCGAATTCATAATCATTTCAGAGAAAACAAGTTCAGAACAATGGTTCTTGAGTCGGATAATTATCTGGCAACACAGAACCATCATGTGATTACTTGTTAGGATTTTATTATGTATAAACGTATGCGAGGCTTTACAGAACAAAACAACACGGATATCGTTATGTGAATGCTAAACCGACAGATTATTCGTACAGGTGACGATCGGTACGAATAAATCTGAAAGTTTAATGTTCTGAATGATATTCAATAATTAGAAAACAATATTGAAAAGTGTAGTTATTGTCGTGTTTGATCGGGTGACGATTCGAACAAATACGCGCGATGACCGCGCGATTCGATTTAAACGTTAAACAAATGTTTTGAAATTTTAATAATTAAAAGATATTTAGTTAATTTATTAGGAATCACAACCTAAAATAATTTTATAATTTCTAATTTAGAATCGGATCATTTCATAATGAAAACGACGAGAAACCGGCGTTTTTACGCGAAACCACGCGAAACCGAACGAACCCGAACGAACCCGGGTATTTTCCCACATTAATTGTGGCCTTTAATGCCACAACAACCCACAACCACCAGCCCCAAACCCCCAACCTCGTTCATCTCTTTCTCTCTCTAAACCTCCACAAGAAGTTTCATCTTCTCACTAAGATCTCTCACTCAAATCACAACCATTTTTGGTGTTTTTGGTGTCAAAATCATCACCCTCACTAGTAGAACACGAAAGTACAACAGATCTAGACGTTCATCCAACCGATTTGAGGTAAAGTCGCGATTTACATGCGGTTTAAGGGTTTGAAAACCCTAATTCTACACCCCTTTGGTTCCACCGATTTGGCCCATCTCAAACCTTAGGAAACACACTACAACACCTTAGGATAAGGAAGAAATGAGTGGTAGTCGAGTTTGGTTGGTTGCGAGTTCGAATAGGCAGGTCATGGTGGTTGTGTTCATGCCGTCGAATAGCTCCACATCAGGTGGTCGAATGACCACCACTCCCTCATTCGGCCGAATGGCCAAGGGTTCATTCGACACCCTTATTCGACCATGATCCTTATTCGCTCAAGCCTCATTCGCCACTCCCACTCGGCTAAGCTTCATTCGATCCATAGGCTTCCTATTCGACCAAAATTCTCTCGAATGGACTCTCATTCGACCGCACCTATTCGAACAAACATTCCACGAATGAACCTTCATTCGACCCTAGACATTCGAGCCTACCCACATTCGACCAGGTCTTCTTCATTCGACCTAAGACCCATTCGATCGGTCATGCACATTCGAGCCATTAGTCATTCGACCAGCCCCATTTGCCGAATGACCCTGGTGCCGAACAGCCTTCATTCGCCAGTCCTGCTCCTTCGGTCGGCTTCCTATTCGGCCCATCTCTTTATTGTTGGATAGGATGGTTCGAATCACAGTGACTAGAGTTGATTAGGTTAAATCATGAGTGTGGGTGTGCATGGAGTTCACGTAAGCAAGTATGAGAGTAACTGAATGAGTGTGTGTGCATGGGACATGGATAATGTGTGTGTGCATGGATTCATCATGGGTGAGCACATGTGAAACATTAGGGTTTCATGGCATACACTCGATTTAATGATATCTAATGGACAACATATAAGCAAGGGATTCATGAATCACATATATCACTAACAAGAGTTGTCATGAATTAAAGAATAAACTAAAGGATAATCTAGCAAGGCTTGATTAATCAAAGGATTTACAAGAAGTCGTTTGAAGGTCAAAGTAGAATATTGGGCCCGAAGTTGGCCCAATGGGCTCCACTTAGGCCCATCGCCTTTAAATTTTACGCTTTTATAACCAAAATGAGGTTTTAGTAAAAGTAAAAGATTCCTAAACCTTATTAAATTATACTAAGTAATGTTTTCTAAATAATTAATCTAGAATGAAATAAATTAAACGTGTTTTAACTAAGGACTTGTGATAATGAATTGTGGGATAAGGGTTTACTAACGGGTAATGAATTAGACTAAGTTATATGAATTCTTAGAATTTCATTAGTAAGCTAGGACACTTAGTTGCACACCGAGACCAAACCCTAGTTACAACGTGATTATAAGTACTTATCGTATTCGAAATTTTCTTAAAACAACTCAGGTGCTAAAGATACATAAGCAATCATCAAAGAGCGCGCGTTATCTTTTGTGATTCAGTACACAACAACACAGGTGAGTTCATTGCCCCTTTTCTAACATTTTTGTTTTAAAACGCGGGGCTGAGAAGCATGCGTAAACTGTTTTATTTAAACTGGTTATTTGAATGCTTTTATATATTATATGTTTTACATATATATGTTTGTTGATACTCCTAGACTCCTGTCTAGGTAATTGTTAAACAAATCAAACAACCAAATTATTTAAAGTACTCTTATGAGTAATACTTTAAATTTAAACTCTAAATCAACCTTAGTCCATCAAGCTCAAATCCAAGAATCTAAATTCAAAGTGAAATCAATTGAGCAAAGTCAAAAGATCACATTCAAAGGATCTTAACTCAGTGTGTGATCTGAGAACCAAGAATCGTAATCAAGAATCAATTATCATTGTGAATCATGGGAATTCTAAAGATCAAGATCAAGAGACTCGAGGAATCAGAAATCATAAATGTGTGTGAATCATTGTAATAATGAAATCATTATAATCTAATGAAATCATTAACAATCAAGCTAAGGTGGATGTCAGTTGTATATGGAATCAAGATCACGTGTAACACACATATAAAGTCCCTTCAGGTATAGAAGACTCGTGTAGTCAGGCTATACGGGCAACAACGTGAACAATCATTGAAATCAATATCAAAGTCTAAGAGAATCAAGAGATCAAGAATCAAAGGATATCCTTAAAGTCCCCGCATGTACAGAAGACCTTTGGGTCAAGCTGTAAGGGCAAAACATTAAAGTCCCCGCATGTACAGAAGACCTTCGGGTCAGGCTGTATGGGCATCATTAAAATCCCGTCACGCCCAGGTATACTCCTTGTGAGTTATGCCTGGTATGGGTCACGTGTGAGAGGTTACAACTTGGACAACCACCAACAACTAAGTCTAATTGATTGAGTAAAATTTTGTTCAATCATCATGTCTTAGTTGTATTTAAATGTTTTATTTATTTATTAATTAATTAAATAATTAACATTTTATTTTTATCACTGAATTTTGGGAAATCATGTACCTATGTTCAAAATCAAGAGAGCCAAAGGTAAACCAAGTTTTGGGAAATCATAATCTAAATCAGAAGTGTGTTAGGTAAAAATGCTTAATTATCATTAACATCATTGTCCTATGCGGATTAGTATGTGGTGGGATGGCGTCTGGGCGGGGTTGTAGCCTTGACCCAGGGGTATGCCCTATATATAAGCATACCGATCTGGATGATACAGGTGATGCTAATGAGGTTAGGGTCTTTACCGGAAGAGGGTTTCAAATCATGTGTTGACTTGATTTTTGCATGACTTCTCAGGTGACGAACAGGTCAACTAAGGAGTTATTCCTTTTGGACTAGGACTTCAGATAGAAGACTTAGTATTTTGGACCTGTATATTTTTGAAGACATCATTATACGAATTATTTTGTATATCTTGTATAAATGCAAGATAGAAAGTTATGATGTTGATGGTAGATTTACATTGTTAAATTATAAACAATACCGATGTAATTTAACTTTGTAATTCTATTATAGTTATCGTTTCTCATTTGTATCATGTGCAATGTAAACAATCTGATCATCACGATTATCACTCACGATATCGCGCCCCGGGAAATTTCCCGCCCGACGGGACAACCGATCCTATCCCGCCGGCTCGGGGTGTGACAATTCATTTTTATTTTCTTTATTTTCTTTATTATATTCTTTTTCCTCTTTTTCTATATTATATAATTCTTTTAAGCATAAATAACATATTTCTATAAAACATTTATTATATTGAGACCTTTTTTCTATACTAGGATAATATCCACAATTAAAGTATTTTATATAATTATTTCCTCTTTTATGTATCCTAATTATTTCCTCTTTTATGTATCCAATCATGTCCATGGTGTGTCAATCATTCTGTATCTGAAAGCTTCAAAACTCCTGGGTATTTCTATTATTTTCTTTTCTATTTTTTGTAATAACTGTATATTTTTTGCTTCTAATACCTTTATATACTTCTTTAATAGACTATTTTCTATAGACAACTGTAAATTTTGTGTATCTTTATTATTCTTTATGAGTTTTTTTTGTAGCTTTGCAATTTCCTCCTGTTGTTGCTTTATAATTTGTTCTGGATTGGTTTTAACCATATCCGATAACGTTTGTACCTGTTCGGCTTCTATGTAAAATGTTAACTCGATATTTTCCCTTGCTACTTTTAAAGCTTCATTGAATGAACATAAGCCTTTAAAGATCGGGTTTGGGCATTGTATATACTTAGCAATTGTTTATCTTGTTGTATATACCCAACTGTGTACCCCTAAATATCACGTAATGTGTATATTTGGGTCTCTGTGTTCTTTCAGGATTCTGTACTTTTTGCTCAGAGAAATAAATACTGAGAGTATTTAAAATCTGTATTTTAAACTTCGAAGCTTGTGGCATGGTTTAAATATGCCATAAGTTGTCTAATAAGCATTGTTGCTTATCTGTGAGTTATATATATATATATATATGATTGGGCTCAAATAAGAACCCACCTTAATTGAGGTAACCCATTAACCCTGGCAAAAAACGCTTAAATCGCAAAAAAAAAATTTCATGGTCTTTTTTATACAAAAATAAGGGGGGCTCCTTTTTTAAGCGTTCGCTAATTCACAAGCGCTTAAAAGTTAAACGAAATGTAAGTTTGCGTTACACTGCGACACTTAAATATATCTTCGCAGTGTAACGCAAACTTACACTTTGTTTAACTTTTAAACGCTTGTGAATTAGCGAACGCTTAAAAAAGGAGCCCCCCATTTTTTTTTATATAAAAATGACCATGAATTTTTTTTTGGCGATTTAAGCGTTTTTTGCCAGGGTTAATGGGTTACCTCAATTAAGGTGGGTTCTTATTTGCTCCTTCCTATATATATAGGCGACGGTTAACGTACATATGAAATTAACGTGCTAAACGTAGGAAGCCACAAGAATGCGCCATGTGTCATGTAGGTAAGAGGCATTATAGTCCATATAAAATTACAGCCTGTTATTCGTAAAATTACAGACTGACATGTAACACCCATAATCAAAGACCATCGTGATAATCACGGACCAATAATTACGGACCGCATTATATAGCAATCACAGACCATTGTTTAACACATATAATCAAGGACAAAATGTATAATCATGGACCAATAATTATGGACCACGTTATATGAAAATCACGGACTGTCATTTAACATGCATGATCGTAGGACCAAATGCATAATCACGTACCAATAATCACGTACCAAACATAAAAATCACGGACCACGTAAAATTTTTTATAAAAAAATATAACAATATTATACTCAAATTAAAGATAATAAAATTCTCAATTTTATGGTGTAATTTTTATAAAAAAATAATAAAGCATGTAAAAGTTATTTAATTTTTAAAAAACGAGTGGAACTTGTTTTATTATAGAAAATATGGTTGTTTCCCCTTTTACCCTTCCAGTTATATTTTACCATTGTTTTGTGGAGAAAGTTGTATAAAGTGGGGATCACTAGATCTTATCCGTTGATTAGTTTGATCAAAAGGTCCAGAATTCATCCTACGTTTAGTACGTTAAACAACACTTGTATTTGATCCTTCTCCTATATATATATATATATATATATATATAGGATTGGGATCAAATAATAACCCACTCTTAAAGCAATAACTCAGATAACTTTGCCAAGATGAAGCCAAATTTTGAATTTTTTTAACATAATTGTAACACATTTAGAACGCTATGTTCTTTTATGACTTTGAGAAAATTCATCACCGTTTGAGAGTTTACATCGTTGTAAGTTTTGGTTTTAAAACAATTACAGTTCTGTAAATCAAAAACTTACAACGATGATATCTCTGAAACGGTGATTAATTTTCGCAAAGTCATAAAAGAACATACCATTCTAAATGTGTTACAATGATGTTCAAAAAAAAAATTCAAGATTTGGCTTAATCTTGACAAAGTTATCTAGGTTATTGATTTAAGAGTGGGTTATTATTTAAACAATTATATATATATATATATATATACAGGGGATGGTTCCTTTGTTAACCCTTCCTTATTGCGATAACCCGTTAATCCTGGCATTTTTTTGCGTTTTTTGCCCGAATCTTTGTTTTTTTTCATGGTTTTTATTATACATAAATATGGGGGTTTCCTTTTTGTGTTTTTGCTAATTCATCACCGTTAGAAGTTATTTACAAGTGTAAGTAAGCGTAAGTACTTACCCTTACTTACATCACATATCTGATGTAAGTAAGCGTAAGTACTTACACTTGTAAATAACTTCTAAACGGTGATGAATTAGCAAAAACACAAAAAGAAACCCCTTATTTATGTATAATAAAAACCATGAGAAAAAAAACAAAGATTCGGGCAAAAAACGCAAAAAATGCGAGGTTAAGGGGTTATCACAATAAGGAAAGGTTAACATTTGATCCTTCCCCTATATATATATATAGTTTCTAAAAATGCTTGACCTTAAAAAGCCTAAGAAGCCACAAAATAATGACATGTGGATTAAAAGTTTAAGGGTAAGCATGTCAAAAAAAAAGAACTTACACATGCAAGTCACATGTAAATTTCTCTCACTTTTTTAAACACTAATAACTTTTTTGTACGTTAATATATTTTTAAAAAAATTACATCGAAAAATCAAGTGTTTTTTACCTTTATAAAGAGTATAATATTAATATACTTTTTAAAAATAAAAATAATGACTTAAACAGAGTTTTACGAACTATTCATTTTATGGTGTTTTTTTTTGTAACGCATCAATACATGTTATGATGTTCATGTTTATGGTGTTTTTCAAGTTATTTATAGTGTTAACATTTATGGTGTTTATGATGTTCAGAAGTTTTTGAACTAAAACAAAGCATTTTATGGTATATTGAACATAAAAAAACACCATAAACACTTTTATGATGTTTGTATGGTGTTTTTTTTCGTACAGCATATGTACATTTTATTGTGTTTTTCGAATTATTTTATGGTATTAACATTTTATGGTGTTTATAATATCCAGGTGTTAATGAAAATAAAACATGACATTTTATGGTGCTTTTTAACTTTTCTTTATGCTGTTAACGTTTTATGATGTTTTTTCCAGATATTTTATTATGTTTATGATGTTAACATTTTGTGCTGTTTATGTTGTTCAGATATTCATGAGATCAAAGCTAGACATTTTATAATGTCTTTTGTGTTCAGTGTTATGAACATCTAGAAAACAGCATAAAACACAAAATTCATATACATTAATTCAAGTCAGTTTTTTTTATATAGCAATATTATACTCATTGAAAAGATTAAAAAATGTTGGATTTTATGGTGTAATTTTTTTAAAAAAATAACGTATAAAAACGTTATAAACGTTTAAAACAAATAGGGTAAGTTGTTAAAAAGACAACAATGATTACAATACCCATTATATCAATCTAACCACTTAAATTCCCCTTCATTCTCTCCAATGATGTGACACATTTACAACCATTCATCTTAAAAATCAATGGCTCAGATTTCTTCCTACATTTTTTATGGTTTTTCTCATTTTTAGCCTAACCCTATATATATATATATATGGATTAAATAGTTTGAAAACCTTATCTTAAAAAGAAAACCCTTAAACCCTATGTAAACCGTTAGATCAAACTTTTATTAGATTTTAATTAATTAAACAGAAATAACTTATGGTTGATAATTAAAGTTGAATATTTAATTGAGTGGTTTGAAAGCAAAATATCTATTTTACTCTTTCAAAGGGTAAATTAGAATTTTTTTCAGTATTTTTCTCTCCTTTCAATCTCTTTTTTCTCTCCTTTTTTAAATCTCTTTTCTCTCTCCTCTCTCCCATCTCTCTATCCTCTCTCCCATCTCTCTCTCCTCTTCATTTGTCTCTCTTTATATTTGATATTAACTAAATAATATACATGTGTAGTATTTTTTTAATTAAAAAATATATTTTTTAAAATGTCAAAACAACAACAAAAATGTATAATTTTCAAACAAAATTAAAAAAAACTTAAAACTTATTTTTTCACGAAACAAAAAATCTACATGTGTATAAAAAAGTACACAATGTGTATCAAACACAATTTACACTACACAAACACAAATATTATATATTTTCAAACACAATAAACACTACACATGTGTATTTTTACATATGAAACAAATATTACACATGTCTAATTTCATACAAGAACATCAAATTAACCAAAAAAAACTACACGTGTGTAATTTTATACAAATAACATATATGATATTAAAAAAAGCACATTTGTCTAAGTTCAAACATTCATTATACAATAAACATATACTATCTAAAAAAATTATATGACTGGAAAAAAGCACACATGTGTATACTAAAAACATACAACATTTAATACACGAAGTACAACTGGTTCAAATAAGTCTTTTGACCCACCATGACCTCCACCTCTTGAAACCGCCACCATCACCTCCTGCAACCACCACCACCGCCTGAAATTCCACCAAAACTACACATGTGAATAAATAAAAACTATACATGTATAAACAAAACAAGAATATTTGTAAAATAAGAAGAAAAACCAATATAAAAAAACATATCTAAGCTAAAAAATACTAAATGGTTCGAAAAAACTACACATGTGTAGAATAAAAATGTGCAAGTTTTAATACATGAAGTACAAATACACATGTGTATAATTAAAAAGAGTAAAGTGTCATTTTAGTCCATATGGTTTGGCAACTTTTGCCATTTAAGTCCAATAGTTTATATTTTGCAATATTGGTCATTATGGTTTCATTTTGTTGCCAATTTGGTCATTATGGTTTCCATTTTGTTGCCATTTTAGTCCAATTAAATTTAAACTTTTGGACTAAAATGACAAAAATTAACAAACCACAGGGACGAAAATGGCAATAAAATGAAACCAAAATGACAAAATTTAAACTATTGGACTAAAATGACAAAAATTTGTTAAACCATGGGACTAAAATGGCATTTTACTCAATTAAAAATATACAAGTTTTAATGCATAAAGTACACCTGGTCAAGCTAGGTTTTTGAACCACCATCACTTTCACAATTTGACAAGCCACCACGACCACCACCTCTTGAAACCACCGTTTCCGCCGTCTGAAAGGACCACCACCACGAAAATCGGACCACCATCACCATCGGACCACCATCCCACAACCACCAACTCTTGAAACCACCGTTGCCCACGTCTTGGAAGCACCGCCACCACCGCCGCCGCCGATGTTGTCACCACCGTCACCATCTCCTCTTGAAAACCGCTTTTTATCACTGCCTGTTGCCACCACCCCTTTCTACCACCGCCTGTTGTCACCATCGTCACCACCTCCTCTTGAAAACCTCTGACACCCACGACCACCCCTACATCCACCGTCATCGGCGTCATCACTTTTACCACCGCCGTTTGCTGTTGTCGCATACCACCCACATCCGCAAACCATTTGAAAAAACCACCATCACCATCTTTAGAGAGAGAAAAAGAACCATCGGACCACCCCACAGCTACCAACACTGCCGCCACCACCCCAAAACCTCGCCACAAGCACCACCATAAAACACCATCATCAGTGAATTTGTGTGTGTGTGTTTTGAGAGATGAGAGAGAGAGTGTAGAAATGTTTTGAGAGATGAGAGAGATTGTGTGTGTATAAATTAATTAATGAAATGAGAGAGAGAAAGGAGACTGGTAATGTAGAGGGTATGAAAATACCAAAATATCCTTCTATTTAATAATAAATTAAAAATTAATAAGTTTGATCTAACGTTCCATGTAGGGTTTAAGAGTTTTCTCTTTAAGATCGAGTTTTCATAGGATTCAAATCCTATACATACATACATACATACATGCATGCATACATACATACATACATATATATATAGACACACACATAGGTTTGCCTAAAAAGGAATAAAAGCATAAAAAGTGTAGGAAGGAATATCAGTCGTACACGTGTTATTTCAATAGTTAGATAGATATGGGAATTAACGTAGTTTTCATGAATATTGTTAGCAGTATTTATGAGAAACTCAATTGCAACAACAGACCATGATTCTTTGAAATCAATTTCAACAATTATCAAATAGCAATTTGTGGTATTTAAGTGTTTTTGCTATTTTGAACGTGTTCAAGTGCATCGAACGAATTTTGGTTTCGTTTTTTGGTGTAACGAGGTGTGAATTCAAAACCATAAGAGGTTGAAGGCAAAATAATCATATCTATTAGTGTTTTGGTTTAGATTTTTTAGGTATTTTTTGATTAGATCGTTGTCATATGTTTAGCTATGACGTTTGTATTATGAAGTTTTTATATTGAAATAGGAGACATGTTTATGGTGTTTATTTTGCGCCGGGTGTTGCTAGGTTTGATATGGTGTTTTCATTATGGTGGTTATTTAGGTGTAAAGCATGTACATAATGGAGTTTTTATTATGAAGTTTTTATATTGCAATGTGTTGAAGGACTCTTTAGGGCTATTTAACCAGGAACAAGGACTTTATACTCGTGGTCAAAGCCTTTGGTATTCGCTTCCTCTAAAGTTCAACACTTAGTTATTTTTAGTTGTTTAGTTTTTGCTAGAAAGAGAGAAAAACAAAATAAAAACACAAGGAATTTTGGGGGAATGTAATTCAGGTATCTCAGGGAATGTTGGGGTTTAAATACCCAACATTCAGTGTTACAAGACTAAGAAGTAAAAAGACAAATAGTTGACACTGTTACAAACGCTGAATCATCAGAATAGTACAACTAATACAAAGTCAACAACCACGGAATCACGAGTCTTCAGAAGTCTTCAGTTGTTCCGAGATTGAGATAGTTGTATAGAAGTTCAGTGGTTATTCTTTCAGAAGATGTTTTTCGGAAGCTGATTAAAAAGAAGTTATTACGTAATCAGAGGTTGTCTTCTGAAACAGTGGTTGTCTTCCGAAAGGATAAGGTTCAACCATTATCTTCCGAAATCTAGAAGGTCCGCGGTTGTTCTTTTGTGAATCTTCCGCTGTTGAGCTTCCTATGCTGAGGTTCAGTAGTTCTGCTTACGAAAGAAAAGGTATCCGCAGTTGGTTAATCCGCGGTTTTTTTCATTGGTTTTGCTTCAGTTGTTTTGCTCATCAGTCCTTATTTTCCAACAATCTCCCTTTGGGCTGATGAAGACAAAACCATTTATTTTTGCCTTGAAGCCAAACCAACTTTATTTCTGAGAGTCCGCACATACTTCAGGACTTCATATTCTGTTTCAGCAATTTCCAAGGTGTTATGATGCATTTCCTTCATATCATGATTGGGCAACTTGAGAATTTCATCCGAATCTGAGAAGAAGTTCTTGATCTATTAATCTCTCAATGATCATACTTTTGGAAACAGGTTCATAGAACCATCTCTTTATTCTGGCTCTAGAGTTTGCGATCTGAAGGGATTTGGGAATTAGGAGAGGAGCCCAAGGGAAGAGGAGCTCCGACATGCCACTTAATTATTTCTCTTCTTTTTACTTGATCCTTGGAGTTAAGTACTTTCTTGACTACATCATGCTAATGAGGCCCATTGTCCCTCAGAAGATCAGGAAGAATCTCCTTTTCAATTTTAACTCAAGGTCTGAAATTGACAACAGATGGAGGTGCTTCAGATCCAACACCTAGACTTCCAAGAGGTGCATTACGCAAATGATCAAGCATGGTGCTTGGATCTCATCCTTGAGCTTAGACACACCAGTGGGAGAGGATGGAGTAGTTTCTTTTCAGAGCTCAGGATGATCACTGTTTTCTCTTTTGAATTTAGACCATTCATCAAATAGTATGTCATCTCTCCATCTCATGATTGTGTTCTTTGGTCCCCGTTGATTTTGAATGAGGATTGTTTTATTATTCTTCTTCGCTCAAGGGTCCTCTTCTTCTTGATGTCTGCCTTTACTCTATAGAAAGAGCCTAAGCTTCATTTCTAAGACCTGTAATATCCCAATTGCTGAAGGTTTCAACTTTATACTTACCTTCATTAAGCAAGAACTTGAACAGTTGCTCCCTCTCAACTTGGTAAGTTTTGTTTTGTTGCTGATCCAACATTGCTATCTGTTCTTGATAGGCTTTGAACAAATCATCTCCTCACAGACCAGTGGCTTCAAGATCAGCTAAGATCTTGTTTTCCCCTACAGCCTCTTTATTCTTTATTTTTTGAAGTTCTTCAGTTGTGGAGAACTGCCTTACAGGAGAATAGGATTCTTTTGGAGGGGAGGTTTGATTTTTCTTAGGTTCAACAGCAGCTGCCTTTATTGGTTTGGAAGCTTTGGTGGTTTTGGATGGGTAAGACTCATCATCATCAGCCAATATAAGCCTTCTCTTTCTTGGAGTAAGAGAGGCAATGGGCTGATCATCATTTAAGTCTGAGTTTGGTTCTTGAATGGGAGTTAAAGATTTCTTAGGTTTATTGGTGGGGGTTTTTGGATTTTCTTGCCACACTCTTCTGTCTTCTTGTGAAAGACTGAGTGAATATGGGAGCTAGTTTTTGGCTTATTTTGGATGCATTTAGAGTAGTGGGAAGTGAGGTATGTGAAGATAGTTCTATAAGGGGTTGAGAAGCAGAATTGGAAGAAAGGGTATGTGAGTTTTCTTTATTTGTTTGTATAGGTGAAGAAGGAATGGATATAGTGGGAGAAGTTTGTTTGGGATAAATTGGGTTATGTTCAGATTGGAAAGATTCCGTTTGAACTGGTATGTCCTGAGTGGTAGAGGCAAAGGAAGAGGGGGCAGTGGTTGTGAGTTTTATTGGTTTGGTGGAAGCTGATTTGGTGGGTTTGGGTTTGGGTTTTCTGGTCACACCAGATGTTCCAGTTTCCACTTGAGCTTCAGCTTCCATTTATTTTTGTTCAGAACTGGCCTTAGCAGCCTTAGTCTGAAATTGTTGCTCTAGTGCAGCTTTAAGAAGTGCCTCCTGATTCTTCAGTCTTATTTACTGCATTCTACTTTGCTAAGCCTTGTCTTCAGCTCTTTTGGCAGCTTGGGCTGCAGACAGGAGCCTTTCATTCTCCCTCTTTTTGGCTTCATCAGCCTGTTCTTTGAACCAAGGAGGAGGAGCTATTCCGATGAGAGATTCTAGAAAGAGAGTGTGATTAGTCACCTCATGTTGTAAAGAATAAATTTTGGAATCTACTGAGATTTTCAGTAGATCCAGTTGTAGCTTTTGGGTGGTAAGGAAGTCTTTTGGTAAAGTTAGTGAAAAAAGAGGAGAGATGGGTGTTAAGAAGTGGGTTTAACACTTCTTGAAAAGTTTGACTGGAGAAGGTGGAAGTAGGTGCAGTATTTGGGGAGCCTTCAAGTGAAGGTGCCTGCATGGGGATGGATGGATTGGGGTTGTAGGACTTGGTTATTCAAGGCTTTTGTGACTAGCTTAGTGAGCTTGGCCACATCAGCCTGAATATGAGTAACGGAAGCCGTCAGATCCTTTAATTTGAGATCTGATTCTTCCAACCGTTTATGGATATCATCCGAATCCCGGACTCGTGAGTCAATTTTAGCATGACCCGAGTCCATCTCAGGAATGTCATGTACCCCTTTTTCTTGGTTTCGGGGTTTTCCAGTCTCAGTTTCAAGAACTTCACTAGTTGTTGCCATATCTGGAGTCTTAGTGCCTAATCCATCCAGATGAAAACCCATTGGGTTTTCCATTGAACTGTCGATCTCACCAGCTTTGTGCTGACGTTTCAAATTTAAATCTTTTTGCAGGAAGACAGTGACACTCGGTGAGGCAGCACTTCAAACACTAGTAATTAAATAAGTCAGTTGTGTAATAAACTTAGTTGTAAATTATGATACTGATTGTAATGACGGAACCCTGTATTGTATTTATTTTAAGTTAAATCTGTGTGCTTATGATATCAGTTCAAGTAAGTCACCCCTCACCTCGGAGACATCATCACTATGCTTCCGCAACAGGTTCGGTGACGTCAGGCCAGACACGAGGTGACGAGGGGTGGGGGTGTGACAGGGTGGTATCAGAGCCACAGGTTATAGAGAATTAGGTTGACTTAGAGACCTAGACTATAACCATAGGCTCGTATAGTGACACAGAGAGCACCGAACATTAATATTGAACAAAACTTGTTTTGAATTAAGCCAGGATAATCAGGTGGTACAAATTCCAGTTATGAGTGGCCAGCATAACTGAAATTTGCAACACATGTGCATTCTAGTTTGATTTGATTCAAGCGGAACATTAATAACTATAAAGACAAATAGTTGTTCTGAGATAGGGAGAAGCATCATATCATGTTCATGTTTATGTTAAATATTGTTATTTAATATTTATGTCATGATACTGATTAGAAATTTTGATTGTACAGCGATGGCCGATCCAGTCGAGCAGTATATTTATCAGAGGTTCCCTTATTTGAGGTTGGATGACACGCCTAGCTCTAGTGCAGGATCAGATTCATGTCCTAGTGAGGCATCATCGGCAGCCTCACAGGCGACCCCTGCCAGACCTCATACACCGTCAGACCCCAGACCTGTTACTCCACCACCACCATCACCAGTACTACCACCAGCAGCCCCCATTCTACCTAGTCCACCTCATTCACCTTTAGTTCATATTTCTGCCGAGAGGAGACAGGACTCCTCTCCACGGAGAGTCCCTGAGTGGGATGGGTTGAGGCGGATGCGAGGCCAAGCTCGCAAGATGACGGGGCTACCCCCGAGACGACAGATGGCTCCCCGAGATGAGCCACCGACGATACATGAGGTGGGAGAATCTTCCCACCAAGCAGAGTGGAGAGCCCAGTTACAGCAGGTCACTCATGATCTGCAAGGGATACGTCTGGACATACAGCAGCAGAGTGCTAGGATAGATGATACCCGTAGCACTGTTTTAGAGATTTTGACTTCTCACTTGACCATTATAGATCGAGTGAACACATTGGAGGCAGACACACAAGAGTGGAGGATTTCAGTTGAGGAGCGATTGCGTAGGACGTGGGTTCGGAGGATTATTGCTACCTTCTGGTGGCAGGTTGAGTTGTTGAGAGCAGGATTGGCGAGGGTGAGAGAGTCTCTGATTTGGCTTGGGATGGCCAGTTTTGAGACTAAGATGATAGTTATGGGCGTGATCATGGCGGCAGTGGCTATGGTGTTTTCCTGCTTATCGTACTTTTTACGATAAGTATGTTTATGTAGCTCTTTTTGGGATATCCTATGTACAGACGAATAGGTTGTTAGTGTGTGATGTGGATGGGAAATTTTGATTGTGAAATGGATCCCCGGTAGTTAGTATGGATGAATCGGTTCTGATAGTTCTTGTATTATAACCTTGTGATGTATGAAATTATGGTACTGTAATAATATGGGTGTTTTGTATATCTGTCTGTATAATGAGCTATGTGTGTGAACTATAATTAATTTTTCTGTGTGAGAACATAACCGTATGCGAACGAATTAATATGAAAACATGTCAAACTAAATATATATTTCGCTGAAATACAGTACGGGAGCAATACTGTATGCGAATATATCGAACTAAAATATATATTTTGCTGGAATACAGTACGGGAGCAATACTGTATGCAAATATATCTGTAACTAAAGTACAGTACGAGAGCCATACTGTACGAGAACATGTCTGAATTGTGAACGTATCTAATAGTGAACATGTCTGTAACTAAAGTACAGTACGAGAGCCATACTGTACGAGAACATATCTATGGTCTGTATGAGAACTTAATGTATGAACTGAGAACATATTAAAGAACTTATGTGAGAACATGTCCTAGTTCTGTATGAACATATTTCTAAAAACATGTGTTGCAATGCAAAGAGCTGGGGTAAGACTCTAACATGTTTTTGAAATAACAGGACTAAGTATAACTACGAACAATTGTGTGATCTGTGTGTAATACAAACATGTCTGGACTGAATTCATGTAGTTATACTATATTCTTTATAATCACATTTCAATATAAATTTTCAGTGTAACTGAATATGATTGAATTTATGTGTTAGAATGGGTTATATCTTTAATGTTCTTAAACTGACCTGAATTTGTCTGCTTGTGAGCAGATTAATGGCTCCTAAAAGAGGTCGACCAGCTAAGAAAGCTGCTAAGAATATTACCAACCCTGAACCGAATCAAATTCCACCTCTGAATGTTGAATCAAATCCGGATCCGCATGTTAATCCGGAAGCGAACGTGGTTCCACCTAGGAACTTGGAAACGAATACTACTCCACCAGTGAACCCTGGAGCAGGCATTGTTCCACCTGCTGGTACAAGCAGATCTGAAACAAATGAAGCTATGATAGCTCGTATTGTGCGTGAACAACTATCTGCTTGTGGTGTTCTGACACAACACCAACCACATATGACCGCAGGTTCTGGTGGGGAACACGATCATGTTGAGCATAATGCTACTGGTGGTCACATTGAAACTCATACCACTACCGGTACAACTACCATTATTCCTGATCCACCCCGACAGGGATGTACTTACAAGTATTTTGCTTCCTGTAACCCTCCTACTTTTACTGGCAAAGAAGGAGCGGCTGGTCTTTTAAGGTGGATCGAGGAGATGGAAACTAAGCTCAAAATCAGTCAGTGTTTGGAGGAGCATAAGGTGTCTTATGCTGCCTGTTCTTTAAAAGACTCGGCTTTGACCTGGTGGAATACCCAGGCCAAGACTTTGGGTGCAGCCACAGTTGATTCGATGGGCTGGAATGATTTCAAAACTCTGATTAGATCAGAGTACTGTCCCATCACTGAAATTCAAAAACTCCAGGAGGAATTCTGGAATCACTCGATGATCGGTGCTGACTGTCTTGCTTACACCGATCGTTTTCATGAACTCACTTGTTTACTTCCTGACATGTTTCCTACGGAAGCAGCCTTGATCGAAAAGTACATTAAAGGTTTGATTCCCCAGATCCGGGGAATGGTGACTGCTGCTGAACCTACAACCCTGAAACATACCATTCTTTTGACCACTAAGCTTACCAATGAGGCGGTAAGGAGTGGTACTCTGTCTTTGAAACCTCAGACGGCTCATGGTCGTAGTGATGTCGGTACCTCGAATGTGTCAAAAGGTACCAAACGGAAGTGGTTTGGCAAAACCAAGGCGAAGGCTCCGGCTGAGATCACCCAGAGCAAACCAACTGTGAAAAACTATGGTGCTGCCATTCCTGAGAGGAAAGTTTATACTGGGCAGGCGCCCAAATGCAATAAGTGTCCACTCCATCACACGGGACCATGTCCTGTTTGTCTGAACTGTAACCGAGTTGGACATTATGCTAAATATTGCAACTTTCCTGCTCAGACACCAAACCAAGCATCACGACAAACCACTCAAACCAATCGGTCATGTTACAAATGTGGAAGCCCTGATCATCTCATGCGAAACTGTCCGAACAATAACACCAATCCGGGAACTGAAGCTAGGGGGAGAGCTTTTCAAATTGGTGCGACCGAGGCGAGACATGATGCAAATATTGTTACTGGTACGTTTCTTCTTAATAATCTATACGCATCAGTTCTGTTTGATACATGAGCAGATAAGAGCTTTATCTCTCCTGAATTTGCATCATTAATTTCATTGCCTACGGTAGATCTAGAAACTCCTTATGTTATTGAACTTGCTAACGGCAAGTTGATCAAAACTAACAGTGTTATTCAAGGATGTTCCTTGAATCTGAATGATCATCTTTTTAAAATTGATTTACTTCCTATTGAGCTTGGGAGCTTTGATGTTGTTGTTGGTATGGACTGGCTTTCTATTAAACCAAGCGGAAGTTGTGTGTCAAAACAAGGTGATCCGTATTCCATTACCCAACGGTAATACACTGATAGTTCAAGGAGAACAAGCAGGTAGAAAACTTGGTCTCATATCTGGTATGCAAGCTCAGAAATTTTTAAGGAAAGGCTGCTATGCTTTCCTGGCACATGTGACTGAGCACAATTCTTCACCCAAACAAATCACAGATATCCCAGTAGTCAAGGATTTTCCTGAGGATATATCAGGATTACCCCCAGTGAGATAAGTTGAATTTCGAATCGACTTAATTCCAGGTGCAGCACCTGTTGCTAAAGCCCCGTATCGGCTTGCACCATCCGAAATGCAAGAACTTTCAAGTCAACTGCAAGAACTGTTAGACAAAGGTTTTATCAGACCTAGTTTCTCACCCTGGGGAGCACCTATTCTTTTTGTGAAAAAGAAGGATGGTTCATTCAGGATGTGTATTGACTACAGGGAACTCAATAAACTGACAATCAAGAACCGTTATCCACTACCTCGTATCGATGATCTGTTTGATCAACTACAAGGTGCTACTTATTTTTCAAAAATCGATTTAAGATCTGGATATCATCAGTTACGTATTCATGATGATGACATTCCAAAAACTGCTTTCAGAACTCGATACGAACATTACGAATTATTAGTGATGCCATTTGGTTTAACCAATGCACCAACAGTTTTCATGGATCTGATGAATCGAGTATGTAGACCTTATCTGGATAAGTTTGTGATTGTGTTTATTGATGATATTCTCATATATTCTCGCAATCAACAAGAACATGCTCAACACTTGAAATTAATTCTAGAACTTTTGGCACGTGAAAAATTATATGCCAAGTTCTCCAAGTGTGAGTTCTGGTTACGAGAAGTTCAATTTCTTGGTCATGTAGTAAATCAAAACGGTATTCAAGTGGATCCCAGTAAGATTCAGGCGGTGAAACAATGGGAGACACCACGAACCCCGACTGAAATACGCCAATTTTTGGGGTTGGCAGGTTATTATCGCCAGTTTATCAAGAACTTTTCAAAGATAGCCTTGCCACTGACTACATTGACACAGAAAAATCAACCGTTTATATGGAGTTCTCAACAGGAGGAGGCGTTTCAACTGTTGAAACATAAACTCTGTAATGCACCTATATTGGCACTACCGGAAGGTACGGATAACTTCACAGTGTATTGTGATGCTTCACGTCAAGGTCTTGGGTGTGTTCTAATGCAGAAGGATAAGGTAATTGCTTATGCTTCTCGACAACTGAAAGTACATGAGAAGAACTATACCACACATGATCTAGAACTTGGTGCAGTAGTGTTTGCACTCAAGATTTGGAGACATTATCTATATGGAACTAAATGTATTATATACACTGATCACAAAAGTCTCCAACATATTCTAGATCAGAAAATGTTGAACATGCGACAGAGGCGATGGGTTGAACTCTTAAACAACTATGACTGTGAAATTCGTTATCACCCAGGCAAAGCAAATGTTGTAGCTGATGCTTTAAGTCGCAAGGAACGAGTCAAGCTTTTACGTATGAAAGCGTTAGGTATGACTATTCAAACCAGTCTAATTCCTCAAATCAAAGACGCTCAGCAACAAGCTTTACAAACAATGAACTATTCTGCTGAAGGACTGAGAGGATTAGATAAGAAACTTGATACCAAAGACGATGGACTATTGTATTTCAAAGACCGAATCTGGGTTCCCCTATTCGGTAACTCTCAAACTATTATTTTGGATGAGGCGCATAAATCCAGGTATTCTATTCATCCAGGTGCTGATAAAATGTATAAAGATCTTAAAGACTTTTACTGGTGGCCTGGAATGAAGAAACACATAGCTGAATATGTGGATCGATGTTTAACATGTCTCAAAGTTAAGGCTGAACATCAACGACCTTCTGGGTTATTGCAACAACCTGAGATTCCCATGTGGAATGGGATCAGATCTCTATGGATTTCATTACTAAATTACCCAGAACATCACGTAATCATGACTCTATATGGGTTATCGTTGATCGCCTTACGAAATCTTTGCATTTCTTACCCATCCGAGAAGATTATTTTATGGATCGACTCGCTAAACTCTATGTTAATGAAATTGTATCTCGACATGGAGTACCGATCTCTATCATTTCTGACAGAGATAGTCGATTTATGTCACGATTTTGGCAAACTCTTCCGAATGCTCTGGACACGCAAATCAATATGAGCACAACTTATCACCCACAAACTGACGGGCAGACTGAACGAACAAATCAAACTCTTGAAGACATGCTCAGAAGCTGTGTGATTGATTTTGGAGGTAGCTGGGATATTCATCTTCCACTTGTTCAATTTTCATACAATAACAGCTACCATACCAGTATTCAATGCGCTCCATTCGAAGCACTTTATGGACGGAAGTGTAGATCACCTATCTGTTGGTCAGAGGTAGGTGAAAGTCAAATCATCGGCCCAGAATTCATTCAGGAAACAACTGATAAGATCGCACTCATTCAAGAACGAATCAAAGCTGCTCGCGATCGTCAAAAGAGTTACGCTGATAATCGCCGTAGACCACTCGAATTTCAAGTAGGTGACCGGGTAATGTTGAAAGTGTCACCTTGGAAAGGCATTTTCAGATTCGGGAAGCGAGGTAAACTTTCGCCAAGATTTGTAGGCCATTTAAAATTCTTGAACGAATTGGACCAGTAGCCTACAGACTTGAATTACCTCTTGAACTCAGTAACATTCACGATGTCTTTCATGTATCTAATCTGAAGAAATGTTTAACTGATGAATCATTGATCGTACCTCTCGAAGAGATTCATATTGACGAAAAACTTCAGTTCAGTGAAGAACCAGTAGAGGTAATGGATCGAGAAATGAAGGTGCTAAAACGTAGCCGCATACCAATTGTTAAAGTGCGGTGGAACTCGCAACGTGGACCCGAATATACGTGGGAACGTGAAGACCAAATGAAAGCAAAGTACCCACATCTATTCTCATAAACAATTGTCTTAATGTAAGTCTTCATTAAATTTCGGGACGAAATTCCTCTAACAGGAGGAGACTGTGACAGTTGCGTACGAAGAATTCGGCATTAATGACGTGAGCACATTTGGTCGTGCTTGAAATCCACGAGGATTTAGTAACTTTTGTTATTGGGGATTGATAGTATGTGAAAAATGATGAACGTGGGCGAAAACCGCCCGCAAAACGGAGTTCGTATGCTCCCGGAATCGCGAAAAGAAGTTTAAAATCAAAATGGTGACGGAAGGTGACGTGGGGCGCTACGCCCCAGTCCAGCTCTCCAAGTGGGGCGATACGCCCGGCGGGGTATGTCGGCCAAAAGTTGTTAAAGTGATCAGAATGCATAGAAAACTTCAGAAATCGCATTGCTTCGATCTAACTCGACTTCCAGACGATATTTTCTTCATCTAACACCTCTAATCTTCAAATCAAAGCCCCTTAAACATCCGGATCATCCCAGGAATCATATATACAAGTCCTGATCGCTGTTTTAACCGCAGAAATTCGTCAGAACAGGTAACGGTTCATTTTAACCTTCTAGTTTGATTTTGATTGATTAGATCTTGATTTTGAACGTAATGAGATAGTTAGGATTGTTGATCATTGCCTAGATGATGGCTAGGATTGATTATAAACGAAGAACACGAAGTTCTAACGGTTAAATCCTTGTTTTGATCCGTTGTAATGCCCGATTTTCATGAAATCATAACTATGATTATAATGGTTTAAACCATTTGATTGTAACAATGTAGGTGATTAGTTTGATTAATCTTTGAAATACAAAGGTTAAATCCAAGTGTTTCAAACTAATCATAATCATTAACATACTCATTGGAATGATTATCTGATGTTTGTGATAACAGTCAGATTAGTATGTTAAATCTGGTTATTTCACCTATTCTGATGCTACATTGTGATATTTCATGATATTTGGGTAATCAATAATAAGGATTAATCACTCCTAAGCCATTAAATCATCTAGAAACTGTTTTAGCATTATAATCAACAACATTAACTATTTGGTCAATCAGAGATTATTCTGATTAATCAAACATGTCATCAACTTTGAATTAGGAATCTAATGCAATGTAGGTTCCTACATTATCATACATTGTATGATATAACCTTAAATTAATTAAATACATAATTAATATCGAGTTGATGATTTAATAAGCAATGTCTTTGACATTGAACGTTCAGAAGGATCTAATCAGTAAACTAGAACATAAATAACTTATTAAAGATAACTAAATGCAGAATCATCTATATACTATCAGTTTGGTGATACCCTGCTACCCTTATATCATCAGGTGAGTTTCGTACAACCCCTTTTATTTTTAATCTTTTATAAACATCGGGGAAACTCTGCAAACTGTTGTCTGAACATATGATATGCATCAATGATATCTGTGTGATTTCATGTGATTTTGTGGGATTTCATGGGATTTTTCCTGTAGACTGAACTCTATCATGGAACTGAAAGTCCTCATTTTTGAACTGTATCTAGTGAACCCATGTGTGGCCGAACAGAAAACATTGATAGTACTATTGGTTGACACCCCATTCGCTGGGAGGATTGCATCTCCCCTTGTGTGAATGTTTGTTATCTGTTTCCTGAACTTCTTAATAGTGTGATAGACATTAAGATAATGAGGCACTAAGATATGTACCGACGGGTAATATCTTGAGACAGACTAGACGTCCGAAAGGAACTAGATACAGGTCCCATGGTTATCCGGAACTGAACTTTTGAGAACGTGCTTATCATATCATATTGTTTTAAAATGAACTGTCGATCTCACCAGCTTTGTGCTGACGTTTCAAATTTAAATCTTTTTGCAGGAAGACAGTGACACTCGGTGAGGCAACACTTCAAACACTAGTAATTAAATAAGTCAGTTGTGCAATAAACTTAGTTGTAAATTATGATACTGATTGTAATGACGGAACCCTGTATTGTATTTATTTTAAGTTAAATCTGTGTGCTTATGATATCGGTTCAAGTAAGTCACCCCTCACCTCGGAGACATCATCACTATGCTTCCGCAACAGGTTCGGTGACGTCAGGCCAGACACGAGGTGACGAGGGGTGGGGGTGTGACAAGAGACTTGTTCAGGGATCTCAACTTCCTGTGGAGGAGGTGGATGTGGGTTCACCAGGAATGGTTGTGTCCTCAGTTTCATCCATAAGTTTGGCCCCAGTGTTCAACCTAGTGAACACTTGCTTGTCAATGCTCTTGACATTTGAAAGAGGAGCAATGTGACAAACATTATTAATATCAGCAAACAAACAAGCCATCACAAAATGAGGGTACAACAAAATTTGGGACTCTTTTGGTGATGTACCAACTGGTCAAAAATTATTTGGGACAGATTGGCTCTTTCATAGGAAAGAATTGCATACATGACATATTGCATGTCATACGGCATTTCTCCCCAACTAGTTGTCTTTTGAGAAAGACATTGCAAAATGGTGTGATACAGAAACTTGTACTTAAGATAGAAATAGGTTTGTACAAGCACCTGTTCTTCAGGACTCCCTGATAATCACACTGAAAAAAAAATTATGAAGATGTTTTAGAGGAACAGTGGCAGGTGACTCAGTATCACCCAGATTTAGCGCAACACTTATTTTGGAGCGGGTGATGGAGACTTGTTGACCATCAACCACCGAGGTGATGCTTTCAACAGAGTAATCCTTCGACACCAAGGCAGAGTTTGCCCAAAGCTGATTTAGGGCAGATTCAGAGATAGGAGGGTCGATAGTAAGAGTAGTGTGAACAAAGGAGTTTACCAGAATGTCGACGACCTCGTCGTAGTGAGGGTATTCAAAAGATTTGGCAAGATGGGATCCTAGGTTGTGAACCGGCTTGAGTTTCAAAGTTTTAGACGCCATGAGTGCGGTGATGAGCGACTAATAGTTTCAAGAACAAAGTGCGATTACAAATTTTTTCCTTAAGTTTAGAGAGATAAAGAAGGGAAAAATGTAAACGTTGTAGATGGGTGCGGTTTCAATAAAGAAAACCTCCACTTCTTATAACAAACTTAAAGTTTTACCTTAGGATTTTTACCCATTGGACAAACCTATAAGCAAGAGAGAGAAAGACAAAGGACAAATCAGTACGTTCATGCACACCCTGATGTATATACAAAGCTTTGTTAGGAACGAAGTCTTGTCCGATGTCGTTACACACCATCATCATGAGAATCAAGCTCGGACGAACAAGCGTTGTCCTTCGCCATATGCAGCATTCTGAGTTTTGAATTTGAAGGAAGTATTTTCTTGATCATAAAGAAGATCAATAAGCTTTCTAAGGATTATTGTAAGGAAGGAAGAAGATAACCACTGACGTAAATAAGGAAAAGATGATCAGTGGTCATTTGAAATAAGAGGGGTAAAATGGTAAAATGAGAGGATATTTTCGAGCCATGAGAACAATTAATGAGTGTCAATTCAATTAATTGTAGGGAGTCTAATCTTGAAGAGTGATTAGTTACAGTCAAATCAAGCGTAATTACAAGAATATAATAACCACGGAAGGAAGAGAACTTTAACCACGGAAGAGTTTTAACCATGGATAAGTTACTAAGGGGAAAACCACGGATGGAGTAGAAACCACGGATGGAGTAGTAACTACGGAGTGTTTCAAATGTAACAACTGATTGATTATAACCGCGGGTAGACATAAGTCAGTGGTTAGTAGAACCACCGAATCTATTCGTGTTTTAGGACAACCACTGAAAAAAAACGAACCACGGTTGTTTTATCAGTGTTTTTTCCATTTATCCATTGTTAGGATAATCTTTGAGAATTATACCTTATATATTTATTTTAGGTTATAGAAACATATTCTTAACCATATTTATTGATTTATTAACTCATATTTATCATGCCTAATTTGGAGACAAACTTAGAAAAGGTTGAAGAGTCCAAAGGCTTGGTAAATATGTTTGCTATTTGGTCACTTGTAGATACATGTTCTGGGACTATCAATCCCTTTTCAAAACAGTCTCTGATAAAGTGACGCCTTATTTCTATATGTTTGGTTTTTGAGTGATAGACATGATTTTTTATTATATTTTTGGCAGCTTCACTATCTATTAGGAAGGGTGTTTTTAGTTCCGTTATTCCAAAGTCCAACAGTTGGTATTGTAACCAAAGGATTTGGGCAGTGCAATGAGCTGTTGCAATGTACTCAGCTTCAGCAGTTGAATTTGACACTGAAGTTTGATTTTTTGCTTTGCCATGAGACCAAGAAATTTTCAAAGAATTGACATCCTCCTGAAGTAGACTTCTTGGTGAGTGAACATTCTGCATAATCACTGTCTGAAAAACCAACAAGCTTGCAAGATTGATTAGCAGGATACCAAATAACTAGTACAGGAGTACCTTTTAGGTACCTAAATATCCTCTTCACAAATGATAAATGGGATTGTTTAGGGGCAGATTGGTATCTTGCACAAACACATGTTGCATACATGATGTTCGGCCTTGATGTAATAAGATACATCAAAGATTCAATCATACACCTATAGAGAGTTTGATCTACAGGTTCACCATTTTCATCTGGAGTTATTCCAGGTGCGGTAGCCATGGGGGTAGAAATTATTTTGCAATCATTCATTTCATATTTATTTAGAAGATCTTTTACATATTTAGATTGATGAATGAAAATCACATTAGGGGTTTGTTTGACTTGGAGTCCTAAAAATGTTTTGAGTTCACTTAAAGCACTCATTTAAAACTTAGAAGACATTAATTTAAAAAATTGTTCACACAAAGAAGGTTATGTTGATCCAAAAATGATATCATCAACATAGAGTTGGACTAGCAAAAGTTCCTTGTCTACCCTCTTGATGAACAAGGTCTTATCAATGGTTCCCCTAGAAAATTTATTTGAAAGAAGAAATTGAGAGAGAGTATCATACCATGCTCTTGGTGCTTGTTTTAAACCATAAAGTGCTTTGTCTAGTCTGTACACCCAATCAGGATGATGAACATCATCAAACCCTGGTGGTTGACAGACATAGACTTCCTCCTTTATAGTTCCATACAAGAATGCGCTTTTTATATCCATTTGAAATACCTATATGTTGTGGGATATAGCAAATGCAAGGAAGAGTCTAATGGCTTCAAGTCAGGCCACAAGGGCAAATGTTTCATCGTAATCAATGCCTTCCTCTTGACAGTACCCTTGCACTGCCAATCTGGCTTTATTTTTTATTACAATGCCCCAATCATCAGTTTTATTTCTAAATAGCCATCTGGTTTCGATTCGTTATTTTCCTTTGGGCAAGGGGCAGCGAGTCCATACATTTTGCCTCTTGAACTGTAACAGTTCATCATGCATAGCTTCCACCCAATTATTATCTTTGAGAGCCTCTTGATACTTAGATGGCTCAATCTAGGACAAGAAAGCAGCATGAAGACAAAAGTTTGAAATCTAGCTCCTAGTTTGAATACCTTTACTTAAATCACCCACAATCTGCTATAGGGGTGATTTTTATTGAAGGGAATGATGTCCAAACAATTATTAGTAGAAGCAAAATCAGAAGAAGATGGGTTATTAGTGGGGTCGAGAAAGCTTTCAGATGAGGTAGCATGAGCTTGTTCAGAGGTATCTACTGGAGCATTATCAATTATTGGGGATGTGGAAGTAGATACATGTTCATTCTGATCTTGAAGATTTATTGGATAAGATGGGATGGAAGAAAAGAAGTGAGATACTGAACACTTCTCAAGAAATGATAGATCTTCAGAAGTTTGACAAGACTCTGAAGAAGGAGACATGGAAGAGGTAGGAGTGTAGGTAAAGCTTTCAAGATCAAATAGGTCATCAGGAATAGAAGGAAAAGAGGAGGTTGATGCAGATTCATTGAACCTGACATCAATGGTTTCCTCAACAATTTTGGTCCTGAGATTAAATGCTCCATAGGCTTTGGAAGTTTGAGAGTATCCAACAAAGTATCCAGAGTCCACCTTTGCAGCAAACTTGGACAAGGAGTCCTTCGTGTTCAAGATAAAACATGGACACCCAAAAATTTTGAAGAAGGAAATGAGGGGCTTTATGTTATGAACGACGTCATAGGCAGTCTTGTTATGTGTTTTCAAATTGTGAACTCTGTTCAATACATAAAAAGCAGTGTTTACTGCCTCAGCCCAAAAGGATAAATAATCCTGAGTCTGCAAGCATGGTTCTTGCAGCCTCAATAAGTGTCCTATACTTTCTTTCCACGACTCCATTTTGAGAAGGAGTTCTAGGAACACTGTATTGTCTAAGGATTCCTTTGGAAGTACAGAACTCATCAAGAATATGATTCTTGAATTCAGTGCATTATCACTTCTAATTACCTTGATCGAAAGACCAAATTGTTTTTCAAATTGAGTGATAAGGGCTTTTCTTTTACCAGCAGTCTCATCTTTGCTGAAGAGAAAGAAGGTCCAACAAAATCTTGAGTAATCATTCGCAATAACTAAGCAATATCTCTTTCTGGCTAAACTAGCTACCTTGACAGGACTGAATAGATCCATATGAAGCATATTAAGACAGTTTGTTGTTTTGGATTACTCAATAGACTTATGTGATAATTTATTTTGCTTTCCCTTTAAGCAAGATTCATATTGTCCTTCCAAATGAAATTCTTTTGAAGGTAATCCTCTTACTAAAGAAAGGGTATAAAGCTTATGAAGAGTTTGGTGATTTAGGTGGCTGAATCTTCTGTGCCATAGGGCAGTTTCAGAAGATGATGCTTTGGCTATCAGACATGTAGGAATAGATGTTTGAGAGTCAGTGGTCATGTCTACCACATAGACATTCCCACTTCTCTTAGCCATCAGCAGAGTGTGTTGATCAATTAAGACCTTTACTTTGGAATTTATTTTAGGAGAAAGAATTTTACAACTGTCCTTGGTGAAAAATGAACTATAGTTTTTGTCTGCTAATTGGGAAACACTCAAGAGATAAACTTGAGGTTTTCAACTAAGCTAACATCCTTAAAGTTCAGTTTTCCACTTAGGACAGAACCAGACCCGACTATCCAACTCTTTGCATTGTTTCCAAAAGAAACATATGCTACATTATTTTGAATGAAGTTATTTAGAATGGGTATGCATCATGTCATATGCCTAGAGCCTTCACTGTCCACATACCATAATTGATTTTTGTTTGAAGAAACTCTTTGCACATAGAGGATCAAATGCAATTGGTTAGATATTGGTTATTCTTTATTTTTGAAGAAGAACATCGAGAGAATTTATTTGTTTTGATGTGCATTATTCATCAACTTCTGCATCATTTGGATCAGCTGTTGCTGATTTTGATGCAAGATGTTGATCTGTGAGCCCACAAAAGGTGGGTTCACAGCAGCAGGGTTCACCATGGGGTAAGAAGGTGGTGTACCAAGGAGTGATGGTCTGGGAAAAGTTGCCAAGGGAGGAGGTGAGTAGAATGATGAATGGGTGTTTGGTCTTATTGTATTGTTAGCTTCTTGCCTACTAGCTTTCTTGGACTTCTTCATTCTATTGGGAGAATTCCCTTTAGATGAAGAGGCCTGTTCAGCCTTCAACTTTTTAGCCTTCAAAATTTCCCTTATTTTCTCCGAAGGAGTTTTTGTCCTGCAATTTTCAGTGGAATGATTATACTTGAAACATTTTAAGCAGGAAGGAGATAGTGAAGAATAGTTTGGGATGAATGGATTATTAGCCTTTATTATTGGGTAAGGAGGGTGAGGATGAGAAGAAGGAAATTTGATGTCAACCATGGGCCTTTTTCCTTTATCAAGATTAGCCTTAGTGTCAACAAGGGTTTCCTGTTGTGTTGTACCTTTTGAACTTTGAGTAGAGCTCATAGCAGGAGCAATCTCATTTTGTTTAGAAGATTTATTGTAATGAACATTTTCCAGGTGTGTTTCTTCAGGTTTTTCTACGCTTGTATTAGTGGGATATACAAACTTTGGAAATTGTCCGATACACCCTTGGAGGTGTGTTCTTTAATGTTGGGATTTCATCAGGAAGAAAAGTGGGGGATAGAGGTTTCGAAACATTTTCATCCACATTATTATCAATCGGGGCATAGTCCTCTAGAGGACTAGTGTGGTTGTACTCGATTCCAAACTTAGCCTTGTTGTGAACTTGCTTACTTAGAAGCATCCTGAACCCTTTGCAGGAATCAACCCACTTTTCACAATTGACTTTAGTTTGAGCATGTTCATCTCTACAAGCAAAATATTTTTCATGTCGCAAATCAAATAATGCTTGTAGGTTAGATTTTTCAGTTTTTAAGACCGAAATTTGCCCATCTTTATTTTATATTAACTTTTCTACTTCTATATTTTTATTAGCCAAGAGCTGCTTAAGCTCTTGGTTTTGTTGCTGTAGCAACACATTGGCTTTCTTTATTTTTGTAAATGCATCAATACACGCATCAGTGAATAGCTTTTCAAGAGTAGAGGAGGATACCTGAGCATCAGGATATTCTGCTTTATGTTGATCAGAAGGGGTTTCACCAACAACCATTAGAGCAAATTCGGTTGGTTCAGTAGTGATGAGGGCGTAGCGTACATCATTAGGCATGATGCTCCAGTCTATATACTCTTGTGTGAAAAGAGATGGTTGGCTAGATGATGAAGACTGGATAGCAGGGCCTGGTGTGTTTATTTGAGGAGGAGATGGAGTAAAAATTTGTAGTGGAGCAGGAGTAAGCTGGTACATGCTGCCATTAGCAGCTTGTACATATTGTACATTAGGAGGAGAGTTTTGTACAATATGAGTTGTCTCCTGTGGATTATTGTGCTTTTGATAGAGTGATGAATATGAGTAGTAAGGTGCTGCAGAAGAGTGAGAGTGAGTGTTTGGAAAAGTCACATAGGGTGAGGAATTAGTGTTAGGAGCATTTTTGCACTCCCTGGCAAAGTGTCATGTACCATGACACCTATAGCATTGGACTTTAACCTTATTTAGACCAATTCTAGTTTTCCCATGGATACCAGGAAATTTTCTTCTTGTTCTCTTATAGAACTTGTTAGTTCCCATGCTTAAGAGGGCAAGTTGATGTAGGATATCCATTTCTTCCAATTTATCACTTGTAATCTGATGGAGATCATCCATGATAAAACATAGTTGGTCAGGGATAAAAGAGTGGTCATCACAAGAAGGAGAGGAAGTGATGCCAGTGATTATATCAATGTGTTCATCATAACCCTGATCATTTATTTCTGAGTTATGACTAAGAAAAGCAATGTTTCCATGAACATACTCCTCTGTTAATTTACCAGAATTTATTAATTTTCTTTTCTAGTCAATCTCTTTCTCAAAAGAGAGCAGCTTACCATGAAGTTGGGTAAGTGAGAGTTTGCCAAAGTCTGGCGAAAATCTCATAACTATGGAATATGTTTCCCATTTATCTGGGAGAGATATTAAGAAGCAGTTAAGAACTGAGATGGTTGGGTACACTTGACCAACAAGTTTTAGTTCACTTAAGAGAAAAGTGACCCTTTCAAATTGTTGAGTCAGTGACTCATTATTTAGTTGGGTGAAAGTCTCATATTGTTGAGCCAATATCTCCCTTGTATTGGCCATAACATCATCGGTACCTCCGAACTGCTCTTTTAGAGCATTCCACAAGTCCTTAGCAGACTCATGGAGAAGAAGACCATAATAAATTTCATTCGGGAGGGCTATAGTCAACTGAGCATGTGCCTTGGCATCAAGCTCCAGTTTCTGGAAGTCTTCTTTGGTATAGTTCCGAGGGTCCTTAGGAATAGAGTCTCCGGTCTCTGTGTCCAAGACCATAGGTTTATGTGGTCTGAACATCACAGACTTCCAACATCTAGTGTGATTGTTGGATAAAAAGTGTAACATCCTTCTCTACCGTATATTATATTGGTGCCTTACCAGTATTGGTGGCTTAGTGGCAGAACCGGTGTTATGGGGGTCTAGAGTAAATTTTTCTGCCATTATGGTTACAAACTATAAGAGCAAATCAATGAAAGATGAGTTCTCAAGATAGTTTGTTTGAATGGCTTTGAACAAAGTTTTAGTTCAAAACCAAGCACCCACAGATTTTTGAAAGAAAGAAGAGACAGAAAGCAGAAAACTAAACAACAAGATATCAAAGAGAGCATTGAGTTTTAGACTTGATGGTTAAACCAAGACTAAAGAACAAGGCTCTGATACCAATTGTTGAAGGACTCCTCAGGGCTATTTAACCTGGAACAAGGACTTTAGACTCATGGTCAAAGCCTTTGGTATTCGCTCCCTCTAAAGTTCAACACTTAGTTATTTTTAGTAGTTTAGTTTTTGCTAGAAAGAGAGAAAAACAGAATAACAGCACAAGAAATTTTGGGGGAATGTAATTCAGGTATCTCAGGGAATGTTGGGGTTTAAATACCCAACATTCAATGTTTCAAGACAAAGAAGTAAAAAGATAAATAGCTGACACAGTTATAGACACTGAATCATTAGAAGAGTACAACTAATAGAAAGTTAACAACCACGGAATCATGAGTCTTCAGAAGTCTTCAGTTCTTCCGAGACTGAGATAGTTGTATAGAAGTTCAGTGGTTATTCTTTCGGAAGATTTTGTCAGAAGCTGATTAAACATAAGTTATTACATAATCAGAGGTTGTCTTCTGAAACAGTGGTTGTCTTCCGAAAGGATAAGGTTCGGCCATTATCTTCCGAAGTCAAGAATGTCTGCGGTTGTTCTTTTGCGATTCTTCCGCTGTTGAGCTTCCGATGCTGAAGTTCAGTAGTTCTACTTACAAAAGAAAAGGTATCCGCGGTTGGTCAATCCACGGTTTTATTCATTGGTTCTGGCTTCAGTGGTTTTGCTCATCAGTCCTTATTTTCCAACACAATGGGAGAAGTGTTTGTGGTGTTCATATTGCAACGGGTGTAGTTGCAACATCCTAGGAAAATCCCGCATCGGCCGTGAACATCAGAGATTCCTGGCTAAGTGTGCTCGGGTTGCAGCAATCTAGGGATGGGTGACCTCCCTGGGAAGTTTTCACCCGGGTAGACAAAGGCAAAACCGTGAGCTCCGAGTGGGCAAAGCGGACAACATTGGTGGTAGACGGGGCCGGATGTTACAGAATGGTATTAGAGACACACCTATTCTACACGGGATGGTGGGGCAAACCTCATCGGGGACGATGAGTCCCTAAGGGGGTGTATGTAACATCCTAGGAAAATCCCACATCGACCGTGAACAGGAGAGATTCCTGGCTCATAAGTAACGATCCGCCTCTTAAATCACCAACGCATTTTCGGCTTAGCTGGATGTGGAGAACATGAAAATTCCACAGTTAAGCGTGTTCTGGCTGCAGCAATCTAGGGATGAGTGACCTCCCTGGGAAGTTTTCACCCGGGTAACCGAAGACAAAACCGTGAGCTCCGAGTGGGCAAAATGGACAATATTGGTGGTAGACGGGGCCGGATATTACAGTAGTTGGGTAAGATATGGTGTTTTCATTATGGTAGATGTGTTTATGATGTTTTTATTGCAACTAGTGTGGTTAGGTTGGATATGGTGTTTTCATTATGGTTTTTATGTAGTTGTAATATATGATACTGCAACGGATGTAGTTAGGTGGGATATGGTGTTTTCATTATGGCATATGTGTTTATGGCGTTTTTATTACAACTGGTGTGGGATGTGGTGTTTTCATGATAGTGCTTATGTAGTTGTAATGTATGAGGGTTATTATGGTGTTTTATGTGGCGTGGTGTTTTCATTATCCAACGGGTGTGGTTATGTATAGCATTTTCATTTAGCGTTAATTACGGAAATGACGAAGGTTGCGGTGTTTAGTTTAGTTTCAAAAAACACTACATTACAATAATGCCCATCGCGATAAATTCCTCACTAGTAAACTTTCTGGCATTTCTTCTATTGAGTATATAACATATACTTAGTTAACTATTGTAAAAAATGAAATTCTAACATAATATGTTAACATTAAAAGAGTTTTAAAAGTGATTTGACCTCATTTCGAATCCCCCATTAGCAAATTTTCTGGCATTTCTTTTATTGATTTCTTCTTACCCCTTTTTTGATATTTAGGTTTTTTTTTCCTTCGACGGATGTATTTTTGTTTTTGTTTAGCCCTTGGATAAGTTCACGTAAATGGAATTTTTAAAAGGTTTCAGAAACACATTAGTATAGTTAGCTTTTTTAACATTTATTTCATTGTTTGATTATATATTAGTTTTTACATGGCTTCTACGTATTGGTTAGCTTCTTGACTTTTTTGTGTAAGGTCTTGGGTTTGAATATAAACTAAAACATATATGTTAAGATAATATTGTCAGAGGGTTTAAACAGTTGTGGGATTTCTTATAAGGTGGGCTTGTTGAAATATATTAGTATTCAATTCAATAACAAACATATTAATTTTTTAAATATTTTGCTCTAATATTTGTTATTATTTCTTTTGCATGTGTATTCTTTGGTGGTAATCTTGTTCTTGGAAAAGTAAAAAACATAGTACTATTTTTGGATCATCTGAAGAGTATACATATTCAGGTATGTTTGTTAGTTGGTATGTTTGTTTTTGCAAGAATTAGTTACGGAATTACGGATAGAAACAAGTGACATAAAAATATATGCATAACAGATCCAAGTTAATTCTCAAGGATTAAAATAAATCCCACTTTACTAAACAATAGCCATTGAAGCAAATCATATTTTTCATTCTCGTATTACCCATTTATAAATTGATTTGGGTTGCATCGACATAATGATTTGGTAAGTAGAATTACAAAATATAATAATGTATTTGGATTATAAAATTGAGGAAGGGTGGTAAAAATATGTGTTAACATTTCAATTTTATAATTTTGTATTTATACTTATAGTTAGGTTTATTTTGTTGTTTAATGAGCTTGGAGTGTGGATTGGATCAAATGAAGTTGTCGGCCAGTATTTGCGTGAGGATATATAGCTTACATGAGAAGCAATTCTGTATTCTTGAAAAGGTTACCAAAATTCAGAAAAAAGATTTTAGTTTTGAGGGTATCTCTCAAGATCCTCTCAAAATATCATACGAGCTTTGTGATCTTTTTCATTATCTAGGGTTTTGTATATTGTTTTTTCATTGATTATCTATGAATCGTTAGTATGTTTGTTCTATGTGAGTAGATCTAAAGATCTACAACTTATTATGGTATTTCAGATCTGTATAGGACTTTGTTTTTAGTTTTTATTTGTTTAGATCTGCGTCTTGAAGAGTCTAAGGGTTTCTAGTCTTTGTATTAGATCGAGTTGTAATAGATTGGGTTTATTGAGTTTGTATTGTTTGTTTTGTTATTTTATAAATCATATATTCACATGAATCTTTAAGTTGTTGATTATCTTGAGTTTTTGATAAAAAAATATATATCACACCTCATCTTAATAGGCAAAACACGATAAACATGTTAACCATAATCAAAGCAAAACTTAGTTTCATATAATCTACATTCTAAGAAAAACAAATTTTAATAAAAAGCATCACCTTTCTGAACTTTTATTTATTTTTAATTAGTGACATAGATAGTATTCTTGAGGTAAAAAATAATAATAATAAAGCGTAGTTCAGATAAGACTTTAACTTACACTTATCTAGTCTAATGAAAACTTTTTTAAAAACAATATTATTATCTTTAAAGCAGTCACTAATTAAACATGTTTAACCATTGGAGCTCGTTTAAAAACTATCCAAAACTCTTTTGTGATTACTTTAAAAAACATCATGAATCAATGTTGGATAGAGCAAATCAACAAAAGGGAATAACTGAGACATAAAAAAACAAATCTCTTAATCACTAAGAGATTTAAAAAAACAAAAATAAAGACAAATAGTGGATGCAAAAAAAAAAGGAAGCTTACAATGAATTACCCGTATTTTTAACTTTTAATGTCATTTTATTAACATATAAAGTAAAAAAAACATCTAACTGAATAGGGAACTTTAAATTCATTCCCAACTCCCAACTAGAAAGAAAAATTCATGACATTAGACAAATATACCAAACTTTTAAAACTTTCAAAAGTAAACTAACCAATGATTATATAACCAAATCATGTTAACAACCAATAAAACAAATAACCATAATACATCACCACACTAAACCAAGGAATCACACAACTCTATATAACTCAAAACAATGTCCAAAAACTTGAATCAAATGATACAATAACAATGTCAGAAAACAATATAATAATACAAAGAAATATCATATGATTTTATAACAATATCAGATGCACATCTGATCAACAAAGTCACACGACTTTTAGAAACTTCATATTCACGTATAAAAAAATTAACAACTTGTAAAGAACATAAACACTAATTTGATTTATTCAAAAATTTTTATAACTTTACAAGTTCACATCATGTCAAAACCTATAAAGAACCTAAAGACTAGTTTGATATAATCAAAAACTTTTACATCTTTACCAAACAACGAATCACAAGATTCAAACATATAAGAGTCACAAGACTTTATAAACTTCAGAAACAAGTCTAACAAATAAGTCACACGACTTCAGAACTTGCAACACTATTAAAAACATAAATCAGAAATAAAATTCTGATTAAACAAGATAAAGAATCATATGATTCCATAAAACTATGAGAGGCATATATGATAAGAAAGATAAAAAAACCACAAGGCTTTTAAAAACTCAGAACCACGTCTGAAGACAAGAATTGTGAAAGACTTAATGACTAATTTGACTTGATCAAAAACTTTTATAAGTTTACAAGAACAAATTAGATGGTAACATGTAAGAACATAAAGACTAATTTGAATCAAGCAAAAACTTTGTAATTTCACACAAAAAATTGAATCATATGATTCAAACAGAAATTAAGGATAGCATAAGCTATATTAAACTATTAGACACAACCATCACCAGACACAAGAAACAAGGAATAAAGATAGAGGCCATTCACTAAATGAACCTTGTCAAATAGATCAAGAGAGAATAGGTTACACCAATTATGATTGAAATCTAACAAAGGATGATGATCAGAATAAGAGAGACACTAATTAAGAAAATGAACTAAATAGCTCAAACTAACTAGTAATAAAACTATCGACAACAAGATATGTATCACAACCAGAAAAAATATTAAAGAGTGCTAAGACAAAATTAAAAAATACATGATCCAAGATAAAGATTCAAGATACAAGATCACTTAACACGTCATAATAACAATAAGTTTGTAAAAATCCATGAACATTTTGAAATGATAAAACATTTTCAACTAGAGTTTTTTCTTTAAAACATCTAAACATGTTATATAAAATACATGTTCAACATAATTCAATGGACCACATGTTTATTTTCATGTAATCTTCTCTCCGACCAGTCAAGTATTGCGATAGGTCTCTCAATATAATTCAACTTTTCATCAACTACAACATCGTCCAAAGGTATATGTGAAGTTTCGTTTGCCAAACATTTTCTCAAATGTAATACATGAAAAGTTGGATCTATTCCATTCAATTCTTGAGGCAAATCTAACCGATAGGAAACTTCTCCTACTCGAGCCAATATTTGAAAAGGTTCAATATACCTTGGACTTAGGTTGCCCTATTTTTGAAATTAAATAATTCCTTTCCATGGCGAGACCTTTAACAAAACACAGTCTCCCAGTTGGAATTCAATCGGCCTGCGCCTTTTGTCAGCATATGAATTCTGTCTATCTTGCGCTATCTTTAAACAAGCTTTGATTTGTTCCAATTCTCCTATTAAGGTTTATACAATAGTCTTGTTTCCTATCTCCTTTTCCCCTATTCCACGCCAACATATTGGGGTTCTACACCTTCTTCCATATAACATTTCATAGGGAGGCATACCAATGCTTGAGTGGTAGCTATTTTTATACGAGAATTCATCAAGAGGTAAGTGACTATCCCAACTTCCTCCAAAATCGATTACACATGCACGTAACATATCCTCAAGAGTTTGAATGGTTCGTTCACTCTGACCATTTGTCTGAGGATGATATGCTATACTGATTAATAATTTCGTCCCCAATTCTGCTTGAAATTTCTTCCAAAACCTCGACGTAAATCATGTGTCTCTATCCGAGACAATTGATATTGGCACCCCGTGTCGTACAACGATTTCTTTGATAAATAACTCAGCCAATTTATCGGAAGAGTAGGTTTCAAGAATTGGTATGAAGTGGGAACTTTTAGTTAACCGATCAACGACTACCCATATGGTATCATAACCTTTGGCTATTCGTGGAAGCTTAGTTATGAAATCCATAGTTGTAATCCCTAGGGTTTTGATTTAATCTCAAGTATTGTGATCGTGTTCAATTTGTAATAAATAAAAGCTTAGGATGTTCCTTGAAACATTGGTATTCATAAACTTATAGGATCATATATATCTTTACTATTATATAATAGAGATATGAGAGAGAAAGATGAAAGTCTTAAAATTAAGAAATGTACACTTGTTAAAGCTTTATGTACAACAAAATAAAGCATAGATCTTTAACCCAGAAACAATCAATCCATCGTATCCTTTTAAACCTGAAATCAGAGAGCGTCTCCCTCTCATTTCAAAATTCTAACCTCTCATACCTGAAAACCCTAAATCGGTGAGAGACTTGCCGCAGCCGTCTACGATTCGTTTGCACTACCACGGATCATGGTAAACCCAGCACAACCGCTACTACCCCAGTCATCATATGTCTATGATTCGTTTGCAGGCAGTAGGACTTTTGCCATTTACCATTGATTCCAACTTTCCTCCGACGTTCGGTTTTTTTTACTACACAATTGTAAGATTGTAAGTGATTACATTTGTTTTTTTTCTTCAGAGTTTAGAGGGTTTATATTCACTCAGCGAATCAATTTTATATATATTCAAAACTTTATGGGTTTTGCTATAAGGGTCTAACCATAGCCAACCAAAAAAGGGTAATTGCTTCGATTTGTTTTTGTTTAGGGATAATACTTAGGGTTTTATCGTTGACTTTATACGAATATTATTCTTAAGTTAAATTTGGTATTTAATTGAGTTAAACAATTTTAAGTTGTTTGTTGTTAGGGTTTTGTGATAAGAACTTGGTAATTCTGATTCATATGTTAAGGTATTAATTTGATCTTAATGTTCCTATTTCATCTGTAAGGGTATTAATAACTTGGACTTGGGGTATTGTTATTAGGATTTATGCCCATTCAAATTTTTAGTTCAATAATTTCATAGTATATGATTCACAGAAATATTTCTTCATAGAAATTTGTTCACTACTTGTTTTATGATGTCACGTTAGCAGGAATTCAAGTTAACAAACATAGGCTATGGAGGTTCAAACTCATTTGAATGCAACTGCAACCAACAAGAATCCTTCAGCAGCCCGTTTTATAGCCAATCAGCTAAAACTGGGTTTGCAACTTTGTAACGATCGGTTTTCAACAATCGAATATATTTAAAATAATCATTAATAAAATGATCGTGATTGTTACAAATAGAAAATATGCGAGAAATGATAAACATAGGCGAAAACAGTGCGCGAAACGGAGTTACGGATTGTCCGGAATCGCGAAATAAAGATATTATGTTTTGGAATGCTTAACGGTACGCGAAGACTTCATGAGCCCCTCTTCGTGGTAAGTGAAGAACCCAAAATATCTGAGAATCCCGAATTGCTTCGCGGTACGCGCAGGCTCTATAAGCCCTCCTTCGTGGTACGCGACAGGTGAGGCGGTTCAGCAGATTCTTGATTTTATCAGACTTTCACGTAGACAATTTAATTTTCTTCACCTTCTAACCTGTTCACCATAAACACACACACATACGAAATTTTGTCACCCAACATCAGTTTTCAAGCTACCGGATCATCCAGATCGAACCAGGGATTGTTTCTGCAAGTCTGGATCGTCATATTTCAATCAGAAATCCGTTCGAAGGGTAACAATTCGTTTTATCTCACTGATTTTAATAGTATATGGATTAAATTGAGTTTTGAGCATTATAGGATGATTAGGGAGGATTAGAAACGAAGAACTAGATGTTTTAACGGTGAAATCTTGATTTTGATCCGTTATGATGTCCGGTTGTTATGAAACTCATATTATTGAATATGATAACCAGTGGGATGATTAAATCATGGTTATGATGATTTTATATCATTCTATGGAATGATAGATCCAATTCAAGTGTTGATAAAATGTTTGAAATTGAAAGTTAATGATTTTAGCATGATATGCAAATTATAAATAATGACCTTGACTTCTGAATACCACATACTAATAAATGGGATTCAAATGAGTTTGAATCAACATGTATAGGTATTGGGTGTATTGAAACTAGTTGTATACATGTGAGTTGCAACTAGGTGTGGATAAAGGAAGTCAAGCAACAGATTTCAAAATATGAAGTTGTGATAAGTTGAATATGATTAAGAACATGTGTAGATTAATTTCTACACATAGATTGTTGATAAAAGCCTCAACGAGGTTTGATTGAATATGAAAAGTAAAACATGTCAAATGAATTAGATTATATAAATAACACAAGTTGTGTGGTCATGTTGTTAAATCCTGTTATATGTGAAAATATAATAGGAAGAGGAGGTGAATCTAGTTCTAGAAGGCCTGGGAAAGAATTGGAGATTGTTGATAACTCTCCAAAGTAAGGTAAGTTACCTATTTGATTGAACTTGTAGTTGAAGGACTGGGTGAGTCCACACTATAAGTATTCGTGCATTTAGCATATATACATGATTGTTGAGTTGATTGGAATGATATCAATGTGTGTGAACAAATGGTGGATTGGAAATGTGCATGCTGATTCACAAGGTGTGTGAACATAAGACATGTAATTCCAATGTAATAGATTCACAAGGTGTGTGAACAAATGGTGGATTGGAAATGTGTATGCTGATTCACAAGGGGTGTGAACATAAGACATGTAACTCCAATGTAATAGATTCACAAGGTGTGTGAACAAATGGTGGATTGGAAATGTGCATGCTGATTCACAAGGGGTGTGAACATAAGACATGTAACTCCAATGTAATAGATTCACTAGGTGTGTGAACAAATGGTGGATTGGAAATGTGCATGCTGATTCACAAGGTGTGTGAACATAAGACATGTAATTCCAATGTAATAGATTCACAAGGTGTGTGAACAAATGGTGGATTGGAAATGTGCATGCTGATTCACAAGGTGTGTGAACATAAGACATGTAATTCCAATGTAATAGATTCACAAGGTGTGTGAACAAAAGATGACCTACAAGTGTGTAGATATTCAAAATTCAAGAGCCAAATTGTTTAATTTTGACTTTTAGGAAATATGATGCACAACTGGAGTTTTATGGACATATATATATATGTATGTATTGTTAAATTATGATGTTTGTGCATGAATGGGAGGTATATCGAGGTTTTGGTTGAAAATGAACCGTTAGTAAATCGTTTTGGATGTGGTTGTATGTTGTTGCCAAATTTTATTTGGAACCTTATTAGCATATCCATACGAAATTATGGAATACACTGGGTGAAATAGTGAGGTAATCTTACTTAGTTCTAATGAACTAATGGTGATTTTAAATGTGGTGTTTACAGGTACTAAGGAGTCGGGTGAGCGGTGATGGTGATCGGGAATCGAACATGAAGGCTCGTATGATGGATTTAAACTTTAATAACCAAAAATTTGTGTAACTTTTGTGTAACAAATGTTTTGAGGAGTATGTAAACATATGTAAACTTTGTTTTAACAGGTGTTAGTAAATATTATGTTTATAGGACTGTAAAACACAAAAGTTTTTTTACTGGGACCTAAACGTAAATTAGTAAATATTAGTGTTAATGTCCGGAGGGGACATGAAAGTGACAGTGGGTGTCACAGGTTGGTATCAGAGCCAACGGTTTGAGGGATTTGAGTGCGTCATGAACACTTAAACTCAAACCAATGAGCTTTGGATAGATGGGAAGAGCCGTTCGATTCGAAATCCGATCACAAAGCCGAACTCACCGAGTATGATGTATCCGTAAATTGTTGTGTGATATGAGGACTTGTAAAATTATAAACCAATATTCCTAACTTGTGTGAAACAGTGAACGTAAGGACACGGGTATATGGTGCATATCTTACTATGCCTGGCCGGCTTAGTAACATATACATGATATGAACGTATCCTTAGGAATATTATTTCACACCAGTATATGGAAGTATTGGTAGGGTCTTAAAAAAATTTGGATGTATGTGATCAGATAGAATCATTATTAGTGGAATAATTGAGTAATTCACAAGAGTGTGAATATTCAATAAAGACACATAAATATGTAGTGTATAAGTCCGTTAAGGACGAGTATGTGGTTTGCATACATGTTGAGTATAGATATGTAAACTAATGATATGTTTAAATTATTTCAGTCATAAAATGGCTGATGAACATAATCCCGAGGGGTTAGGGCATGAGGAAGAACAACTCACCGAACTACAAGTAATGGTGAGGGAGGAGGTAGCTAAAGCATTTGAAGCTACCTTACCAACTCGTTTAGATGGATTACAAGCTTCGTTGAAAAATTTTATAAGTGAAGAGTTTGCAACTCTTAAAGATGAAATAAGTGGGGAGAAACCTTCTAAAAAAGTTACTTATAAAGAGTTTGTGGCTTGTAAGCCAACGGAATTTAAAGGCGAGGTGGATCCACTATTGAGCCAAAGGTGGATAGTTGATATGGAAAGCACATTTGAAACGTGTCATTGTGATCCGTCTGACGAGGTAATGTTTGCTTGAAATCAATTGAAAGAGCGAGCAAAAGATTGGTGGGAACTTCTCCGAAAGGAGAAGGGTCGGGATGGTATAAAGGATTTGACTTGGGATGCATTTAAGGATTTGTTCCTTAAATGATTCTATCCTCAGGCTGCTATTGATAGAATTACTGAGGAATTTTTACATATGAGGCATAAGGAGGAGGATATAGACACTATTAATGCAGTGTTCTTTGATAAAGCTAAATTCTGTCATGATCTTCTTAGGACTGAACGAATGTGGATTAACAGGTACCATAGCATGTTGAATGCTAAGTACCGGGAGTTCCTTATACCCTCAAAGTTTGAAACTTTGTCGGAATTGATTTATTGTGCTCGTGAGCGGGAATTGGAGTTAAAAAGGCAAGAGGATCGTGGAGAAAAACGAAAGGTGGAAAGGGATGTGGGACCCTCTAAAAAGGGGAAATTTGTTAGCCCACTTAAAAATTTTAGTTCTTTGAGAGACGCTAAACATTGTTTAAAATGTGGAAAGAAACATCTTGGGGAATGCTACTATAAATCAGTGGTGTGTTATAAATGTGGCAAACTGGGGCATCTTGCCTCTCAATGTGGCAGTGCACTTAATTTGTGCTACAACTGTTATAAACCGGGAAACCAACGAAGTGAGTGCCCGGAGTTGAGGGGAGCAGGTCAAGGAGGTAATAATGGTGGGTCTTTTAAGGCCCAAGGTAGTGGTAAGAAGGTTGATATACCCCTACCAAAGGGTAGAGCCTTCAAAATTACAGCAGAAGAGGCCAAAGTCACTTCAGACGTGGTGACAGGTACTTTTCATATTAATTCCTTGCCTGCTTATATATTATTTGATTCTAGATCTAGTCGCTCTTTTATATCTATGAAATTTGTGAATCATGATTCGTTTGTGCTAGCTAAGCTACCTTATCCATTAGAGGTAGAAATTGCTGATTCTAAGAGTTTCCTAGGGTATGATATCTATCATAGATGTAAACACACTATTGATGGTGAGGATTATGAGGTTGATTTGATTCCAATGATCTTGGGAGAATTTGATGTTGTGATTGGGATGGATTGGTTGTCTAAATATGGAGCTAACATTGTATGTAACCGCAAGGTTATTCATTTAATATCTCTAGGTGGTTATGAAGTATGTATTCGGGGAGAGAAACGATGTGGAACCATATTGTGTTCCTTAACTAAAGCTATGAATTACATGAACCATGGGGGTCAGTCATTCTTAGCTTATGTTCTGGATATAGAAAAGGAGATAAAGGAACTTAATGATATTCCAGTGGTCAGGGATTTCCCTGATGTATTTCCGGATGATTTACCGGGAATTCCTTGTGATAGAGATGTTGAGTTTAAGATTTGATCTTATTCCTGGGGCTAAGCCCATAGCTAAAGCTCCATATCGGTTGGCACCATCTGAAATGAAAGAATTAATGACACAGTTGCAAGATCTTTTAGATAAAGGCTTTATCCGTCCAAGTATCTCCCCGTGGGGTGCACCAATTCTTTTTGTTAAAAAGAAAGACGGAAGCCTTAGAATGTGTATTGATTATAGAGAGTTGAAGAAAGTAACTGTGAAGAACCGATATCCTCTACCTAGAATTGATGACCTTTTTGATCAGTTGCAAGGAGCGTCGTGGTTTTCTAAAATCGATCTTCGCTCGGGTTATCATCAACTCAAGGTTAAAGAGGAAGATATTCCCAAGACCGCTTTCCATACTCGTTACGGTCATTATGAATTTCTTGTGATGTCGTTTGGGTTGACAAATGCACCGGCTGCGTTCATGGATTTGATGAACCGGGTGTGTCGCCCAATGTTGGATTGATCTGTCATTGTCTTTATCGATGACATTCTTATTTATTCTAAAAACAAGGGTGATCACGCTTGTCATTTGCGTGAAGTCCTTGAAACTTTGCGTAAGGAGAAACTATATGCCAAATTTTCTAAATGCGCATTTTGGTTCCGTGAAGTCCAGTTTTTGGGACATGTGGTGTGTGCTGATGGCATACTTGTTGATCCTTCGAAAGTTCAAGCGGTGATGAAATGGAGTCCCCCTAAAACTCCAACTGAAATTAGAAGTTTTCTTGGTCTAGCCGGTTACTATCAGCGGTTTACACAGGATTTTGCGAGAATTGCATCTCCTTTGACTAAACTAACAAGAAAAGATGTGAAATTTGTTTGGGGTAATGACCAAGAAAAAGCTTTTAATGAACTTAAGTTCAAGTTAACTCAGGCACTGGTATTAACTTTACCGGATGGACCTGATGATTTTGTGGTGTACTCTGATGCATCTTATTTTGGGCTTGGTTGTGTCCTTATGCAAAGAGGTAAAGTGATTGCCTATGCGTTGAGGCAACTGAAAGTTCATGAAGTAAACTATCCTACTCATGATCTAGAATTAGCAGCGGTGGTGTTTGCCTTAAAAATCTGGAGGCATTACTTGTATGGTGTGAAATGTACAATTTACACTGATCACAAGAGCCTGAAATATTTCTTCACACAGAAGGAATTAAATATGAGGCAAATACGTTGGATAGAGCTACTCAAGGATTATGATTGTGAAATCCTTTATCATCCGGGAAAAGCCAATGTGGTAGCGGATGCCTTGAGTAGGAAAGAAGAACATGAACCCATTCGGGTTATAGCAATGAAGATTGTGATTTCCTCTGATTTGGTGGATCAAATTAAAAAAGCTCAAGTTGAAGCTTTAAAAGAAGAAAATTGGAAACGAGACCGAATAAAGGGGCAGGCTCATAATCTGGATGAAGATAGTCGCGGGTTAAAGACAAGATGGGGCAGGGTATGGATACCACCCACTTGTTCTTTGAAAACTAATCTTATGGAGGAAGCTCATAAATCAAAATACTCAATTCATCTGGGAGCCACTAAAATGTATCGAGACCTTCGGGTAAATTACTGGTGGCCAGGTATGAAACGAGATATTGTTAAATATGTTGAAAAATGTTTAATTTGTTTACAAGTTAAGGCTGAGCATCAAAAACCTTATGGCAAATTACAACCCTTGGATATTCCTATGTGGAAATGGGAACACATCACCATGGACCTAATTACTAAACTCCCGAAAACCCGAAAGGGATATGATACAATTTGGGTCATTGTGGATCGGTTGACTAAAAGTGCTCATTTTATTCCTATTCGTGAATCGTATTCTTCAGAGAAGATGGCTGAAGTGTATGTGAAAGAAATAGTGTCGCGTCACGGGATACCAGTGACGATTGTGTCTGATCAAGACACACGATTCACTTCTCATTTCTGGAAGAATTTTCAAGAGGAATTGGGTACTAAACTGTTGTTGAGCACGACGTATCATCCTCAGATTGATGGTCAGAGTGAACGGACCATTCAAACACTGGAGGATATGTTACGAGCGTGTATTATTGATTTTGGAGGTAGTTGGGATGACTATCTACCTCTAGCGGAATTTTCATATAACAACAGTTATCATTCTGGGTTGGGAATGCCTCCATACGAAATGTTATATGGAAGACGATGTCGTACTCCCGTTTGCTGGGGAGAGGTTGGCCCGCGAGAGCTCGAAAATAAAGAAATATTGAAAGAAACAAATTAGCAAATTGATCAAATTCGAGCTCACTTGAAGGCGGCACAAGACCGTCAAAAGTCATATGCAGATAAACGAAGACGACCAATTGAATTTCAAGTGGGAGACTTTGTGCTGTTAAAGGTTTCCCCTTGGAAGGGTGTGATTCGTTTTTGTAAACGGGGAAAATTAAGTCCGCGTTTCTCGGACCATTTAGAGTTATAGCTCAGATAGATAATGTTGTTTATCGCCTTGAGCTACCAGAAGAACTGAGTGGTATACATTATACTTTTCATGTGTCATATCTGAGAAAATGTCTAGCGGATGAATCGGCTTATGTGCCACTAGAAGACTTGGAAATTGATGATAAATTAAATTATATTGAAAAGTCGGTCGCGATTTTAGATCGAAAAGTCAAACAACTCAGAAACAAGTCCTTGAACCAGGTGAAGGTTCAATGGAAAAACAGGAAGGGATCTGACGCAACATGAGAATCAGAAGACGAGATGAGGAAATTTTATCCTTTTCTTTTTGATGTATAATCAGTTTCGAGGACGAAACCTTTGTAAGGAGGGGAGATTTGTAACGATCGGTTTTCAACAATCGAATATATTTAAAATAATCATTAATAAAATGATCGTGATTGTTACAATAGAAAATATGCGAGAAATGATAAATATAGGCGAAAACAGTGCGCGAAAAGGAGTTACGGATTGTCCGGAATCGCGAAATAAAGATATTATGTTTTGGAATGCTTCACGGTAGGCGAAGACTTCATGAGCCCCTCTTCGCAGTACGCGAAGAACCTAAAATATCTGGGAATCCCGAATTGCTTCGCGGTACGCGAAGGCTCTATAAGCCCTCCTTCGCGGTACGCGACGGGTGAGGCGGTTCAGTAGATTCTTGATTTTATCAGACTTTCACGTAGAAAATTTAATTTTCTTCAACTTCGAACCTGTTCACCATAAACACACACACATACGAAATTTTGTCACCCAACATCAGTTTTCAAGCTACCGGATCATCCAGATCGAACCAGGGATTGTTTCTGCAAGTCTGGATCGTCATATTTCAATCAGAAATCCGTTCGAAGGGTAACAATTTGTTTTGTGTCACTGATTTTAATAGTATATGGATTAAATTGAGTTTTGAGCATTATAGGATGATTAGGGAGGATTAGAAACGAAGAACTAGATGTTTTAACGGTGAAATATTGATTTTGATCCGTTATGATGTCCAGTTGTTATGAAACTCATATTATTGAATATGATAACCAGTGGGATGATTAAATCATGGTTATGATGATTTTATATCATTCTCTGGAATGATAGATCCAGTTCAAGTGTTGATAAAATGTTTGAAATTGAAAGTTAATGATTTTTGCATGATATGCTAATTATAAATAATGACTTGACTTCTGAATACCACATACTAATAAATGGGATTCAAATGAGTTTGAATCAACATGTATGGGTATTGTGTGTATTGAAACTAGTTGTATACATGTGAGTTGCAACTAGGTGTGGATAAAGGAAGTCAAGCAACGGATTTCAAAATATGAAGTTGTGATAAGTTGTATATGATTAAGAACATGTGTAGATTAATTTCTACACATAGATTGTTGATAAAAGCCTCAACGAGGTTTGATTGAATATGAAAAGTAAAACAGGTCAAATGAATTAGATTATATAAATAACACAAGTTGTGTGGTCATGTTGTTAAATCCTGTTACATGTGAAAATATAATAGGAAGAGGAGGTGAATCTAGTTCTAGAAGGCCTGGGAAAGAGTTGGAGATTGTTGATAACTCTCCAAAGCGAGGTAAGTTACCTATTTGATTGAACTTGTAGTTGAAGGACTGGGTGAGTCCACACTATAAATATTCATGCATTTAGCATATATACATGATTGTTGAGTTGATTGGAATGTAATCAATGTGTGTGAACAAATGGTGGATTGGAAATGTGCATGCTGATTCACAAGGTGTGTGAACATAAGACATGTAATTCCAATGTAATAGATTCACAAGGTGTGTGCACAAATGGTTGATTGGAAATGTGCATGCTGATTCCCAAGGGGTGTGAACATAAGACATGTAACTCGAATGTAATAGATTCACAAGGTGTGTGAACAAATGGTGGATTGGAAATGTGCATGCTGATTCACAAGGGGTGTGAACATAAGACATGTAACTCCAATGTAATAGATTCACAAGGTGTGTGAACAAATGGTGGATTGGAAATGTGCATGCTGATTCACAAGGTGTGTGAACATAAGAAATGTTATTCCAATGTAATAGATTGTAACATCAGTGACGGAAACGTCACCGGAACAGTGATCTCTACAGTACACGAACAGTAATCAGGTACGAACTTTATGTAGGTTCAATGTGTTCATACTCTTGTCAAGTATCATATTCAATTTATGTTATCATAACGCAAGTTCAGAATCATTTCAGAGAAACAAAGCTCAAAACTATGGTTCATCAGTCAGATAATTATCTGGCATCATAGAACCATCATGTGATTATGTGTTAGGATTCTATTACGTATAAACGTATGTGAGGCTTTACAGAACAAAATAACACGGATGTCGTTACGTGAATGCTAAACCGACGGATTATTCTTATAGGTGACGATCTGTACGAATAAATCTGAAAGTTTAACGTTCTAAATGATATCCGATAATTAGAAAATCATATTGAACTGTGTGGTGATCGTCGTATTTGATCGGGTGACGATTCGAACAAATACGCGCGATAACCGTACGATTCGATTTTAAACAGTAAATTAAATATTTTTGAAAATTTAAAATAAATAAAAGATATTTAGTTATTTTATTAGGAATCACAACCTAAAATAATTTTATTAACTTTATGTTTAAAAACCGAGACGCTTCGTTACGAGAACGAAACGAAACCGAGACTTTTACGCGAAACCAAGCGAAACCGAACGAGACCGAACACCCGGGTATTTTGAAAGCCTTTAATGAGGCTTTTGAACCCTCATTTCACCCACAACCACTTCATCTTCAACCTCTTTCCCGTCACTTTCTCTCTCTAGAGTTTCCCACTCTCTCTCTAAGATTTCTTCCCCATTTCTTGATGAAATCGTGTGATTTTGGTGTCTAAACGACCACCACACTTCGTAGAACCTGAAAGTACAACGGATCTAAGCTTCCATCCGATAGATTTGAGGTAAAATTCACGTTTTAGTTCGGTTTGGGGTTTTGAAAACCCTAATGTCGAACCCACTATTTAAACCGGTTTTACAACCTTTCAACCCTTAGGATTCATACTATAGCACCTTAAAATGGAATAGGAAAAAAACCCCACTCGAATCACTGGTCGATGGAGTTGAACACCATGGCTGGCCCCTCTTTGGCTCAACAGGCCGAATGGCCAACCAGGTCACCGAATGACCAAGGCCCCTTTCGCCCAGCCCTTATTCGGGAGTTCAACCAACTCATTCGGCCACCCTTTCGACCAAGACTCTTTCGCTGGCTACACCACCGAAGCAACCCTCATTCGGCCAACCAGCCTTCATTCGTTCGGCTAACAACATTCGCCTTTGACCTTCATTCGATCGGGGATGGGACATTCGACCACTTCTCATTCGCTTGACTCGAGCCATTCGGCCAAGTTGTTTTCAGTCGGCCCCTTATTCGGTTGTCATTCCTACGGCTATGACCCAACTCAGTCGGTCCAACCTATTCGGCCAAGTGCCTTTTCTTCGGCTAATCTGGTTCAGTCGTCCCACTTTCCCATTCGGCCTCAGGATGGTTCGGACTAGTTGAGATTGGGTTTGGTTGTCATGAATGGCATGCATGGGAAGAATTAACCTTAGGGTTTTCATGCAATCAACTTGGGGGGGGGGGGGGGGAAGAAGTTGCCTAAACTTAGAAGTATCAAGATCAAGACCATGAGGATAAACCTAGAAGTTAGTTATGGCCAAGGAACCCTTGTGATTATGTGTGCATGCATGGGAACGACACTTATGCATTGCATGCATAGAACTTCAATGGGTGTGCATGGGAGATCTTCTATCTTAACACTAAAGTGATACTAAGGATTTTGCAAGTTCGATCATGGGTTATTTCTTATGTAATTAGTCTAACATGCAAGGATTCATGAATTTGAGTTTTCACTAACACGAATTTTCATAAAACTACATTATAAACTAAAAACATAGGTTGTGATGTTTTTTGGGTTCAAAACATTTGAGAAGTCATGGGAAATCAAAACAATAACCTAGGGTTTGGAGTGTTAATATAGTTATTAACACCTAACCCTATAGAATTTCATAACGAACACGCAATTGTTCTAGATGATCCCTCGAATTATCTAGTACAAGTTATTCAAAGAATCACAAGATGAACAAAGTCTGATAATGGGCCAAGGGTGGCCCAATGGGTTTAATACAAGCCCATCATGTTTAATTACACTTTTCTTAAATTAATTATGTTTTTCCTAAAAGAAATTAAATTATAAATCTTATTAAATTAATTTAATGGTTTCTAAATAAAAGTAACTTAAAAATATTTAAATAAAGACTTGTAATGTAATTAGAATAAACCCTACTCATCTAGGGTTTATTGATGAATAATCTTGGGACATGGGAGACTTACGGGTAATATGCTAGATTAATTAGATAGGATCTTAGAATCGCATTAGTATCATAGGACACTTAGTTGCACATCGAGACCAAAACCCTAGTTACGACTATTATATATACTTATCGTATTCGAATCCTTTTAAAATAACTCAGGTGCTAAAGATACATAGGCAACAATCAAAGAGCGTGCTTATCTTTTGTGGTTCAAGTGCACAGCAACACAGGTGAGTTCATTGCCCCTTTTCTAAACATTTTTGTTTTCAAACGCGGGACTGAGAAGCATGCGTAAACTGTTTTCATTAAATTGTGTACTTAAATGCTTTTACTTCTTATATACTTTATATATGCTTGTTTATACACCTAGACTCCTGTCTAGGTAAAATCTCAGGCTAAATTAACTATCAAGTTAATTAAGCAAGTTAATTAAATTACTCTTATGAGTAATACCTTAATTCTAAACTCTAAATAAACCCTTAGTCCATCGAGTTCGAATTTCGGAATCTAAAATCAAAGTGAAATCAAAAGAACCAAAAGCCAAAGATCAAATGCAATGGAATCTAATCAAGTGTGTGATCAGTAAACTCAGGATCCTAATCATGAATCAAAAATCATTGTGAAATCATGGAAATTCTAGAGATCAATTCAAAGAAATCAAGGGAATCAAGTGAATCATGGGAATCATAACCGTGTGTGAATCATTTAAATAATGAAATCATTATGATCTAATGAAATCATTAATACTGAAAGTAAGGTGAGTTGTCAGTTGTATGTAAATCAAGATCACGTGTAACACACATAAAGTCCCGTCACAGTAGTAGACTCTTGTAGTCAAGCTAAATGGGCAATAACGTGAACGATAAAATGAAATCATTATCAAGAAATCAAGAGAATCATGAATCAATGAAGATCAGAATCAAAGGATATCCGTAAAGTCCCTGCATGTGCAGTAGACCATTGGGTCAAGCTGTATGGGCATCATTAAAATCCCTTCACGCTCAGGTAGGCTCCTAGTGAGTCCTGCCTGATAGGGGTCACGTGTGCGAGGGTACAACTTGGACAACCACCAACAACTAAGTCTAATTGATTGAGTCAAATAAGGCCCAATCATCACGTCTTAGTTGTATGTAAATGTTATTTATTTATTTATTTAAACATTTAACATTTTATTTCTATAATTGCTTTTGGGAAATCATGAAGACATGGTGAACCCAGGAAATCAGTTTTATTTCAAATTATGGAAATCAAGTCTTTTAACATAGAAGTGAGTGTTAGGTAAGACGCTTAATTATCATTAAGATCAATGTCCTATGCGGCTTAGTATGTGGTGGGACGGCGTCTGGGCGGGTCGTAGGCTCGACTCAGGGGTATGCCCTATATATAAGCATACCGAGCTGGATGATACAGGTGATGTTAATGAGATTAAGGTTGTTACCTGGGGGGAAAACATGAACATTTTTGGGTTGATATCATAAACTGTTAAACAGAGTGTTTTAAATCTCAGATGATCATAGAAGGGAATGGTAGGTAAAATAATTATCATTAACAACAATGTCCTATGTGACTTAGTATGTGGTGGGACGGCGTCTGGGCGGGTCGAATCAGGGGTATGCCCTATATATAAGCATACCGAGTTGGATGATACAGGTGTTGATAATGAGGTTAAGGTTTTAGCTAGAAGGTTTACAAAACTATTTTCAAATACCAAAATCATATGAACTCACCAACCATTGTGTTGACTTTGTTTTATTTTCATGCTTTCTCAGGTGAGGTACAAGATTAAGCTAGGGATTTGGATTTTATGCTAGGATGCTCAGTTAGAGGACCTAGTAGTTTTGGAAAGCACATCTTTTGTTGATCATTGTGAATCATTTTTGAGATCTTGTACTAATACAAGATAGTGAACTTATGATTCATTTTGAAATGTCTACTTGGTTAAATTATCAGACATTGATATTGTAATTTAACTATGTAAATTTTAGTTTAATGTTATTGTGCTTTAGTATTCTTAACATTGATGCGATGTAAACAATCTGATCATCACGATTATCACTCACGATATCGCGCCCCGAGAATCTTCCGCCCGACGGGGAAATTCGATCCAACCCCGCCGGCCCGGGGTGTGACAGATTGGTATCAGAGCTCAAGGTTATAGAGAATAATAGGTCATTTACTTAAAACGGTTTGGCCTAGACTATAACTTAGGGACCTTTCATGTAGAGAACATAGGAATTAGGAATTTACTTGCATTGTGTCTTTTGGATTCAATCATTGCACTAACCAATGTTATATTGGTTGTGATCAGAATGTCATCAAAAAGACAACCATCATCGCCTCTCCCTTCGCAGGAGACGGACTCAGCAGTTGAGGCACTTGCAACCCTGATCATTGAACAGTTGGTGGCGGTTCTTCCTGGAATCATCACCCGGATCAGGAACAGCGAGGAGTTTGCTAGGAACTTCTCACTACTGTCTGCAGAGAAGAAGGAACCTGAAGAAGGAGAAACCAGCAAGAAACCTAAACGTCGTTCTGCAAAAAGACGAAAGAGAACTATGAACTACACTGAAGCTGTACCTATCAGTCAAATTCTGCCAAATTTGACTACAGGAGTCAGTGGTCACCATGAGGGAAAAACCCTTATCTGTTCAGCTTGTCACTACTATCATCGGGCAGAACTTCCATGTGTACGATGCACACGCTGTGGGAAGGCAGGTCATTGGATGCAACAATGCAGGACACCGATTACCCCTATTCCACATCAATATGTTGGCATATTCCCTAAATGTGCCAGATGTGGTTTCCACCACGGTGAGAAGAAACCTTGTAAGCACTGTTTGAATTGTGGGAAATACGGACACTGGATCCAACGGTGCCAGTTTATTCCCACTAGGAAACAGAAACAAGAAGTGAGCACCTCTACTTCCTCTCATAACAACAACTGCTACATATGTGGAATGCTTGGACATTTTAAAAGGGACTGCCCTAGGCGAAGACCTCCCGCAGACCCAGCAGTCACTGAGGAATTACTCGCTTTACCAGCTCCTGGGGAACATTCGGAGTCCGATGACCCCACAGGTAAGCATATTCGTACACTTACGTTAAATTACTTATTGAATTGCTAATTTGAAAAGTATACTCCGTTATGGCTTTAAAGACGATAAATCCAAGGAAACTATAATTAGGTTGGGTGCAAATGAGATAATAGGAATAGTAAACTAAGGAAGCCTTAGGTCAAATAAATGTTAAGTAAATAAATAAAGATAGGGTGATTCTTAATTACAGTCTAGTTACTATAGTTAGGAAAATGACCTTATCTAGTTAAGACACTAGAAAGCCGTAGATATTCAAATGCTAAAGCTAGTATGTAAACTGTTATTTTTCACCTAGACCCATAGAACTCGAATCACTTGATTTAGAGAACCCCGGTTCAAGGATGTTAGGATAGGATGAATTATTAGAACTGTGCTAAGATCAAGGCTAAACTAGATAGGTAGATCAAGGGAAATCAGTTGTGAATGCAAGACGAAGATATGCCAGAGACAAATATTCCGAATGAAAGATGGGCATTCCAAGTTACGGTAATGCTTTTCGGATAGAGGAATGCACCCATGGTTTTCATGGTTTTCATGGATTTCATGAATCAAGTGTGCAAATTCAATTTGGATCAATTTGTCATTTTCATTAAGCATGACATACTGATTCATGCTAGCGGCAAGACAGAACGCGAACAACATCTCAGGGATATTCTAGAGCTGTTAAAAGAAGAGCAACTCTATGTTAAATTTTTCAATTGTGAATTTAGGGTAAGAATAAGTAACAGTTGGAAACAACATTTACAATGGGCTTCCATAAGTCACATGATTTTGGGTAGGAGTAAGGTAAATATACATCACCTTGCAGATGGGTATAGGATTACTTAAAAGATAAATCATTTCCTTTATCTTAATGGACCTGCGATATTTTATGGTAGACCTCCCCGACTTATAGAGTACCCTTTTAAAGAGGAGAATAGATTAAACAGATGGTGAAGTAGGTATACAGTTATATCAAATAATCTAAGGATTCACCATGTGCAGCTCAAGGGTCTCGATCTGACGATCAAGACCTAGAGTTGTGAGAGCCACCTATGAAAACTTTAAGGAGTGTGTCAGATTTTAGAGCAGAAAGACAGTTTGAGATAAACCGGATGAAATACCTACTACCCAAAATAGTGGGTGGATTCCGGCAGTAGGTAAATCAAGGAGACTTATTCTTGGGAAGGCACACGAGTTAGATAATCAGTACATCTGGGTATCGATAAAATGTACCGAGATTTACAGAGATTTTATTGATGACCGGGAATGAAGAAAGACATCGTCGAGTATGTCGGTCGATGCCTTAAGTGTTCGAAAGTAAAGGCGGAACACCAGAAGCCGTCAGGGCTACTGGGACAGCCTGAAATTCTGCTCTGGAAGTGGGAACAAATAGCTATGGATGTCGAAACCAAGCTACCTCGCGCTTCCATGGGTCATAGTGCTCTCTGAGTCATCAATGACCGATCGACATAAATCTATCCATTTCTTGCTAACGCAGGAAAACTTCGCGATAGGTAAACTGACGGATTATACAACAACGAGATAGTAGGACGTCATGGGGTATCATTGTTTAACATTTTAGATAGAGACAGCTAATTCACATGAAGGTTCTAACCAACATCGCAGAAACCTCTAGGGAGGTACTTAAATTCGAGTATAGTTCACCATCCATCAACGGACGGTCGAAGCTAAAGTACGACATAGACCCTAGAGGATATGTTGAGAACCGGTGTGTTAAACTTTGGTGGAAATTGGGACTCTCAATTGCTACTGATCCAATCCTCCTACAACAACAGTTGTAATAGTAACATTGGATGCACGTCATTCAAGGCTCATTAAGAGCGGAATATGTCGGCTATCGAGCTGTTGGACTGAGATAGGAGGTAATCGAACAACTAAACCAGAGCTTAGTAGATCAACTATTGACAAAATAGCTTAGATTTAACAAAGGTTACGGATAGCAAGGATAAGACAGAATAGTTAAACCAATGAATAACGCAAGCCGTTGACATTTTGAGTGGGGAATCATATCAAGCTAAAGGTATCCCCAAGGAAAGGTGTAGTCCATTTTATGATAAAGGGATAAATAAGCACCACGAAACGCAGGACAGTTCGAGAGCATCGAACGTATTCGTCCTGCAGCATATAGACTGAGATCACCAGATGATCTCAGTGGTGTGTACGACGTGTTTCACGTCTCAAATTTGAAGAAATGTTTTAATGACAAATCGCTCGTCATATCAGTTGAAGAAATTCAACTGGACAAACATTTATACTTTATCTAAAAATCTTCGAAGAGTATGCCTCGCTGAGTTAAACAACTAAGGCGAAGCCGTACTCCGATTGATAAGTCTCATTGGGATTCAAAGCACAAACTCAAGTTTACTTGAGAAATACAAAGATCACGGGATGTTTAAGTATTCCCAACTGTTTACAGAGAAAGCCGTACCCGATAACTATTCTTAAATTTCGGGACGAAATTTCTCTAATAAAGGGAGACTGTAACATCAGTGCCGGAAACGTCACCGGAACAGTGATCTCTACAGTACATGAACAGTAATCAGGTACGAACTTTATGTAGGTTCAATGTGTTCATACTCTTGTCAAGTATCATATTCAATTTATGTTATCATAACGCAAGTTCAGAATCATTTCAGAGAAACAAAGCTCAAAACTATGGTTCATGAGTCAGATAATTATCTGGCATAATAGAACCATCATGTGATTATGTGTTAGGATTCTATTACGTATAAACGTAAGTGAGGCTTTACAGAACAAAATAACACGGATGTCGTTACATGAATGCTAAACCGACGGATTATTCCTATAGGTGACGATCTGTACGAATAAATCTGAAAGTTTAACGTTCTAAATGATATCCGATAATTAGAAAATCATATTGAAAAGTGTGGTGATCGTCGTATTTGATCGGGTAACGATTCGAACAAATATGCGCGCTAACCGTACGATTCGATTTTAAACAGTAAATTAAATATTTTTGAAAATTTAAAATAAATAAAAGATATTTAGTTATTTTATTAGGAATCACAACCTAAAATAATTTTATTAACTTTATGTTTAAAAACCGAGACGTTTCGTTACGAGAACGAAACGAAACCGACACTTTTACGCGAAACCAAGCGAAACCGAACGAGACCGAACACCCGGGTATTTTGAAAGCCTTTAATGAGGCTTTTGAACCCTCATTTCACCCACAACCACTTCATCTTCAACCTCTTTCCCGTCACTTTCTCTCTCTAGAGTTTCCCACTCTCTCTCCAAGATTTCTTCCCCATTTCTTGATGAAATCGTGTGATTTTGGTGTCTAAACGACCACCACACTTCGTAGAACCTGAAAGTACAACGGATCTAAGCTTCCATCTGATAGATTTGAGGTACAATTCACGTTTTAGTTCGGTTTGGGGTTTTGAAAACCCTAATGTCGAACCCATTATTTAAACCGGTTTTACAACCTTTCAACCCTTAGGATTCATACTATAGCACCTTAAAATGGAATAGGAAAAAAACACCACTCGAATCACTGGTCGATGGAGTTGAACACCATGGCTGGCCCCTCTTTGGCTCGGCAGGCCGAATGGCCAACCCAGGTCACCGAATGACCAAGGCCCCTTTCGCCCAGCCCTTATTCGGGAGTTCAACCAACTCATTCGGCCACCCTTTCGACCAAGACTCTTTCACTGGCTACACCACCGAAGCAACCCTCATTTGGCCAACCAGCCTTCATTCATTCGGCTAACCACATTCTCCTTTGACCTTCATTCGATCGGGGTTGGGACATTCGACCACTTCTCATTCGCTTGACTCGAGCCATTCGGCCAAGTTGTTTCAGTCGGCCCCTTATTCGGTTGTCATTCATACGGCTATGACCCAACTCAGTCGGTCCAACCTATTCGGCCAAGTGCCTTTTCTTCGGCCAATCTGGTTCAGTCGTCCCACTTTCCCATTCGGCCTCAGGATGGTTCGGACTAGTTGAGATCGGGTTAGGTTGTCATGAATGGCATGCATGGGAAGAATTAACCTTAGGGTTTTCATGCAATCAACTTGGGGGGGGGGGAAGCAGTTGACTAAACTTAGAAGTATCAAGATCAAGACCATGAGGATAAACCAAGAAGTTAGTTATGGCCAAGGAACCCTTGTGATTATGTGTGCATGCATGGGAACGACACTTATGCGTTGCATGCATAGAACTTCAATGGGTGTGCATGGGAGATCTTCTATCTTAACACTAAAGTGATACTAAGGATTTTGCAAGTTCGATCATGGGTTATTTCTTATGAAATTAGTCTAACATGCAAGGATTCATGAATTAGAGTTTTCACTAACACGAATTTTCATAAAACTACATTATAAACTAAAAACATAGGTTGTGATGTTTTTTGGGTTCAAAACATTTGAGAAGTCATGGGAAATCAAAACAATAACCTAGGGTTTGGAGTGTTAATATAGTTATTAACACCTAACCCTATAGAAATTCATAACGAACACGCAATTGTTCTAGATGATCCCTCGAATTATCTAGTACAAGTTATTCAAAGAATCACGAGATGAACAAAGTCTGATAATGGGCCAAGGGTGGCCCAATGGGTTTAATACAAGCCCATCATGTTTAATTACACTTTTCTTAAATTAATTATGTTTTTCCTAAAAGAAATTAAATTATAAATCTTATTAAATTAATTTAATGATTTCTAAATAAAAGTAACTTAAAAATATTTAAATAAAGACTTGTAATGTAATTAGAATAAACCCTACTCATCTAGGGTTTATTGATGAATAATCTTGGGACACGGGAGACTTACGGGTAATATGCTAGATTAATTAGATAGGATCTTAGAATCGCATTAGTATCATAGGACACTTAGTTGCACATCGAGACCAAAACCCTAGTTACGACTATTATATATACTTATCGTATTCGAATCCTTTTAAAATAACTCAAGTGCTAAAGATACATAGGCAACAATCAAAGAGCGCGCTTATCTTTTGTGGTTCAAGTGCACAGCAACACAGGTGAGTTCTTGCCCCTTTTCTAAACATTTTTGTTTTCAAACGCGGGGCTGAGAAGCATGCGTAAACATTTTTGGGTGAGTCCACACTATAAGTATTCGTGCATTTAGCATATATACATGATTGTTGAGTTGATTGAAATGATATCAATGTGTGTGAACAAATGGTGGATTGGAAATGTGCATGCTGATTCACAAGGTGTGTGAACATAAGACATGTAATTCCAATGTAATAGATTCACAAGGTGTGTGAACAAATGGTGGATTGGAAATGTGCATGCTGATTCACAAGGTGTGTGAACATAAGACATGTAATTCCAATGTAACAGATTCACAAGGTGTGTGAACAAAAGATGACCTACAAGTGTGTAGATATTCAAAATTCAAGAGTCAAATTGTTTAATTTTGACTTTTGGGAAATATGATGCACAACTGGAGTTTTATGGACATATATATATATATATATGTATTGTTAAATTATGATGTTTGTGCATGAATGGGAGGTATATCGAGGTTTTGGTTGAAAATGAACCGTTAGTAAATCGTTTTGGATGTGGTTGTATGTTGTTGTCAAATTTTATTTGGAACCTTATTAGCATATCCATATGAAATTATGGAATACACTGGGTGAAATAGTGAGGTAATCTTACTTAGTTCTAATGAACTAATGGTGATTTTAAATGTGGTGTTTACAGGTACTAAGAAGTCAGGTGAGCGGTGATGGTGATCGGGAATCGAACATGAAGGCTCGTATGATGGATTTAAACTTTAATAACCAAAAAGTTGTGTAACTTTTGTGTAACAAATGTTTTGAGGAGTATGTAAACATATGTAAACTTTGTTTTATCAGGTGTTAGTAAATAGTATGTTTATAGGACTGTAAAACACAAAAGTTTTTACTGGGACCTAAACGTAAATTAGTAAATATTAGTGTTAATGTCCGGAGGGGACATGAAAGTGACAGTGGGTGTCACAGGTTGGTATCAGAGCCAACGGTTTGAGGGATTTGAGTGCGTCATGAACACTTAAACTCAAACCAATGAGCTTTGGATAGATGGGAAGAGCCGTTCGATTCGAAATCCGATCACAAAGCCGAACTCACCAGGTATGATGTATCTGTAAATTGTTGTGTGATATGAGGACATGTAAAATTATAAACCAATATTCCTAACTTGTGTGAAACAGTGAACGTAAGGACACGGGTATATGGTGCATATCTTGCTATGCCTGGCCAGCTTAGTAACATATACATGATATGAACGTATCCTTAGCAATATTATTTCACACCAGTATATGGAAGTATTGGTAGGGTCTAAAAAAAATGTGGATGTATGTGATCAGATAGAATCATTATTAGTGGAATAATTGAGTAATTCACAAGAGTGTGAATATTCAATAAATACACATAAATATGTAGTGTATAAGTCCGTTAAGGACGAATATGTGGTTTGCATACATGTTGAGTATAGATATGTAAACTAATGATATGTTTAAATTATTTCAGTCATAAAATGGCTGATGAACATAACCCCGAGGGGTTAGGGCATGAGGAAGAACAACTCACCGAACTACAAGTAATGGTGAGGGAGGAGGTAGCTAAAGCATTTGAAGCTACCTTACCAACTCGTTTAGATGGATTACAAGCTTCGTTGAAAATTTTTATAACTGAAGAGTTTGCAACTCTTAAAGATGAAATAATTGGGGAGAAACCTTCTAAAAAAGTTACTTATAGAGAGTTTGTGGCTTGTAAGCCAACGGAATTTAAAGGCGAGGTGGATCCACTATTGAGCCAAAGGTGGATAGCTGATATGGAAAGCACGTTTGAAACGTGTCATTGTGATCCGTCTGACGAGGTAATGTTTGCTGGAAATCAATTGAAAGAGCAAGCAAAAGATTGGTGGGAACTTCTCCGAAAGAAGAAGGGTCGGGATGGTATAAAGGATTTGACTTGGGAAGCATTTAAAGAGTTGTTCCTTAAACGATTCTGTCCTCAGGCTGCTATTGATAGAATTACTGAGGAATTTTTACATATGAGGCATAAGGAGGAGGAAATAGACACTATTACTGCAGTGTTCTTTGATAAAGCTAAATTCTGTCCTAATCTTCTTAGGACTGAACGAATGTGGATTAACAGGTACCATAGTATGTTGAATGCTAAGTACCGGGAGTTCCTTATACCCTCAAAGTTTGAAACTTTGTCGGAATTGATTGATTTTGCTCGTGAGCGGGAATTGGAGTTAAAAAGGCAAGAGGATCGTGGAGAAAAACGAAAGGTGGAAAGGGATGTGGGACCCTCTAAAAAGGGGAAATTTGTTAGCCCACTTAAAAATTTTAGTTCTTTGAGAGAAGCTAAACATTGTTTAAAATGTGGAAAGAAACATCTTGGGGAATGCTACTATAAATCAGTGGTGTGTTATAAATGTGGCAAACTGGGGCATCTTGCCTCTCAATGTGCCAGTGCACTTAATTTGTGCTACAACTGTTATAAACCGGGAAACCGACGAAGTGAGTGCCCGGAGTTGAGGGGATCAGGTGAAGGAGGTAATAATGGTGGGTCTTTTAAGGCCCAAGGTAGTGGTAAGAAGGTTGATATACCCCTACCAAAGGGTAGAGCCTTCAAAATTACAACAGAAGAGGCCAAAGTCACTTCAGACGTGGTGACATGTACTTTTCATATTAATTCCTTGCCTGCTTATATATTATTTGATTCTGGAGCTAGTCGCTCTTTTATATCTATGAAATTTGTGAATCATGATTCATTTGTGCTAGATAAGCTACCTTATCCATTAGAGGTAGAAATTGCTGATTCTAAGAGTTTCCTAGGGTATGATATCTATCATAGATGTAAACACACTATTGATGGTGAGGATTATGAGGTTGATTTGATTCCAATGATCTTGGGAGAATTTGATGTTGTGATTGGGATGGATTGGTTGTCTAAATATGGAGCTAACATTGTATGTAACCGCAAGGTTATTCATTTAATATCTCTGGGTGGTTATGAAGTATGTATTCGGGGAGAGAAACGAGGTGGAACCATATTGTGTTCCTTAACTAAAGCTATGAATTACATGAACCATGGGGGTCAGTCATTCTTAGCTTATGTTCTGATATAGAAAAGGAGATAAAGGAACTTAATGATGTTCCAGTGGTCAGGGATTTCCCTGATGTATTTCCGGATGATTTACCGGGAATTCCTTGTGATAGAGATGTTGAGTTTAAGATTGATCTTATTCCTGGGGCTAAGCCCATAGCTAAAGCTCCATATCGGTTGGCACCATCTGAAATGAAAGAATTAATGACACAGTTGCAAGATCTTTTAGATAAAGGCTTTATCCGTCCAAGTATCTCCCTGTGGGGTGCACCAATTCTTTTTGTTAAAAAGAAAGACGGAAGCCTTAGAATGTGTATTGATTATAGAGAGTTGAAGAAAGTAACTGTGAAGAACCGATATCCTCTACCTCGAATTGATGACCTTTTTGATCAGTTGCAAGGAGCGTCGTGGTTTTCTAAAATCGATCTTCGCTCGGGTTATCATCAACTCAAGGTTAAAGAGGAAGATATTCCCAAGACCGCTTTCCATACTCGTTACGGTCATTATGAATTTCTTGTGATGTCGTTTGGGTTGACAAATGCACCGGCTGTGTTCATGGATTTGATGAACCGGGTGTGTCGCCCAATGTTGGATTGATCTGTCATTTTCTTTATCGATGACATTCTTATTTATTCTAAAAACGAGGGTGATCACGCTTGTCATTTGCGTGAAGTCCTTGAAACTTTGCGTAAGGAGAAACTATATGCCAAATTTTCTAAATGCGCATTTTGGTTGCGTGAAGTCCAGTTTTTGGGACATGTGGTGTGTGCTTATGGCATACTTGTTGATCCTTCGAAAGTTCAAGCGGTGATGAAATGGAGTCCCCCTAAAACTCCAACTGAAATTATAAGTTTTCTTGGTCTAGCCGGTTACTATCGGCGGTTTATACAGGATTTTGCTAGAATTGCATCTCCTTTGACTAAACTAACAAGAAAAGATGTGAAATTTGTTTGGGGTAATGACCAAGAAAAAGCTTTTAATGAACTTAAGTTCAAGTTAACTCAGGCACCGGTATTAACTTTACCGGATGGACCTGATGATTTTGTGGTGTACTGTTATGATGTTTGTGCATGAATGGGAGGTATATCGAGGTTTTGGTTGAAAACGAACCGTTAGTAAATCGTTTTGGATGTGGTTGTATGTTGTTGCCAAATTTTATTTGGAACCTTATTAGCGTATCCATATGAAATTATGGAATACACTGGGTGAAATAGTGAGGTAATCTTACTTAGTTCTAATGAACTAATGGTGATTTTAAATGTGGTGTTTACAGGTACTAAGGAGTCGGGTGAGCGGTGATGGTGATCGGGAATCGAACATGAAGACTTGTATGATGGTTTTAAACTTTAATAACCAAAAAGTTGTGTTACTTTTGTGTAACAAATGTTTTGAGGAGTATGTAAACATATGTAAACTTTGTTCTAACAGGTGCTAGTAAATAGTATGTTTACAGGACTGTAAAACACAAAAATTTTTACTGGGACCTAAACGTAAATTAGTAAATATTAGTGTTAATGTCCGGAGGGACATGAAAGTGACAGTGGGTGTCACAAGCTTGACAAAACTAGGCCGAGATGCATCTGCAACTGTACAGAAGAGGAGATGGTGGATCGCACCATTCTGATCATAACATGGGAAAATCAAAGAATTAAAAATTTTCATCTCTGGTATTAAAGTTTTCTGGATTTCCTGCATTATTTTACTTGCTTGCTTATTCTACGCTTTTTTCTCTTTTGTGTTTTGCGCTCTTTTAAAAATCAGTCGCTTGTATAATTTATGGCAGGTAAATTGATATGTGTATGCTTGGAAATAAAGAATTGTACTATTTGAGAACACTTACTCTGTATCCATTTTCATGGTTAGTTTTATACTTTATTGCTAACGTTGTTAGTTTTACCTTTCATGTTGATTTTGAGCTCAATTTCAACTCATACTTTCAATATGGAAGGGTACAAAAGATTTGGGTCACTTTGGTGTTGGGCTTGATATGCAGACCAAGATTGTTATGGAAACTAATTGATTACCTCACGCTATCAGTTCCGTGACTTCTTTTCCGTTGATTGGTACCACAAATTGAGTCTTCCAATGTCTTCTTCTCCTTGAATCGATTCTTCAACAGGTACGCGCTCTGATACCAATTGAAGGTACCAGCTCCTGTTCTCCAGCGATTTTCATCGAGAAACACACACACACGATCTTGCGATTGTGAATCAGAAAATAAGACTTTTATTACATCAAAACTGGTACAACGAAAACCAATAACATATAACCCTACTTATAATAAACCAAAAGATAAAACACAACTAAATTCTATCCCTAAAAAAAACTGCTTAAAACAATCTTAATTTAAACAAAAAAACTTATCTAATCTTTTAAACTTTAAAACTCAAATAAAACAATTTAAAAATCCAAACTTTCTAACTTTTAACTCCTTTAACTATCAAGTATTTACAAGATTAGTCCAACATTGTATAGACTTTTTTGTTGAAAAATATTGGATTAATTATATGCTTCTATGGCAGGTGAAACTTTGGATTTAAGAATTTGTAGTCAGAGGAAAAAAATATGTTCATTTTTGTTATGTATGTCTAAAGATTAGTTTTAGAGATCAAGAATAGACAGGTTTCTATGTTAGATGTTTGTTTTTTATTGGACTCTGTGTCATTACTATAAGATACTTATAAAATGTATGTTGTTTGTTGCTAGAAATAACAGTTTGTAGCCATAAATTGTTAAATTCAGAATGTATTTTCTTTGTTTTGATACTATTTTGACTAATTTTTTTATAATTGGATTGAAAATGTGCTTTTGGTTTCCAATAAGTGATGGTTAGGTTCAACTTAATCCACCCAACACAGACTTTTATATTTGTATATATAAAAAACATAGGTTTCATATCATAGATCAAAACCAAGAATATATATATATACATATATATATATATATATGATATGAACCCTTGATAACCCAAGTAGAACACCAAATCATGCTATGTGTTTCTACCTTTTGCATGTAATGCATCTATAAAGAATGTGTCTGCATCTAAAAGGAATTACAGCTCTTGTTTTCCCTATTTTGTTAATTTTACAACTTGTTTGAAACAAGTTTATTTTGATTATGATTTCAGGTAGGATATGCAAAGAAGATGACAAGCATGTGAAAATGGTTGCAAACGAAACAAGTGGATATGCAAAAGCTTATAGGGGAAATAGGTTTTGCAACAATGTAATGGGTTGATTAGACTATAACATCGAATATATGTACACTCTTTCAACATCAAATAATTATTTTTAAAAATAAATCTAAGCAGATTTATATTTGATGATGAAATTTCTTTTTAGGAGAGTTTAGTAGATTTTTTTTTAATTTAGGACCATAATTTCACACATAATAAATTTTTAAAGGTAAGGTGTTACAATTAACTATTTGATAATTGAACAGCGCTGTCACACCCCCGCTAAAGCGGAATCACGAGGGCGAGACGAAATCGGATTACAAATACATTGTTTATAAAGAAACTTACTAAATTGCATTCATAATCCAAATAACATACATAAGAGATTTGCAAGGATTCAGATAACATATCAATAAGAGTTTTACAAAATGATATGACCAAAATAATACAACATGAAAGATTTCTCTATATAGTCTAATCTAAATTAAACAATATCTTCAAAATCTTCTAGTTGCAAAATATTCCCATGAGGCTAATTTCCTGAAATACATGCTCAAGTGTCAACTAAAATAGTTGGTGATGTTTAACAATAAAGCATGCATTTTATGATCATGAGTTTAAACGATGTCAAACGTATACTTCACTCAAAATATTATTAATGTACATCATGAATATTAAAGAAGTTTAAACGATAGTAACACGTATACTCAAGTAATCACTAAAATGCCTATTTCATTTAAACACGTATGGATGTAAAGTTTTAGTATCTAGCATGTATTCCACCCCAAAATATTAAATAAAAAGAGGGGCTATGAAACTCACTAGTTGTAGGATGCTAGAAGATAGATAATATTAAGATCTTGCTCCTTGTCACGAACTTCAAACCCCTAAAATAAGGAAAGTATACATTTGTTGAGTTTTACGATGGATTTAATATTTAGTATATATATAAGAGATGCGTTAACCCGATTAATAGATTGGGGTTATTGCAAAGTAATGACTTTCCTTAAGTCATAAAAGAAATGATAATACGTTACTCGAACTTGTCATCTTCCAACTTAATAATGATACTAAGCCATAACACAATTCGCTTTTTAATTTGGCATTTTAATCGACTCTTTATTTTGAGTCGTACCAAATTACGAATGAAACCACGGATGGTTTAATGATAATGACACCACGGATGGTTTAATAATGATAAAGTTTGTAATGCGTATAATCAAGGTTTTAGTTTTAGGAGTAATGATTAATTAAGTGCGTTACTTTGAAGTGATAGTAGTGAATAAGGGTTTAAAGTTAACCCAAAATATATTACCAACCTTTAAGTGATGTGATTGAATACATATAAGTATATGTGTGCATGGATTTTGGCCATTTAAAGGCACTACACATATATAAGTAAGGCAAATGTTGAAAGTATGTTTTGTATAGTTGTTGATCTTAGGTTAAAGACCCATAATTATACAAAACCTTTGTGTTATCAACATTCAAAATAATAAGGCAAATATTGAAGGTATGTTTGGATGTTTGGTAAAGAACAAACACACAAACCTTTTTGTTATCAATATTGCAAGAATCCATAACTTGAAAGTATGTTTGTGTATGGGTTGATCATAGGTTACTTGTCATAAAACAAGTTATTAGGAAACCTCACAACACACAAACCTTTGTGTTATCAAGCATGGTAACAACTTAGAATTAGAGGCTTAGAAGAAGAAAATGAAGCATAAAAATGAAGAGCATTTAGTTTAAGTGTTTATTACCTTGGAAATCTTAGAAAGATCCCAAGAGAGGTGGATTAGGGAGATAGAATTAGAAATCCAAAGAAGAATGGATTTGGTGCAAAGGATTTAGGAAGGATGGAATGGGTATTTATAGTTGAGGAAGGGAGAGGGGAGGTCTTGGGGTGATGGAGGTGGACGGCAAGGAGACGGGGAGAGGGTGTGTAAGTGTGACAAAGATGTTGGGGGAGACAAGGATGTTGGGGTGTAGGTTAATAGGTTAAAAAGTTAAATGATTGTGTTTAATTAGTAATTTTGATTAAATTTTAATTAGGGAAGGAGTTCTTTGAATTTTTATATAAAAAAAATGGGTAATAATATTTATAAAATAAAGATTGGGGCTTAAAAATAGGAATTTATAAAGTTTAGGGGCTGAAATGTAATTTTTGAAAGTTTGGAGAGGGTTGATCGGAAGCCATCGGGCGCCAAGGAGTGTTGCCGAGATTGGTCTGGTCGCGAACTGAGTGCTGGCCGGGAGTTGGCTGGTCGCGGGCTGGGGATGGCCGAGCAGGTAGCCGAGAACAGTCGCCAAGGGTGGGGCGCCGAGCACTGGTCGCGATCTGCCCACTCCCGAGCATGTTGCCGCGGATGGTTAGCCATCGGCTAGCCCATTGCCGAGGGCATGGCTTGGGTATGGCTCGGCCATGGTTCTAGCCATTTGCCGAGGGTGTTTCGGTCCGTGGTTCGAGCCCATGGTTCGGTCCGATTATTTTAGTACTAAAATATTTCTAAAATTTATAAATTTTCTTGAAAATGTGTATTGATTCACATTTATTTAAAAGAACTTATTAAATATTTATTTTTCATTATTAATAACTTTGAACTTGTTTGATAAATTTTATAATTATTTAAACATTGATTTAAATATTAAAATAGTTATGAATTTATATTTATTAATATACCCAACATTTTTATAAAATTTATTCTAATAGTTGGGATGTTTATAGGTAATTTATAATATAATTTGCGTTATTAAATATTTCCACATTCTCATAGTTATTTCGTTAATCCTTGATTATTTTCATACGCATTACGATATCTGAAAACCCATGACTGATCATGTTTTGTTTAAATACCATCGACTCAACATACATATTAACTTGGTTTTTGTTCGTTAAGGACTAAATAATTAAGGTCTTAATATGGATTTTACCTGGATTTTTCACGGATGTTACAGTCTCCCCCGATTAAAAGAATTTCGTCCCGAAATTCGATCTTTATTTACCAGGGTAGAGTTGTTGTGAATAGCTGAGGATACTTTTTCTTCATATGATCCTCCCTTTCCCAGGTGAATTCAGGTCCTCGCTTAGAGTTCCATCTAACTTTGATGATTGGAATGCGGCTTCGCTTCAACGTCTTCACATCTCGATCCATAATCTCAATTGGTTCTTCGATGAAGTGGAGTTTGTCGTCGAGTTGAACCTCATCCAATGGGATTATCAATGTCTCGTCTGATAGGCATTTCTTTAGATTGGACACATGGAACGTATCATGAACTCCACCGAGTTCTTGTGGTAGTTGGAGCTTGTAGGCTACGGGACCAATTCTATCGAGAATTTCAAAAGGTCCAACGTATCTTGGAGCTAGCTTGCCCTTCTTACCAAATCGCACAACACCTTTCCATGGAGATACTTTTAGCATTACCTTATCGCCAATTGCAAATTCCAATGGTTTTCTTCGGTTGTCGGCGTAGCTTTTCTGACGATCCCTAGCGGCTTTGATTCGGTCGTTGATTTGTGCAATTTTATCCGTTGTTTCTTGAATGATTTCAGGACCAGTTATTTGACTTTCCCCGATTTCTGCCCAACATACGGGAGATCGACATTTTCGTCCGTAAAAGGCTTCAAATGGTGCACACTTGATGCTTGTGTGGTAACTGTTGTTATACGAGAATTCAATTAGTGGGAGATGGTTATCCCAACTTCCACCAAAATCTACCACACAACACCTAAGCATATCTTCCAAGGTTTGGATTGTTCTTTCGGTCTGCCCATCGGTCTGTGGATGATACGCGGTGCTAAGGTCGAGACGAGTTCCGAGTGCCTTTTGCATAGATTGCCAGAATCGGGAGGTAAATCGGCTATCTCTGTCGGAGATGATTGACATGGGCACCCCGTGCCTAGTGATGATTTCGGTGATGTAAAGTTTAGCAAGCTTCTCCATCTTAAAATCCTCTCTAATGGGTAAGAAATGAGCAGATTTTGTCAATCGATCAACGATGACCCATATCGAATCATAACCACTAGAGGTACGTGGTAGTTTGGTGATGAAATCCATGGAAATTTGCTCCCATTTCCATTGTGGAATCTCGGGTTGTTGTAGCATACCCGATGGTTTTTGATGTTCGGCCTTGACCTTGGAACAGGTTAGGCACTTCCCGACATACAGAGCGATGTCTTTCTTCATTTCGGGCCACCAGTAGTATTCTTTGAGATCCTTATACATTTTGTCGGCGCCTGGGTGAACGGAATATTTGGATTTGTGGGCTTCATGGAAAATGAGCTCTCGGATGTTGTTCTGCTCGGGAACCCACATTCTTTCTTGAAAATATAACACATCATCTTCCTTTGGTTCAAGTTTCTTTTCCGCCCCGCACAGTAGTTCTTCTTTGAGTTCCTTTGTCTTTAGAGCTTCTTTTTGTGCTTCGAGAATTTGGGTCTTGAGAGAGGTTTGTATAGTCATACCCAAGGCGCGTACACGAACGGGTTTGACTCTCTCCTTCCTACTTAGTGCATCAGCCACCACATTTGCTTTACCGGGATGGTAGCGTATGTCACAATCGTAGTCGTTGAGTAACTCAACCCATCTTCTTTGGCGCATATTCAGCATTTTCTGATCAAGGATATGTTGGAGGCTTTTGTGATCGGTGTAAATAAGACACTTGGTACCGTAGAGGTAGTGTCTCCAGATCTTCAAGGCAAAGATAACGGCTCCCAACTCTAAGTCATGAGTGGTGTAATTCTTTTCATGCACTTTGAGTTGTCGGGATGCATAGGCAATAACTTTGTCTTTTTGCATCAATACGCAACCGAGACCTTGGTGCGATGCATCACAGTATACGACAAAGTTATCGATGCCGTCGGGGAGTGAGAGGATCGGGGCATGGCACAACTTGTATTTCAGCAATCGGAAGGCTTCTTCCTGCTCTTTTCCCCAATTGTACTTTTGTTCTTTTTGGGTGAGAATGGTTAAAGGTTTGGCTATTTTGGAAAAGTTTTCGATGAATCTACGATAGTATCCAGCCAACCCTAAGAATTGTCGTATTTCTGTCGGGGTTGTTGGTGCTTCCCATTTCTTCACCGCCTCAATCTTGCTTGGGTCTACTTGAATACCCTGATCATTAACCACATGACCAAGGAAGTGAACCTCCTTTAACCAGAACTCGCATTTGGAAAACTTGGCATATAGTTTCTCCTTTGCCAAGAGTTGGAGTACTAGCTTTAGGTGTTGCTTATGATCCTCTTCGTTTTGTGAGTATATAAGGATATCGTCGATGAACACGATCACGAACTTATCGAGGTAAGGCTTGCATACACGGTTCATTAGGTCCATAAATACCGCAGGGGCATTGGTGAGTCCGAAAGGCATTACTAGGAATTCGTAGTGCCCGTATCTTGTTCGGAATGCGGTTTTTTGGGATGTCGTCTTCTTGAATCCTTAGTTGATGATAACCCGACCGAAGATCTATTTTCGAGAAGTGTCTAGATCCTTGTAATTGGTCGAACAAATCATCAATTCGAGGAAGAGGATAACGGTTTTTGATAGTTACTTTGTTGAGCTCCCTATAGTCGATGCACATTCGAAAAGTTCCATCCTTCTTTTTGACAAACAGAATGGGTGCTCCCCATGGTGAAAAGCTTGGTCGAATAAATCCTCGATCCAAGAGTTCTTGTAGTTGACTTGATAACTCTTGCATCTCGGATGGTGCGAGACGGTAGGGTGTTTTTGCTATAGGTGCCGCTCCTGGAATCAGGTCGATATGAAATTCCACTTGTCGAACGGGTGGTAATCCAGGTAGACCATCGGGGAATACTTCGGGAAAGTCTCGGACTATCGGTATATCTTCGATCTTCTTTTCTTCTTGTTTCTTGACTTTGACATGGGCAAGGAAGGCTTGACATTCCTTCTTTAGGTACTTGCGTGCCTTTATGGCGGAAATGAGGTGTATCTTTCCACTTGATATTTCCCCTTGAATTTCTAGTGTTTCGCCGTTCGGTAGTGGAACCCGAACTATTTTAAGGTGACATTGGATTTCAGCTTGATGTTTGGACAACTAGTCCATTCCAATGACTACATCGACGCTTCCAAGTTGGATGGGGATGGGGTCTAGGTAGAACGAGTGGTTGTCATAATTAAGGACACAACCTTTGAGGATCTTACGTGCAGTTAATAGTTTCCCGTTGGCTAATTCTATGGTGTAAATTTCAGTTAAAGTGGTAGATTTTTGGCCTACTACATGCTCGAACTTAGTTTATATGAAACTTTTATCTGCACCCGTATCAAATAAAATAGATGCAAAATGATTGTTTACAAGGAACGTACCAGTGACAACATTGTTGTCTTCACGGGCTTCCTGAGCTCCCATGACGAAAGCTCTTCCCCGAGGTGGTTGGTTGGCAGATCCAGATCCTTGTGGCCTTTTTGGACAAGTATTGAGCATGTGTTCGGGGCTTCCACATCCATAGCAAGCACGTGGGGTTGGGTTGCTACGACAGTTGCTGGCTTGATGCCCCGGTTTCCCACACTTGGAGCAGACAAGACACGTTCCATAATGGAAGTAGTTACACTTTGCACACTTGGGTGCATGTTGATTCTTCTTTTCTTGGTTAACTGCCCCATAGTTACGGGCAGTTGCAGGTTTCTTGTTGTTGTTAGGCCTCTTGAAGTGATTGGATTGGCTGGATTGATTGGTGTGGTTGGAATGGTTGGAGGGTGTAGGGTTATCAAGCTTCCTCTTCTCTCCCGAGTTTTTGTTCTCGAAAGCATTGTTTCTGACCAGATGGTCCCGGAGTTGGCCTGCCAAGAGGATGGCACTCTTGAGTGTGGTTGGTTTAGAAGCGGTGACCATGCTTCCAATTTGGGGTGCGAGTCCCCATATGTAACGCTCGATTTTTCGATCTTCCGAGTTCACCATGTGTGGTAGTAAGCTCGAGAGCTCGTGAAAGCGGTCGTTATAGGCCATCAGATCAGCACCCTTCATGGTAAGGTGCCAGAATTCATTCTCCAGTTTTTGCAATTCGTTGATGGGGCAGTATTCTTCTAGTAATAGGGCCTTGAATTCTTCCCAGCCCATTGATTCTGCCTCTTCAACACCCCGAGCCTGTATTTGGTTGTTCCACCAGTTCAAGGCCTTCCCTTGGAAGGAGTTTGCAGCATAACGAACCTTGTGGGTTTCAAGGCATTCAGAAATACGGAAAACTGCTTGGATCTTATCTATCCATTTTAGCAGTCCTATGGCTCCGTCGTTGCCATGGTAATCCTTCGGTTTACAGGACATGAAATGTTTGTATGTACAGTCCTTTCTTGCATTACTGGTTTCGGGGTCGGTGGTATTGCTATTATTGGTGTTGTGGTTATTATTGTTGTTTCCCGATTTCGAGTTAGCTCGAGCAAGTATGCCGGGTATAGCTGCGGCTATTCGAGCTTCTACTAGTTTTTCGATGTCGGCAGGGCTCATTGGGACTCTAGCATCTGTATTGTCAAGTGGTCGCTTTCCCTTCGGTGGTCTTCCTTTCCTTGTTGGAGCCATTAGCTTTAAAAATGAAATGATTTAGTACAATATCTGATGTAGTAATTTATTTATTACATACTTGATCGAATTCTCGTGTGTGCAAGAGTATGGACCCTACTTTTATCAAACGGGTTTATCCCGTTGGACATAACCAATGTTTTGAAATCTTGAGGTTAGGAACCCGTGTTATTTGTTAACTTAAAATAGGATTTGCCAAAACTCTCATGCATTTCAAATGGCGATTACGTGTGCACTCGTAATGGTAGTTTGACTTGCATGATTATTTTGGTTCTTGCTATTTTAAGTTGACATACGAATACGAGTATGAAAATAATCATCTTGGAATTTATATAAATCAATGAAGTTGGCTTCAAAGTGAAGCGGAATGGCAATCCAAAGGGATTGCCGTTGACTTATTAGAGCCGTATAGTTCGTACAACGTTTGGTATAACATGCTTTGGCCTATAGGTTAGAATACTCTCATCGGAAATCCCCAGGAAAGCTAGACTGGTCCCGCAGTATGTCGGGGATTTATGCGAATCGCTTTCCTAGACAAGAGTCCCAACTACCGGCATTCGCCCTTCCAGTTAATACATGTCCGTTTATACAAACTTAGCTCTAACGAGAACAGAATAAAAATTTTTGAGTGTGAGAGTGTCAAACATATTTTTGTCATACATACATATTATGTGTTTTAAATTTTTATATAATAGGAAAAGTAAAGGTCGTAGGATTTAACTAAGGTTTTTATAATCTAAGGCATTCTTAATGGAATACTTAAATTCTAAGGAAATCTTATTTCTATCAAACAAGCAAGTAAGCACGTATGGTGATAACAAGTAGTTCAAGTAAGGTAGCACATAAAGTCCATGTAAGTCCTAGGATGAGCTATAAGTTATAGTCTAGGTTTCATGCAACCTAATTCTCTATAACCAATGGCTCTGATACCAATCTGTCACACCCCCGCTAAAGCGGAATCACGAGGGCGAGACGAAATCGGATTACAAATACATTGTTTATAAAGAAACTTACTAAATTGCATTCATAATCCAAATAACATACATAAGAGATTTGCAAGGATTCAGATAACATATCAATAAGAGTTTTACAAAATGATATGACCAAAATAATACAACATGAAAGATTTCTCTATATAGTCTAATCTAAATTAAACAATATCTTCAAAATCTTCTTGTTGCAAAATATTCCCATGAGGCTAATTTCCTGAAATACATGCTCAAGTGTCAACTAAAATAGTTGGTGAGTTCATAGGTTTATGACTCGATAAAGCATGGTTAGAAAAAGAGTTATAATAATATACATCCGATGATGTTTAACAATAAAGCATGCATTTTATGATCATGAGTTTAAACGATGTCAAACGTATACTTCACTCAAAATATTATTAATGTACATCATGAATATTAAAGAAGTTTAAACGATAGTAACACGTATACTCAAGTAATCACTAAAATGCCTATTTCATTTAAACACGTATGGATGTAAAGTTTTAGTATCTAGCATGTATTCCACCCCAAAATATTAAATAAAAAGAGGGGCTATGAAACTCACTAGTTGTAGGATGCTAGAAGATAGATAATATTAAGATCTTGCTCCTTGTCACGAACTTCAAACCCCTAAAATAAGGAAAGTATACATTTGTTGAGTTTTACGATGGATTTAATATTTAGTATATATATAAGAGATGCGTTAACCCGATTAATAGATTGGGGTTATTGCAAAGTAATGACTTTCCTTAAGTCATAAAAGAAATGATAATACGTTACTCGAACTTGTCATCTTCCAACTTAATAATGATACTAAGCCATAACACAATTCGCTTTTTAATTTGGCATTTTAATCGACTCTTTATTTTGAGTCGTACCAAATTACGAATGAAACCACGGATGGTTTAATGATAATGACACCACGGATGGTTTAATAATGATAAAGTTTGTAATGCGTATAATCAAGGTTTTAGTTTTAGGAGTAATGATTAATTAAGTGCGTTACTTTGAAGTGATAGTAGTGAATAAGGGTTTAAAGTTAACCCAAAATATATTACCAACCTTTAAGTGATGTGATTGAATACATATAAGTATATGTGTGCATGGATTTTGGCCATTTAAAGGCACTACACATATATAAGTAAGGCAAATGTTGAAAGTATGTTTTGTATAGTTGTTGATCTTAGGTTAAAGACCCATAATTATACAAAACCTTTGTGTTATCAACATTCAAAATAATAAGGCAAATATTGAAGGTATGTTTGGATGTTTGGTAAAGAACAAACACACAAACCTTTTTGTTATCAATATTGCAAGAATCCATAACTTGAAAGTATGTTTGTGTATGGGTTGATCATAGGTTACTTGTCATAAAACAAGTTATTAGGAAACCTCACAACACACAAACCTTTGTGTTATCAAGCATGGTAACAACTTAGAATTAGAGGCTTAGAAGAAGAAAATGAAGCATAAAAATGAAGAGCATTTAGTTTAAGTGTTTATTACCTTGGAAATCTTAGAAAGATCCCAAGAGAGGTGGATTAGGGAGATAGAATTAGAAATCCAAAGAAGAATGGATTTGGTGCAAAGGATTTAGGAAGGATGGAATGGGTATTTATAGTTGAGGAAGGGAGAGGGGAGGTCTTGGGGTGATGGAGGTGGACGGCAAGGAGAGGGGGAGAGGGTGTGTAAGTGTGACAAAGATGTTGGGGGAGACAAGGATGTTGGGGTGTAGGTTAATAGGTTAAAAAGTTAAATGATTATGTTTAATTAGTAATTTTGATTAAATTTTAATTAGGGAAGGAGTTCTTTGAATTTTTATATAAAAAAAAATGGGTAATAATATTTATAAAATAAAGATTGGGGCTTAAAAATAGGAATTTATAAAGTTTAGGGGCTGAAATGTAATTTTTGAAAGTTTGGAGAGGGTTGATCGGAAGCCATCGGGCGCCAAGGAGTGTCGCCGAGATTGGTCTGGTCGCGAACTGAGTGCTGGCCGGGAGTTGGCTGGTCGCGGGCTGGGGATGGCCGAGCAGGTAGCCGAGAACAGTCGCCGAGGGTGGGGCGCCGAGCACTGGTCGCGATCTGCCCACTCCCGAGCATGTTGCCGCGGATGGTTAGCCATCGGCTAGCCCATTGCCGAGGGCATGGCTTGGGTATGGCTCGGCCATGGTTCTAGCCATTTGCCGAGGGTGTTTCGGTCCGTGCTTCGAGCCCATGGTTCGGTCCAATTATTTTAGTACTAAAATATTTCTAAAATTTATAAATTTTCTTGAAAATGTTTATTGATTCACATTTATTTAAAAGAACTTATTAAATATTTATTTTTCATTATGAATAACTTTGAACTTGTTTGATAAATTTTATAATTATTTAAACATTGATTTAAATATTAAAATAGTTATGAATTTATATTTATTAATATACCCAACATTTTTATAAAATTTATTCTAATAGTTGGGATGTTTATAAGTAATTTATAATATAATTTGCGTTATTAAATATTTCCACATTCTCATAGTTATTTCGTTAATCCTTGATTATTTTCATACGCATTTCAATATCTGAAAACCAATGACTGATCATGTTTTGTTTAAATACCATCGACTCAACATACATTTTAACTTGGTTTTTGTTCGTTAAGGACTAAATAATTAAGGTCTTAATATGGATTTTACCTGGATTTTTCACGGATGTTACAAGCGCCGCCGCATCGCGCGGGTTTCCAACTAGTATATATATATATATATATATATATATATATATATATATATATATATATATATAGGGGAATGATCGAATGTTAACCCTTCCTTATTGCGATAACCCCTTAACCCTGGCATTTTTTGCGTTTTTTGCCCGAATCTTTGTTTATTTCATGGTTTTATTATACATAAATAGGGGGTTTCTTTTTTGTGTTTTTGATAATTCATCACCGTTTAGAAGTTATTTACAAGTGTAAGTAAGTGTAAGTACTTACACTTACTTACACTTCTAAATAACTTCTAAACGGTTATGAATTAGCAAAAACACAAAAAAGAAACCCCCTCCCTATTTATGTATAATAAAAACCATGAAAAAAAACAAAGATTCGGGTAAAAAACGCAAAAAATGCCAGGGTTAAGGGATTATCGCAATAAGGGTTAACAATGGAACCATCCCCTATATATATATATTATATATATATATATATTATATATATATATATATATATATATATATAAAGGTTGATTACATTAATGAAGTAGTAATAAGGATACAAAACATAATCTAAGCTTCTTATAAATTTTATTTTATAAAAGTTAAAATTCTTTAAAACTTTAAGAAGTTATAATAGGTTATAATAATATAAGAAACAATTTATTGTTAAATAACCTATTGTTAAAGTTACAAAAAAAACATATATGCATATATAATATGTATATATAATAATAAATAATAATAATAATAATAATAATAATAATAATAAGACATTAAATTTATTTTATAAAATTTTTAATGTCTTATACAAATACTTTTTTATTTATAAAGTCTAAGTTATTAGAAGTATATAAAAGATTTATAAATTTAATATTAAAAAATAGTTAATTAACTTGAAGGACTAAGATTGTATTTAATCAAACTAAATTGTGAGAGGTAAAAACTTTGGTAAAAACTGATAAGGAAGAAATCATAGGGACCAAACATGTAAAACTCCCAAACTTTTTTTTACCTCCTCTACCCGATTCCCCATTGATCCGACTCAAGCCCCATTTGAGACCCGTTTATCCTTCCAGCTCAAATCCAAATGTTTCCACCTAGATTGAGACGAATTTGGTAACTTCAAACTTGAATTAATAGGTTGTAAGGATACTTGTTTGGACACAAGCTATTGTTATCCATTCATTCATTCTATTTATTCAAATAGTTGACAAACTCTATTTTACATGTGTAACCGAATAAGGAATCATGATGAAGACATAAGATAGGCTTAGTGACCTAGTTTAAACTTTGAAACAATTGTAATACTTTGATTATTCAATTCATGTAATGTTTGTTTGTAATTCAATGAATGTTGTACTTATTTTGTAATAATGATGCATTAAATATTTAAACATTATAATAGCACCATGAGCTAATGAACAGTCAAACTCACGCCAAGACGTATTCCGCTGTCGGTCGGGGTGTGACAATAGTAATCTCTTCCCATTTCCATTCTGGAATTGGCAATGGATGGACCCTACCATAAGGATTCCGATGTTCAGCCATAACTTGAGCACATGTTAGGCATCTATTCACATGTTGCATGACGTTGAGTTTCATCTAGGCCACCGGTAATCATGATGAAGATCTTGATACATTTTCGTTGCACTTGGATGAATAGAATAACGTGATTTGTGTGCGTCATCAAGAATTTTGGTTCTAATTTCTCTGTTTGGTACCTAGATACGTCCAAACTGGATTTTAATGCCACATTCATTTTCTTCAAGTTTATCCGTTTGACCAAAAAGTCTTTCTTTGCCTACGTTTTCTCCTTTGAGTGCCTCAAGGTGTATCTCACGTAACATTTGCATAAAATCTGGAGTGACTACAAGTTTGAAAGATCTCACCCGAATGGACGAATGTTTGTTCTTTCAACTTAACGCATCAGCCACAACATTGGCATTTCTAGAGTGATAAAGAATCTCACAGTCATAGTCCTTTATTAGTTCCAACCATCTGCTCTGTTTCATATTCAGATCTTTCTGTTCAAAGAAGTACTTTAAACTTTTATGATCTGTGTAGATAGTACACTTGACTCTATATAAATAATGCCTCCAAATCTTCAAGGCAAACACAACAGCAGAAAGCTCTAGATCATGGGTAGGGTACTTGGCTTCATTCGGCTTCAATTGTCTGGAAGAGTAGACAATAACTTTACCTCGTTGCATCAGTACACACCCGAAACCTTGGTACGAAGCGTTAGAATAAATTACTAAGTCTTCATTCCCGTTAGGTAAAGATAACACAAGTGATTGAGTTAAATGTTTCTGCAATTCTTCAAACGCGTCCTCTTGTTTTGTACCCCACTCAAACTTTGTCTCCTTCTTAGTTAACTTAGTAAGTGGAGTGGCTATCTTTGAAAAGTATTGAATGAACCTTCTGTAATAGCTCGCTAGTCCTAAGAAACTAGGCTCTCAGTAGGCGTCGTCAGTTGATTCCATTTTGTGACTGCTTCTATCTTTGGTGGATCGACAAGAATATCGTCTGCATTTATAATATGGCCTAGGAATTGAACTTCCTGTATCCAGAATGCACATTTAGAAAATTTTGCGCATAGTTTATTCTTTCGTAGGGTCTCACTTCACACAGATGACACGCATGATCTCCTTTGTTCTTGGAGTAGATCAAAATATCATCAATGAAAATGATCACCGAATGATCTACAATTGGTTTAAAAACTTGGGACATCATGTCCATAAATGCTACAGGAGAATTTGTTAAACCAAATGACATTACCAAAAAATCATAGTGCCCATAACGTGTTCTAAAAGTTGTCTTTGAAATGTCTTCCTTTCAAACCTTTAATTGATGATAGCCTGACCTCAAATCGATTTTCAAAAACCAGTTAGCTCCTTGTAACTAATCAAATAAGTCATCGATCGTAGGTAGTGGGTATCGGTTCTTAACAGTTAGTTTATTAAGCTCCGGATAATCAATGTACATACGCATGCTACCATCCTTTTTCTTAAGGAACAAGACTGGAGTACCCTAAGGTGAGATGCTAGGTCTAATGAATCCCTTTTTGAGTAAGTCTTCCAACTGAGTCATCAGTTCCTTCATTTCAGATGGGACCAATCGGTATGGAGCCTTAGGAACCGATTTAACTCCTGGTACAAGATTGATACAAAATTCGACTTCTCATTCAGGAGGAACTTCTGGTTGATCATCAGGAAAAACATCTAGAAAATTACACACCACTGGGATATCTTGAAGGCTTTTGGTTTGCTTTTCAGTATCAATAGCGTACGCAAGATAGGCCATGCAACCGTTTGTCATAAGTCGTTTCGCCTTCATCATTGATACGATTTTTGCATGTCTTTTTTCTTGATCTCCGTATACAGAGATGATGCTCCCGTCAGGTGATTTTATCTTAATCATCTTCTTATTGCAGACTATATGGGTGTCGTTCTCAGATAACCAATCCATGCCCAATACGATGTCAAATGCCCCCAACGTAATTAAAAAAAATCTTAGTAGACAACAAGTGCCCTTATATATCAAGCACATAATCTTCAACCATATATTGTACCCTAGTGATTATACCAATTAAGGTTTCAACCTCAAATGAAATTTCTAAGTTCTTAAATGGTCTATTAAGGGTAGTAGAAAAACTAGTAGACACAAAACTTCTACTTGCACCAGAATCAAATAAGATAGTAGCAGGCATGTTATTGATCAGAAACGAACCTGAAACCACATCTGACAACATTTTGGCTTCATCATTTGTCATTGTGTATGTCAGTGCTTTAGCCATTGGTGTATTTCCTTTTCCTCTCTTGCTAATTCGAAGTGGCTCAACTTTTGGTGTAAGTCTTGGGCAATCAAACCTCATATGCCCCTCCTCTCCACATTCATAACAAATTCCCGAAGTTAGACACCTACTAGCATAGTGCCCTTTTGGTTTACAACGAAAGCATCTTATGTCACTAAGAATACATTCCGCTTTATGAAACTTGTGACACTTTTTGCATAGTGTCGGATTATTCTCTTCAAACCTCTTCTTGGACTTGTGGTTAAATCTTTTGGAATCTTTTGAGGACTCAACCTACGTTCGTTTTACACCATTTGTTGGTAGCTTCCCTTGTCGAATAAAATCAGTTTCCATTTCATTCCTAGCATTAATAGCTTCTTGAAAATTCTTAGGCATTGTACCCCGAACCAATTCCCTCATTCCTGCAGCTAATCCCCAAAGATATCGGCTGACCGATTTCTTATCTATGCTTACTTGATGAGGCACAAGTCTAGCCAACTCAGTGAATCTAGTAACATATTCCCAATACACCATATTGACAAGCTCCAGTTGTAGAAATTATTGCTCAATCTTTTCAAATTCATTGTCAGGACAAAATCTTTCAATTATCATATTTTTAAACTCTTTCCAAGTCATTTGATTCACAAATTCTTTTCCCTTGGTCTGGAGAACCACATCCCACCAATACAACACTTCAGACTTAAAGGATTGTGTCGCGTAGCTACCATTTCATCATGAGCACTGTAACATAATCGTAGTCGGAACAGTAATGTGTACAGTAGATCAGGTACGAACTATGTATATTGATGTGTTGTGAAACACATCTGTTTTTCTAATTATTTTTAATTAGTTTTTGTATAGTTTTATGCGTTTTTAGAGTCGATTGATGCTTGTTCTTCACATTTCCATAAATTGTTGCTTTCAGGTAATAAACATGCTTTTATGGCATAAAAGATCAAGAAAACGAGCTCCCGGGTAGACGAGAACAGACTAAAGAGCAAAGGAAGAAAAATTATGGGAAATGTCATTGTCGCGTAGCACGACAGCCTCAAGAAACCCTGTCGCATAGCGCGACAGGTGGAAAAGTCAAAAATGCCCTTTTTAATGATTATCGGTTTGACCCTAGGTAGTCATTTCATCATTCGTGGGTTTTATTTGCATTTTCCAATTTGAGTCTTAATCCGGTTTTTCAGATTTTATTAATTTTAGTTTAATCAATTATTTAGAAAACACCCCTTTCAACCAATTAATTTAATTTAAGTCATTTTTATAGATAATTCATTTAGTCTATTTTGCACTTTCTATATTTAGTCTATTTTGCACTTTCTATAGGAGTCTGTGGGTTCGATATCTGGACTTGCTTTTCTGTACTAATTTTCGATAGGTTCACTTGCCTATTAGTAGTTTAGTTTAGAGATTCTAGAGTATTACTTAGTGTCTAGGTTAGTTTTGATTTTTATTAGTTTTAATTAAACTACTTTGCACACATCAAGTTTTTGGCGCCGTTCCTGGGGACTTTTTAGTCGATTGTGCAGTTTAGTTCTTGTGTTTTATCTGTGCATATTTTTTTTAGTTTTGTTTATATTTCCTTTTGTTTATTTCTTCTCGATTCATTTTTATTTGTTTGCAGGTTTGGTAGTGTATGCCACACTTACGCTCATACGGACCGCCACCTGAGCTTTCTTTGCCTTCAAGGAGCGATTCGCGGGACTTCTCTGAGGGTTCTACGATTGAGGTAAGTGCTTCTACACCCATATCTGCTGATTTTTCTGAGCACACACCACCTTCTTCTTCTAGTTCTTCCACTCATTCTAGTCCTCGTTTACACTTTATTCCACCCATGGCTGAGCGTCGCACGGTTCACCAGCAGGCCACTGTGGGTTTCACGGGACTTAATAATCCCATCACTGTGCCAAATATCACGAATGAAAATTCGTGGCAGATTCCCTCTTACATCATGACAGCCATTAATAACTCTCAGTTTAATGGCCGGGATGATAAGGATGCTCCAGCACACATAGCTCGCCTCACTCGCATCTGTGGTACCTTCACTCTTCAAGGTGCCACTGAAGATGCCATTTTCTTGCAGCTATTTCCCTTTTCTCTTGCGGGTAGGGCCGCCACTTGGCTCGATTCGCATGCACCTGGATCCTTTACTACTTGGGGCAGTCTTAGAGATGCTTTCATTAAGAAGTACTTTCCACCTGCTAAGGCAGCTCATCTTCGTGATGAGATCCATTCTTTTTGTATGGCACCCGATGAGCCATACTACCTTGCTTGGGAGAGATTCCAGAATTTGCTTAGCAGATGCTCCCAACATGGTCTCTCTGACTAGGCCCTTGTAGAGAAATTCTACAATGGTCTAACTTATGAGACCCGGGCTCGTTTCGACACTTCTGCGGGTGGTCATCTTATGGGAAAGAGGGATGTTGCTGAGTGCACTAATATGTTTGAAAGTTTTGCTCAGGCTGAGTATGAGCAGAGGTCTGCTAATAGGAATTCCAATCCTATTTATAGTTCCTCCTCTTCCACGAGAGGGGTTCACCACGTTAATGTGGATACTAGTGTAGCAGCTGCTCTCGAGGCCTTGTCGAGGGATGTGAAGGAGTTGAAGATGAAGGTGGATAGGTGTGAGATTTGCAGGGGTGGCCATGCCACATCTGAGTGTTTGGTGGTCAACCAGGAGCAGGTTGACTATTTGGGGGGTCAAGGTAGGGGTAGCATGAACCTTTTCAATAACTCCTACAATCAAAATTGGAGAAACCACCCGAATTTAAATTGGCGCTCTTCCGGTCATCCCCCTGGTTTCCAATCTGGATCATCTCATAACCAGGGGTAGGGTCATTCTTCGGTTAGTCATCCGAGTCATACACCGAGGGCGGGTAGTAGTAGTGGTGGTAATTCTGGGGGTAGCATGAGTAAGATAGAGGAGTTACTGACCCAGTTGGTTGCTAAGGATGCCAATACATAGAAAACCCTTGCTGAGCATGACATTCTTCTGAAGAACCAATAATCTGCTTTTCTTGATCTTCAAAGGTCTGTTGGTGATATTGCTAAGCGTTTGGATGAGAGGCCCCAAGGCCAGTTTTTGGGCAGCACTCAGCCTAATCCAAACGCTCATGTGAAAGCAGTGACTACTAGGAGTGGTCGAGGGGGTGTGAGTGTAGAGCCACCGGTTGAGGTAGATGATGAGGAACCGGTGGATGAGGAGATTGAGATGGAGGCTCCTAGGGGGATACACATGAGGCCAGTCCCAGCAAGTACGGTACCGACCAGTGAGTCTCCCGTAGTGGTCCCGGTTGAGAAGAAACCGGTTGAGGTTAGGCCGAGTCCTAAGATTGATCATGCACGAATTCCTTACCCTGCTCACTTAGCTCACCAAAAGCATGCTAAGGAGTATGGTCATTTTCTTGACATGTTCAAACAGTTGAAGATCAATCTTCCGTTTATTGAGGCTCTTCAGCATATGCCCAAGTATGCCAAATTCCTTAAGGATTTGTTGAAGAGCAAGGATAGGCTAAGGGAACTTTCTAATATTCCATTGAGTGGGGGGTGTTCTGCGGTGATTATGAACAAGCTACCGGAGAAGTTGACAGATCCTGGGATCTTTACAATCCCATGTTTGTTTGGTAGTGACACTCAGAGGCACGCGTTGGCAGATTCAGGTGCTAGCATCAATTTGATGCCCTATTCTTTGTATGAGAAGCTAGCACTTGGTGAACTTATGCCTATGCGCATGACATTGTCCCTTGCTGACCGGACGGTCAAGTGTCCACGTGGTATTGTTGACAACTTATTGGTGAAGGTGGACAAATTTGTGTTCCCCGTGGACTTTGTGATTCTTGATATGGAGGCCGATGAGAGTGTGCCTATCATTCTAGGCCGTCCTTTCTTGAGGACCGCTAAGGCCATCATTGATGTGTTTGATGGGAAGCTCACTCTTAGAGTGGGTGATGAGACTGTCACATTTGAGGTTGTTAAGTCTATGAGGCATCCCGGTGATCATGATGACTTTAGTGATCCATGTCATTCTGTTTACTTCATAAAGTCTTTCATGTCACACGTAGATAGGTGTCTTGAGTACGTGTGCGGGGTTGATTTGGTAGTTGAGAGGAGTGAGGAGGAGTTTGAGATAGTTGATGAGGGTGTTGATGTTATTTCTAAGGTATTAGAGATTGATGAGTTGAGGGAGGAGAGTAAGAAACCCTCTGTTGAGTCACCACCCGCCCTAGAGCTTAAGGTTTTACCCTCCCACTTAGAGTATGCATTTCTAGGAGAGGATTCCACTCTACCTGTAGTCATTTCATCCAGGTTGAGTGAGGAGGAGAAGAAGAGATTGCTAGGTGTGTTGAGATTGTATAAGGGTGCTATTTCTTGGAGACTCTCCGATATCCAAGGCATTAGTCTTACTTATTGCACACATAGGATACTCATGGAGGATGAGTATAAGCTAGTAGTCCAACCTCAGAGGCATTTAAATCCCAATATGCAAGAGGTTGTGAAGAAGGAGGTGTTGAAGTTGATGGATGCGGGCTTGATTTATCCTATCTCGGATTCATCATGGGTGACCCCTACTCAGGTTGTCCCTAAAAAGGGAGGGATGACAGTGATCACGAATGAGAAAAATGAGCTCATTCCGTCTCGCACGGTCACGGGGTGGCGAGTTTGCATCGACAATATGAAACTTAACGATGCCACTCGGAAGGATCACTTTCCCCTTCCTTTCATTGACCAGATGTTGGAGAGATTGGCAGGACAGCAGTTCTATTGCTTCCTTGATGGCTTTTCTGGGTATTTCCAGATCCCCATTGCACCAGAGGATCAGGAAAAGACCACATTCACATGCCCCTATGGCACCTATGCTTACCGTCGCATGCTATTTGGGTTATGCAATGCTCCTGCTACATTTCAAAGGTGCATGGTAGCCATTTTTCAAGATATGATTGAATCATCCATGGAGGTGTTTATGGATGACTTTTCGGTTTATGGCGATTCATTTGATCAATTCTTGGTGAATCTTGAGAGGATGTTGAAGAGGTGTGTAGAGATGAAGTTGATGCTTAATTGCGAGAAGTGTCACTTCATGGTGACCGAGGGGATAGTGTTAGGTCATAAGATTTCAAGAGCGGGTATTGAGGTAGACCAAGCTAAGATAGAGACTATAAGTAAACTCCCACCACCTTCAAGTGTTAAAGCCATTAGGAGTTTCCTTGGTCACGCAGGTTTTTATAGGCGGTTCATTAAAGATTTTTCCAAAATCACTAGGCCTATGACCCATCTTCTAGAGAAAGATACCCCTTTTGTTTTTGATGAGGAATGCAAGACGGCATTCTAATTTTTGAAGGAGAGGCTTGTGAGTGCTCCTATTTTGGTTGCCCCCGATTGGAGCTTGCCCTTTGAGCTCATGTGTGATGCTAGTGACCAAGCCGTTGGGGATGTCTTGGGGCAAAGAAGAGAGAAGCATTTTCACCCAATATACTATGCTAGCAAAACTCTCAATGATGCTCAAAAAAACTACACTACCACCGAGAAGGAGCTTCTAGCGGTAGTGATTACTTTTGACAAATTCTGGTCTTATCTTGTGCTTTCAAAGACCACCGTTTGCACCAACCATTCGGCTTTGAGGTTTCTTTTTGCAAAGAAAGATGCAAAACCTCGTCTCATTAGGTGGATTCTTTTGTTGTCGGAATTTGACATTGCGATAAAAGATAAGAAAGGGGCTGAAAATGTGGCGACCGATCATTTCTCCCGGTTGGAGGATCCGGAGAGGAGTGAGATTAGTGAGGAGGAGATTGGTGATAGGTTCCCTCACGAGATGATCGACTTTGTAGAGGCGAAGAAGCAAGGAATGCCATGGTTCACCGACTTGGCAAACTTCCTTGCCAATGGAGTAGTGATTGAAGGAATGACTTCTCAACAAAAGAAGAAGTTCTTTAGAGATGCAGGTAAGTATATTTGGGATGACCCGTATCTTTATCGTGTGGGAGGTGATAGGATTCTTAGGAGGTGTGTGAGTAGAAAGGAGGGCCTAGAGATTTTGAGACATTACCATGAAGGCTTGACGAGTGGACATCATGGTCATCATTCCACCGCCCAAAAGGTCTTCGATTGTGGGTTTTATTGGCCTTCGGTGGTGAAGGATGCACTTGAGTTTATGAAGAAGTGTGATCCTTGCCAACGCATCGGGAACATTTACTCTAAGGATGAAATGCCTCAAAACCCGATTCAAGTGTTGGAGGTTTTTGATGTTTGGGGCATTGATTTTGTTGGACCTTTTCCTTTGTCCAAAGGGAATAGGTATATACTCGTGGCCATAGATTATGTGTCAAAGTGGGTGGAGGCTCAAGCCTTGCCTACAAATGATGCCTGAGTTGTTCTCAAGTTCCTTAAGAAGTTGTTTAGTAGGTTTGGGACTCCTAGAGCTTTAATAAGTGACCGTGGCACACACTTTTGTAACACAATGTTAGAAAAGGCACTACAACGCTACGGTGTCACTCATCGTTTGGCGACCGCTTACCATCCTCAAACAAGTGGTCAAGTGGAGAATGCAAACCAAGGGGCGAATAGGATACTTGAGAAGACCGTAGGGAAGAGTCAGAAGGATTGGTCCGACAAGTTAGACGATGCGTTGTGGGTGTTTAAAATGGCCTACAAGACACCTTTAGGAACCACACCATACATGGTCGTCTATGGCAAAGCATGCCATCTTCCCGTTGAATTAGAACATAGAGCTCTTTGGGCTCTCAAGACGGTCAACCTTGATCTTACCAAGGCAGGTAAGAAAAGATATTTTCAAATTCATGAGTTAGAAGCCCTTCGTGATGCGGTCTATACACGTTCATTGAGCATCAAAGAAAAGACCAAGTCATTGCATGATAGGAGATTGAAAGGTTTGAAAGAGTTCAAGAAGGGAGATCGGGTTTAGCTTTATAATTCCCGATTGAAATTGTTTGGAGGAAAGTTGAAGTCCAAGTGGACTGGCCCATACGTAGTTGAAGAGGTTTTCCCTTATGGAACCGTTGAGTTGCAAAACGAAGTTGATGGGAACACTTGGAAAGTAAACGGTCATAGATTGAAGCATTACATCGGAGGACCGATTGATGAGAGTGAGGAGGAGGAAGAGATCCTCTTAGAGAAACCCGAATGAAGGAGTGTTAAGGGGTTCTTGGAATAAAATCCAAGTGTAGAGTTTGTAATGGTAGGTTTTAGAGTTTTTGGTGTGTTTTTGGTTTGATTTTCGTAGTTATTTTCCATTTTTCGTTTTCGTTTTCGTTTTTTGTGTGTTTTCTTAAATTTTGTAGGTGTTTAATCATTGTAATGCAAGGAAGATGGTTTTGGAGCTTCCAGGTATGTTTACTTGCCTTAGAATAGATTTTAGGTGTTTAAGAAGGAAAAAGGGGTTGGAAATTTGGCTAAGGCATGGAAATTCCGGAAACTCTCTGGAAATTTGACCCCGTCGCGTCACGCGACACCCACAGGTCCAACTGTCGCGCTACACTACAGATTTGGTCAACACGCGGGTCAACATCCTGTCGCGCTACACGACAGCCATAGAGAAATCTGTCGCGATACGCGACAAGTGCACAGACGGGTTAAATCCCATTGCAAACCCTAGATTTCATTTCTACCCAAGTTTTCTTCTTCTCTAACCCGTCGCTTACCTCCCCTTCACCACCATTTTCATCTTCTACCACTATTTTCCACCAATTTCACCACCCAAAACCATCAACCATCATCCCTAACTTCAATTTCATCCATTTTTTTCACCCCATTTCACCATCTCCATCCACCATTGACGGTTCAAAGCGTGAAGAAGAAGGGTGTTCTTCAAAGCTTCATTTTTCCTTCTAAATCTCATCTTATAAGTCGATTCTAAGGTAATGTGACTAACTACTTTAAATTTTTCTTGCATTTTTATTAATTTTTGTCAATTTCTAGTTTAGCCTAAGTTTAGATTTTTAGTTGTGAATGTTTTGTGTCGATTTTAGTGTAGTTTTAGTTTGTTTAGTTTTGTTGAATGCTTCTAGGCTTCCCATTGTGCTTGAATTTGTTATTTGATGTCAAAGAACCATAGATTATAGTTTGGGTAAAGGCTTGGAATTTGAAATTGGTTCTTTTGATCTTGACAAGTTAAACAAACTGATTTTTGGAATGAAATTTGAGAAAATGATGTTCATATAAGTAATAAAAAATCAGTTTTTGGGATGGTTTGGTTATGGGTTTGTTCTTGGAACCTAATTGTATTATTGTGTAACCACGAATGAAATGCTATACGGTTACAATTCTTAATTTCCTGACTAACTTGGCAGCTTGTGTTTGATTTTGTCGTTGTTTCAGGATGTCGGGAGCTAGCTCGTCAGGTACAGGGGGGAAAGAAGAAGGGGGCCAGTTCCAAGGCCCCGGGGAGAACCCAGTTCCCCAGTCCAGCCACAAAGAGATGAGAGGACAATTCGCTATCTTGAAGCTAAGCGGGTACCAATTATCAAAACCAGAAGACTGAAGGATCATACTCTCTTGATGTTTGAAATGGGCACCTTTGAAAGTGATAGACTACAAAGGTTTGTATCCCTAGAACTCCTACACCATAGGAATATCAGTTGGGAGTTCGTTGACCAATTAGGTCAGAGGGATAGGTTGGAGAGGCTATTAGGGCCTAAGTGGAGGAGGGTATTAGCTTGTGATTGGCCTCAGTATAAAGAGTTGACCATGGAGTTTCACTCCACTTTTATGTATGATGATTCTGAGTTCGGCTCTTTGGATGTTGTTTCTTTCTCTTTAGGTAGGCAGGTTTATGAGATGTCGATCCCCCAATTTGCTGTAGTTTCTGGATTCTATACTGAGGACGAGGTCCTGTCACCTGATTTTGTGCAATCTTTGAGGGGGGCACTACGAAAAACAGAGATTTCTGTCTTTCTGAGGTGGATCTGAGCGAGTTTTGGGCTACCATTGCTGATGCCCCTTTTTCCACTAGTATGCTAGAGTCTAACATCAGAGACCCCATATTGAGATACATTCATAGAGTGTTGGCATGTACTGTAGTAGGAAGGAGTTCGGGGGAAGAAAAGGTCAATTGGATTGACCTTTTCTGTTTGTACTGCATGGTGACAGGGAGAGAGGCCTATGTGACCAGTGTGTTGGCTACTTCTTTGGCTAGAGCTAGGCGGGGGTGGACGAGCTAGGTTGGATATGGGTCCTTATATCTACCGTATGGCGGATTACTTGGGGGTTTTTGATAGGTATCGTCCGGATTTAATGACCTTAGGACCATTGACCACATCCATAGATTTGAGGGACCTATAGAGAGCAGGCATTGTAGAGATAGATGACCCACCAAGGTGGGCAGGTTTTATGGTGGGAACCCAGGTGATGCCTCCACATGGGACACCCACAGCTGAGACGGTCATGGGCTCGGTTCCAACTCATAGGCAGAGGCCTGTTTTTAGGAGAGACTTTCCCCCAGACAGTACCCACTCAGGGAACCTATACTTGATTCACTTACTCTAGAATCCCTATGCCATAGGATGGATGGATATCATGATAAGTATAGAGATTAGAGAGAGCATGATCAGAGGAGGCAAGAGGATGCCATAAGGTATTTGATGACCTCACTCCACATTGACATTCCTGAGTTCTACAGGGCACCAGAGGAGCATGATGGGGGAGATGATGAAGAGTAGTGTAGGGAGGTGTTAGCATGTTGGTCTGCTGCAGTTTGTTTGTGATTACTGAACATTTGTACTCTTTGACACTTGTGGTTGGGTTGGATATGGGTTGGTAGAACTTTGAACTTATTTTGGTTGTGGCTTATTATTGTATTTGAACTTATGGTTGTTTATCTTGATCTTTTTGTGCTTGTTTCATATGGTTGTGTATGGCTTGTGGAGGTATTTGTAGAGTGAAGAGCTTACGTGGAAAGACTAGCACTCGACTGTCTTCTTTTTAACCAGCTAAGTCATTTTCAGTTTTTACACATTTTTTATTTCTAGTTTTTCTTTGGGGGTTTCCTTTTTCTCTACATTGAGGACAATGTAATGTTTAAGTGTGGGGATGGGAAACTTGGTTTAGTTTGTTTCAGTAATTTTTAATTTTAGTTTTAGTTTAATTTTAGATTTTTATTTGCTTAAATTTTTGAAACTTTGGAAAATTTTTGTGTTATCTTTGTTTTTAAATCTTTAGCTTAGATTTTCTTTGTCCTTGTTTAAGTTGGTTGCAAAAAGCATGACGGGAAATGATAGAAAAGTCAGGTTTTGTGGTTCCATTCATGGTTAACTAGTTGGTTTGGGTTTATGCTTTGGTTAGGGGATGTGTAAGTAGGCTCAACTGATTGTATTTGTCCCGTAGGATTGGTAAAATCTTAATTAAATGCATGATTTTCATGGGAAACATCTTGGGGGTTTGGAATTGATGAAACTGCTTTCTAGTCATAAAGGAATCTTTGCATAATAACGGACTAGAGTTTTGAAAATCTGATATTTGTTTGGCACATGAGCACTCCTTTTATGATAATAAATTCGAGTCTTATGGCGCCTCCATTTCACCAAATACGCTGAGTAAAAAGAAAGAAAAGAAGTTGGTTGAAAAACTTATGTGTCACACGCTGGGTTGCAGCCTGGTTGAAACACCACTAAGTTAAATTCAATGGATTGAAAAATAAAAGAAAATTGCTCACGCTTCCATCTGTTTCATGTATAAAAATCTGATTTGAAAAATACCTGGTTTGTTTACATGTGAGGATGACTTGAAAACTAGAACTCAGGTTTGATTTGATTTTAGATTTCCTAAGTGTGGGTCTAATGAAATGAAATGTAGAACATGAACTTAATGGACCATGATTAAGGGATAGGAATAATCAGTATGGGTTTAACAGGACAAAAATACTTACAATCTTTTCCAAAGCATTAAATTCTAAATTGACAATGTTAATTGTGTAGAAACCATTTTACTTAGCTATGATCCCAGATTTTTGCATAAGCCTTTTTCAGTGACGAAAAAGAGATAAGTGTGGGGATGTGATGTGTTGTGAAACACATCTGTTTTTCTAATTGTTTTTAATTAGTTTTTGTATTGTTTTATGCGTTTATAGAGTCGATTGATGTTGGTTCTTCACATTTCCATAAATTGTTGCTTGCAGGTAATAAACATGCTTTTATGGCATAAAAGATCAAGAAAACGAGCTCTTGGGTAGACGAGAACAGACTAAAGAGCAAAGGAAGAAAAATTCTGGGAAATGTCATTGTCGCGTAGCGCGACAGCCTCAAGAAACCCTGTAGCGTAGCGCGATAGGTGGAAAAGTTAAAAATGCCCTTTTGTCGGGTAGCGGGTCCTGTCGCGTAACGCGAAGGGTAAAGAGAAGCCTGTCGTGTAGTGCGACAGGGTTAAAAATCCAGAAATTTGAGTTTAATGATTGGGAAGCGGTTGGAGGCGAGGAATTCGATTTTGGAACGATAAGAGACGACTGGGGAGGTGACTAGAAGCTAAGGGACGAGATCTAGGTCGAGTTTGATCATCAGGAAGCCCTAGACGAGAGATCTGAAGGGTGTAACGTGATCGGTTCTTCTTTCTTTCTTGTTCTTCCTATTTGAATGATGTTTGAGATTGGTTTTAACATGATTTCTTACTGTTTATTTAGTATGATTTGTGGCTAAACCTTTTAGACCACCTAGGGTTTCACAAAATGCATGTTTAATGATTGTGAGGATTGATTGTGGAACAAGTGTGGATTTTTCAATGATATAACGATTTGGTTTGCATTCTTGGATGTGTATGAATGTTTATATTGTTTGTGATTTGTTTATCGATTTCTCGTGTGCTTTGGCGAATGTCTTTCGTATAATAGGTGCATGCTAGGTCAATTACTTGGTGTTCTTGATTTGTGGATGGATAACTAGATGTAGTAATTCATAAGAATGATGATTAGGTCACAAATAAACTAAATGTTTAACCAAAACCGAAAGCCGTGAGGTGAGGGTTTGTTAGTATGTCTTGAGTGTTCAAAAATAGTTAAAGTCTTTGTGAAAAGGATAGGATTAGGTCAATTTAACATACTCTTGTATGCGAAATCCAAGATGAATCCCCTTATTTTCCCTTGCATTTTATGTATTTAGACTTTCATTTCCGTGAGGTAGATGGTCTTTAGGATATATCATTGATGGGTTGGTTAACTTGTGAGAGTAATTAACCTAAACCGGTATTTAAAACACTTATAGACACTTTAGTTGAAATCTTTGAAAAAGGTTAAAGAATCTCCAATTTGTTGATAAGTTAAAATTCAAAGATCCCGGTTCCAAAATAAGTTCCATAATCAATCTAAACGCATTAGACATGTATAAAGTAAACCCTAGGTAGTCATTTCATCATTCGTGGATTTTAGTTGCATTTTCCAGTTTGAGTCTTAATCCGGTTTTTCAGATTTTATTAATTTTAGTTTAATCAGTTATTTACAAAACCCCCCCTTTCAACCAATTAATTTAATTTAAGTCATTTGTATAGATAATTCCTTTAGTCAGTTTTGCACTTTCTATAGGAAACTGTGGGTTCGATATCCAGACATGCTTTTCTGTACTACTTTTCGATAGGTTCACTTGCCTGTTAGTAGTTTAGTTTAGAGAGTCTAGAGTATTACTTAGTGTCTAGGTTAGTTTTGATTTTTATTAGCTTTAATTAAACTACTTTGCACACATCATATATTACATGTCTGCTATTATCGTTTGATGCTTAATACAGAACTATTATAAATCTATTTCAGAAACATATTTCAAATCCATGGTTAAATAGTCAGAATCCTATCTGACAACACAAAACTGTTATATGAATGTTAGTTAGGATTTTATTATATATAAACGTATGTGAGATTTACATAACAAAACAATAACAGATGTTATTAAGTGAATATTAAACTGACGGAGTATCCGTGTGGGTGACGATTCACACGAATATATTTGTAAGTTTAACGTTCTGAATGATGTCCAATAATTAGAAAATCAAATCGAAAAGTGTAGTTTCCTGTTTCTCTCTCTCTCTCTACCGTTCCTCTATCTAAAAAAACACAAATATCTCACTCAATTCTCAACCAAATCGAGCAAATTTAGTACCAAAACGACCGTTGAAACTCGTAGATCGTGTTAAGAGGAAGAAATCAAGTTTTGGATCATCAAAAACGAAGCAAAAACGAGCTGATTTGGTGGCTGTTACTGTTTCGGTGAGTTCTTCATTTGGCAGTCGTTTTCTAGCCATCAAAATCCATAGGACATGCACAAAAACGATGTAGGAACTCAAGGATAACTTTAGATTGAAATTCGGTAAGCTTGTATTTCGATTTGAAGCTGTGTATGCTAATCTCGACAGAAGAACAGCCCAAAACAGTTAGTGTCGACGACCTTAAGAACAGCAATGTTCATCCATCGAGATTGCTAATCTTGATGGGTAGAATCGACTCGTACTGCTTCAAAACTAACAATAGCGAAGGTCTCCAAGCATCAGAACCCAAGCCACCATCGATATTGGAAAAATCGAAGGGCTAAGGGGGCTGTCGAACCTGCTGTTGAACATAACAATGTCGACGGGTTTGGGGTTTGGCTTTCATCGATAATAGACAAACCATGGCTGTCGATATTAAGATAGGGGCTATAGATACTAACACCTGATCATTTTCCAGGTGATTTGAGCTTGGAACCAGCTAGATCCATTTAGAAACGAGTACATGGGATTAGATAGAACACAAGAGGGTTGGTTATGATTCATTAGGGTTTCTATCATGAAAACCAGTTTTGTGCTCCTCGATATTAAGGGTTTTCAAACTAAATTTTTTTTTAAACTTACTTAACACTTAAACAAATGTTTTGTGTAATTATTTGGGTATATAATACCTGAATTGGATTAAGGAAAAATCATAAATAAAGTTGATAACATTAACAATGGTCCAAGGTGACTATATGTAGTGTTTTCCAATTTTGTGTTCAAAAATAATAAGCTTTTCTAACACTATTACTTTTATAAATGATTGCAATACACAAATATATGTTTTAACAAGTATTTGAGTTTGAGGTGTTAAATTTCTACAAAAGAAAACCCTAGAACACGAGGTTATTTTCGATGATCGACTTGTGTGGTTAAACAAGCACTAAGCAAAAGCATAATGTTCATAAGTGCCAAGTTAAAATCATTGGAAATTAATAAACTAACTTTCTAAGTATTAGGTTACATCCAGCGGTAACATGACGGGTAGTTATGAATTCAAAGAACTAGAGAAATAAGTTGAGATCCATGGAAGAACAAGAAACAAACTAAGTATAGATGTGTTGATTTTACGTGTCAACACACAACAGTTAGTGATTTCAGGCAATTGTATAGCCAACTTAGATGGTTCAAATTGAACAATCTAACGTAAGTTATACACAAGAGTGAACGAAGAACAAAGTTGTAACAAATATTAATGAGGGACTTGGAGTTAATCAAGTAAGATTAACTTAAGTTCTATCAAGATCAACTTATATTTTTCATAAAAATAATTTATGTTTTATTAAAATAAAATGACATATAAATTGCCTTATTAAAATGTTTTAAAATTAATTTAAGTGAATTTCTAAATTTGATATTTTGCAATTTAAAAAGGATTTTATAAATGATCGGGTATTTAAAAGGTCATGCATTTCACTAGTATAAACCTTATGCAAATAAAGTTTAGTTGTTGTTAACTAAGGGATAAGGGTACATGACTTAGAATAATTAGAGGAATTCTTGAAACACATTAGTAAGTATATAGGACACTTAGTTGCACACCGAGACCAAAACCCTATATACGTCAAATAATAAATACTTATATCATTCAAATCATTATAAATCAACACAGGTGCTGAAGACACATAGTCTACAATCAACGAGCGCATATATCTTTTGTGGTTCATTTGCATAGCAACACAGGTGAATTCATTGCCCCTTTTATAAACATTTTTTTATAAACGCGGGGCTTAGAAGCATGTGTAAATTATGTTCCTTGGATTATATTTACTTAAATACTTTTACTTCATATATGTTTTATATGTATAATCGTTATCCTAGATTATGTCTAGGTAAACTATTGGCAGGTTTCAAAAAAGGTTATTTACTCATCATGAGTAGATAATTATTTCACTTCCAATAACTATTTTCAAAGGTCTATTTTCAAAGAACTAAAGATCTAATTTAAAGAACTATTTGCAACGAGTTATTTTTAAAGAACTAAAGATCTAATTCAAAGAACTATTCGCAACGATCTATGTTCAAAGAACTAAAGATCTATTTCGAAGAGCTGTTTTCAACGATATATTTTCAGAGGAATATCTGGGAAATATTCAAAGATAGCATGTGCCCAAGAACTAAACGGTCTATACGAACAAGAACGAACAAGGATGATCTAGAATGAACTATAAAATCATATACTTCATGAAGTCCTAGCTAGACTGATTGATTATTGGTCGCATGTTTGATGATATTTACAGATTTCCTCAACTACTAAGAACCTTGATTGCTAGACTAGTCTACTATAGTTTGACCAAGGCCCAATCATTATGTCTTGGATTTTTAATTAAATGTTCATTTATTCATTTATTTAAGCACTTTAATTAAATGTTTCTACATTTGTCATGGTTGTTCATATGTGTAATGAGCCTAAGGAATCAAGAGAACTTCCACGTTTTGTTGAAACTAACAAGAACTAGTGTGTTGATGATGAGGGATGAAACGCTTAATTATCATTAACAACAATATGTTATGCGGTTTGATATGTGGTGGGCTGGAGGCTGGGCTGGCGGTAAGCTTGACCCTACGTATGTCCTATATATAAGCATATTTGCCTGGATAATATAGGTGGTTGTTAATGAGGTTAAGGTTGTCATTCGGTCATGTTTGTACAAATTCGTTTTCAAACAAAACTATATGAACTCACCAACCATGTGTTGACTTGATATTTTTGCATGATTTCTCAGGTGACGAACATGCTAACTAGGAAGTTCATGCTATTTACTAGGGTGCTCAGATAGAGGACCTAGTATTTTTAGACGTGCATGTTTTTGAACATCATTATATGAATTATTTTGTATATCTTGTGCAGATACAAGATAGATGAATTTATGAGGTTGATTACTATATTTACATTGTTAAATTATGAACGATACTAATGTAATTTAAATTTGTAATTCTATTTCATTTAGTGTGTTCTCATTTATTATCATGTGCAACGTAAACAATCTGATCACTTTGATTATCACCCCGATATCGCACCCCGGGACCATTCCGCCCGACGGGAGACTCGATCCGGCCCACCGGCTCGAGGTGTGACAGATTGGTATCAGAGCCATGGTTAAAGAGAAACATAGGTCATTTATTTAAATGGTTTGGCCTAAACTATAACCTAAGGACCCCTCATGTAGAGAACTTAGGACTTAGGAATTTATTTGCATTTGCGTCTTCTGCATTCGATCATTGCACTAACCGATGTCTTTTCGGTTGTGATCAGAATGCCGCCCAGAAGATCACCTCCTCTATTGGCCCCACCGCCACCTCCTCCTACACCCCCTCCTCCCCCACACACTCCACCTCATCAGAACCCGAATCCGGAGCTGGATCCTGCTACTGTTGCCTTAGCAACCCTACTGAGCAGTCAGCTGACTAACCAGCTGAAAGAGGTGATTCCAGACATGATCAACCGGATCTAGAACAACAGCAAAAACTCAGGGCACTCATCAGGAGAGGCAAGTGGTAATACTAGCAGTGCACCTAACTACTCCTACAAGTAATTTGTGGGATGTAAACAGCCTAGTTTTAGCGGTATTGAGGGAGCCGTTGGTTTAATCCAATGGATTGAGAGGATAGAAACTACTCTGGACATTAGCAGTTGTCCATAACACCACAAGGTTTGCTACTCTACAGGATCATTTAGTACGCAGGCCTTAACATGGTGGAATTCACAGATCAAGGCCAGAGGAAGAGAAAAGGCAATGGCAATGTCGTGGGAAGACTTCAAGACTCTACTGAGGAATGATTTTGGTCCTAAGAACGAGCTGAAGAGGATGGAAACTAAGCTATCCAATCATGTGATGAAAGGAACGGATCACATGGGTTATACTAATCGTTATCACGAGTTGGTAGCATTGGTGCCAGACATGGTACCAACTTTGGAGAAAAGGATTGACAGGTATGTAGCTGGATTACCAGTATGCATACAGAGTTTGGTTATTGCAGCAATGTTCATCCATTGAAAATAGACAATGTCGAACATAACAACGTCGACAGGTTTGGGGTTTGGCTTTCATCGATAATTGTAAGTCCCAATCACTTGAATCTTATCAATTCTATATCGAATCAAACTAATCAAAGTGAGGAAATCAATAATTAGTTTATCAAGAAACACAAACACACATTCAGAAAAAGTTGCATACGAGATTATATTTATCAATAGACACTCGTCTGATACAAGAACAATGAAGAACAACTGAGAGTTACAGATGAAAAGAAAAACTCTCTGAAAATACTTAATGAATGCGTAACCCTAATTGTGAAACAAAACAAATATATATAAGACCAGCAAAGCTATGACCAAAAACCCATAGCCACAATCACCGAACACATATTCTCCCATCTACCGGCTTCACCGAAAACGTCCAGGTTCACCGAAAACAAACATATCCACCAAAAACACATCTTGTACAGAAAATCCATTGATATCGTCAAGAAAAACATTATGTTATCATAATCCTCATACTCTTAGACCTTACAATCTTCCCCTAGGATTATGATATCATAGTCAGAGCTCTGTAGGAAGTGTTTGCATAACTTTAGATCCAGCCCAAAGCTTTGTTCTCACAATTGATGCGGCTAAAGAGGTAAAGTCTTTACCGTGTACTTCAAAAACTGGGTCAGTCTTGATCTAATGCATGGCCAAAATCTTTATGTCGTGTTCCCCAAACCGTAACAAATCATTCTTATCTAGAATGCGATACTCATGATCTCCACAATTTATTACCGCTTCAGATGATTAAGAATCAATTGCCCACATCACAAAATTTGACAAACAGCCATCTGCAAACCTCTTCGGAATTGGAATACATTTCAACTTGCTTGTCGGTGGCCAGCTAATCGAGGTAAATGACTTTCCTGTTTTACGATCCCTAACTCCTTTAGGTTTCTTCACAGTCGATTCAGCTGTCTTCATCCTTTTAAAGTTTAAGCAGACCTCTTCATGAAGAAAATCATAAAAATTTGTACCTCTTGGATCATTTGATCTGTTACAGAATGGGGCTTCATCCAATTCCACCAAATCGACACGAGTCCATGATTCGAAATCTCCTGGACTTTGATAATATTCCAAATTTCCACTTTTACGCTTCACCACCCACCCAAATCCTTTTATCTCCATCGTAATGCCATGAATGTATTCCCGATCTATCACCCACTTTATCATAAAAATTCTTTCCAGTTGTAACCACGTACTTCTTCGATAAATCCTGCTGTTGCTTAAAATAATCCTTGTGCCTAACACTTGGAATAACCAAACATTCAGAAGTATCTATTTTTTCTCCAGCAACCCACTTATCAACATTGGAGTAATCATACCCAGCTGAAGATGATACTTTTTCCTTCCCTGAACCTTCAGTCTCAGTCAACCCTGCGTTTTCTTCCAATTCATCAACATCAAACATGAATTGATCTTCAGCTTGTTGACTAGAACCACGTTCCCCTTGTTTTATTTCAGAACTTTTGTCTTTAATAGTTTCCTCTTCACTTGCAGTTTCCTTTCCTTTATCAACCTCAGAATCCAACTGTTTCTTCAAACCATCTCCACTCGAACCACCTTCATCATCATCACCTCTTTTTTCTTGTACACCTTCAGTATCTTCAGTCTTGTTCATCTGTTGCTTAAGATCCATAAACAACGCAGTAAGATATCCCAAATTAGCTTCCAAAGTTTGAATTTTCAGATTCTGAGCCACTTGGTTCTCTTGAAGCTCACTAATCAAAATGTCTTTAGTCACGGACTGCAGCACTTGATCGTTCAACTGTTGCTCCAATACAAACACCCTTTCTTGCAATACATGCACATCCACCGGAGCTTCTTCAACATGTTTGCCCTTACTTGCATCTCTCAGCACTTGACTCGATTCAGTTTCCTTCTCTGATGTCGATTGTACAACCTTTTCTGTTTCCGGTCTTTGCTCCGAAGTGGACGTTCAAGCAACCACCCTAAACACAGGTCGTGGTTCAGGACGTGGATCACGTCTAGATCTCTTCCGAGGAATAATATTCTCAAATGCCTCAACCTCACCTAGTCTTATATCAGCCTCATGATCAATCATCTCAATCACGTTTTCATCCAATGTATCACCCTTTGATCCTAAAGAAGTTTGCACATTTGAAGACCCTTCCATTTATGGTTGAGTGTCATGCTCTTCAGCTATAATAACATTCGGCACACTTCCATGATAATTACCATCAATCTCTTTAAATCGTCCAAACTTCTCTAGCGGCCTCAGTCCTTTGAATGTAACTTGAGCTCCCTTCCTTGTCTGTTTAAGCAATCCAAACACATTTGGTCCCACGTCTTTGATATCCAATGTCTCCATGGGTTTTCACCAATCTTGGATAGTGAGTATCTAGAATAATCTGAACAAATCTTGGATACATAAGAAAGATCTCCTTCTTCATCCCCTTCAGATTCTTTTTCATCTCTTCAAAAACCAGTTGCGACCAATTGAAGTTCCAATCTATAGTCAAGGCAACGATGCCTGACGTCATTTCTCCCCCAAGAACATCAGTACCCCCTTTGTTTCCTGAGATCCAAATCTGTACCATGTGTGCTAACAGCCTCCAATATGGATGAATGAGCTTCTTCACCATTGGAGGATACTCTCCTTCATATCCCTTTCTTAATAGAACATTCATCACTGTTTCATTTGGATAAAAGATCGGATGATCCGATTGATCTCCAAACATCAGTGATGACCTAATAACTTCTTCTGTCACAACAATCCTGCATCCTTGCACGTTTGCCTCAATCTGACCGTTTTGACCATTGATAGTTGCAGAACCCCAAAACACTCTGATTTGGCTTTCGTAGATAACTGGATTCGTCCTAAGAGCATAAGCAATCCTACATGTATTCGGCCCAACAATGAGCGACTTGAACTCCATATGTTGACAAGGAGGATCACACAAATACGCCACTGCATTGTGATCCGGCACAAACTTCAGAGTTGCCATTTCCTGAGATCACACAGTTCACAATAAGTTTTTGTTACACAATAGATATCATCAAAGATATGATAACTCAGATATCTCTAAACTTTTCCCATTCACCGAAAACAAACCAAACACACTAATATTTTTGTTTTAAAATGAAACTCAATAACTTAATGTTTCAGTCACTCAAACAAAAATTTCACTTTTATTTGCGTTTTCGATGAGTTGATTGGGTTCTTGGTGAAACCAAACCTTTTCGGCTGCGTTTTCGGTGAGCTAATTGGGTTCTCGGTGAACCCGGCCTTTCTCGGTAGTGTTTTCGACCAATGGTGAGAGAGAAAAAAGACTTTTCTTCTTCGAGAAAACCACCGAGAAAACCCTAATCGGCCATTAGCAGTTAATCAAGCTTCAATCCCCCCATTAACACTTAATTACACCTTTACTTCAACCATCAATGACTTCCCCTCAACTTATTTCACTTCGACTTTCATTTTATTTTGAAGTTCAATCCCCGATGATTGAATCACCCTTACACATAGATCGGCATTATCAATCCCACACTTCATTCATCAAATCAAAAGAAAAAAAAACAACACAATCATACCTTTGTTTTGAGAAATCTTTGATCACAAACCACTAATGCAAGCTTTGATTTCAGTGTTTCTCCTTTTTCTTTTCCTCTCCTCGGTTTTGATTTTAAAAAAATGATGAAAACCTTTTTGAACACCGAAAACCCTATTTATCCCTTAATTTAAAATTGCCATCGAAAACCCCTTTTATTTACTGAAAACTTGTGACCGAAAACCATAAGCAAATTGCTTTGTATATCTGATTATCTAATTTTTGACTAAGATTGGCGCACACAAAAAAAAATTAAAAATTAAAAATGGAGTTAAATAAAAATTAAGACTATAGAACAAAGACTAAAAATAAAAATAAGACAAATAACTTCAAACACCATAATGAGGTCAATCTTTTGTCAACACCATCTTGTTGCTAAAATTTTATCTTGGGATCAGATCGTTATAAGACAAATCAATTCTTCTTTCAAAGACAACCTTACCTATGACTCTAAATCTCACTGATTATCGATATTAGTTATCCCTTTAAACTCAACTATCTTCATCATGGCCACTAGCATATGTTCGATTATCATGTTTTAGATATGATTTTGACAAGGCAGAGATATCTCACTTTCAAGGTAAAACCTATCCATCCTCAGGATTTATTAAGGACTCAAATTTTTTCACATTGATTCCTTTTTAATACGCTGAGATGTCCAGGTCTATACATCGTATAACAAAGGAGTCTCATGCATATATGTTATGGATTTTATGGATGTGCTGAAATTTCATAAAGCTAATTAGCATTGAAATATTCATGCATATGTGTATTGTGGACATTTGGAATTTTGTGGATGTGCTAGATCTTTCATTTACTTTTTGAAAGACCCATGCATAGTCTTACGAACCGAAATCAAGAGGTGTAGAATTCAACTCTCAATCCATATTTGATGGAACTCAGTTTTGTGCAAACCTTATATGAAAGTGATCAATCTATTCCTTGTGTACTATTTAGTTTGACCATTTAGCAAGAGTCCCCTTTGAAAATTATCAAGCCTATCAATACATCATGTGAGCATTTTGTACATCTAAGGCTTCGATTTTCTTTTGACTGAAAAATTTGTTTGTCCTATGGCACGAATTCATATCACTTCCCATCAAACATCAACAAAAGAGTAGCCTAGAAACAAAACCGAACCCTTAACGACCTAGAGACACATTATCTTCCCTTAAATTTGTGCATAAAATAAAACTTAAAACTAATAGCAAGAAAAAGAAAAATAAAATTTATGTACAAATTTACAAAAAAAATTAATCAGAAAAACGAAGCATTTTCAGCAGTTCAGTTAACACATTGAATCGGGATCGATCAACAGCTTTCGTAAAAAGATCAGTAGTATTAACTGATGTGTCAATTTGTTCTAAGTGAATTAGATTTCTGTCAAAACAATCACGAATGAAAAGAACCTTGATGTCTATGTGTTTGGTTTTAGAATGCTGAACTGGGTTTTTGCAAATTTGAATAGCAGCATCATTATCACAAAAAATAGGGGAGTTAAGAAATTCCAAACAGTAATCCAACAGTTGGTTTTGTATTCGGATGACCTGAGAACAGCATGCAAAAGCAGCTACATATTATGCTTCAGTAGTTGAGGTGGAAACGGTATGTTGTTTCTTACATTGCCACGAAATGAGTCTGTCTCCCAAGAATTGACAGCCACTAGATGTAGATTTCCTGTCAATATCACAACCGCCATAGTCACTATCGGAAAAAGCATATAAGTTAAATTCAGAATTTTTGGGATACCAAAGACCAAGCCTAGGCTTGCCCTTGAGATACCGAAAAATTCTTTTGACAGCATGTAAATGAGAAAGTTTAGGATTAGCCTGATAACGAGCACATTGGCACACTGCAAACATGATGTCTGGCCTGCTGGCTGTTAAATACATCAAGGAACCAATCATGGAACGATAGAAAGTATGATCAACGGATTCACCATCTTCATCAACAGTCTGCACTGGACGAGTTGCAATTGGAGAGTTCGCAGCCTTACAGTCGTCAAACTTGAATTTTGCCAATACGTCATCAACATATTTGCCTTGATGAATTAGGATGCCAGAGGAGTCTTGACGAACTTGTAAACCGAGAAAGAAGATCATTTCTCCTAGAGAACTCATTTCAAATTTCTTGCGCATAATTTGTTCGAAGTCTTTGCATAACTGATCATTAGTTGATCCTAAGATAATGTCATCGACATAAATTTGAACCAAGATTAGATCATCATTCACTTGTTTCCTGAACAACGTCTGATCAATAGCACCACGAACGTATCCATGAGATAGCAGATGTTCTGTTAAAGTGGCATACAAAGCACGAGGTGCTTGATGTAGGCCATATAATGCTTTATCAAGTTTAAACACCCATTGGGGATGATCTGAATCAATGAAACCTGGTGGCTGAGCAACGTAAATTTCTTCTTTAACATCACCATATAGAAAAGCGGTTTTCACGTCCATTTGGTACACGGTGAAGTTCATGTACGATGTGTATGCTAGAAAAATTCGAATTGCTTCAAAACGTGCTACTGGAGCATACACTTCATCATAGTCAATTCCCTCCTCTTGTCTGTATCCTTGAACTACAAATCTTGCTTTGTTTCGAACTATGACGCCAGAATCATCCTTTTTATTTTTGAACACCCAACGAGTACCAAGCGCTTTCTTTCCTTCAGGTAGATCAACTAGCTTCCACACTTTCAGCTTTGCAAATTGATTGAGTTCTTCTTGCATTGACTCAATCTAGCTAGAATCTTCTAATGCCATTGAAACGTTTTTGGGTTCAATTTGTGATACGAAAAATGAGAACATGCACTCACTGAAATTTTCTGCTGCCCGACGAGTCACTACTCCTGAGGTGAGTGGTCCGATTACTTTGTCAAGTGGATGATCTTTGTGGGTGGAGAACGGAATTGGAGTATCTGAAACACTTGAAGATTCAGGTAAGTTTGTTGTAATTGCAGGCGTGACCGGATCTGCTATAAATTCTTCAGGCACAGAATTGAGAAAATCACGTGAAATGTTCTCTAGTGAGGTTTGATCAACAGATGACTCTTTAACATCAGCATCAGCAATTTCGTCTGGAGTTTTGACAGAAGATGATATTTGGATTGAATTCGAGCTTGGTGAGACATTGCTAACTTCTTGATGTTTGGTGGACTGTGGAACTTCTTCTTCTAAGTAGCTTTCTGAAAAGTTTTCATGATCAGATGATTCTTCAGACTGTGTTTGAAAAGACTTGAAAAGTGTAGCATAATCAAAAATCCAACATGGACCGAAGTTAGCATCGGTGGGATTTTCTTCAAGCCAATGAACATTGTATGACTCCACCACTTGTTTAGTCAATTTGTTGTATACTCTGTAAGCTGTTTTTCCAGAATATCAACAAAGTAACATTCAGTCCCTCGGGAATCAAATTTTGGAATAGCTTCTTGATGCAATAGGGTGCATGGACACCCAAACACTCGAAAATGACCAACCATAGGCTTATGTCCATAAATGATTTCATATGGAGTCTTCATATGTCGCTTGTTGATCAAGGTGCGATTTTGTATGTAACAAGCTGTATTGACTGCCTCAGCCCTGAAGAACGTTGGTAATTTAGAATCACACAACAAAGTACGAACTGCTTCAATAAGAGTACGATTTCTTCTTTCGGCGACACCATTTTGCTGAGGAGTACGAGCAGCACTGTATTGTCTAGCAATTCCCTTTTCAGCACAGAACTGATTTAAAATAACATTTTTGAACTCAGTACCATTGTCACATTGAATTCCTTTTACTTTCGAGTTCAACTGGTTCTCAATCAGTGTGACAAACTGTTTTATCAGTTCTGATGTTTCTCCCTTGTTTGATAAGAAAAATACCCAAGTAAATCGTGAAAAGTCATCAATGATCACCAAACAATAGGAATTGCGAGAGAGACTGAGAACGTTGATTAGACCAAAAAGATCCATGTGGCGTAATTATGCTGATCGAGTCAATTGAATTTATCAATTTGATCTTGTGGGGCTTTCGATGATGCTTTCCTTTTGCGCAATCAACACACCTTTCAATTGAAAAGAAATCTTTAACTGGTAAGTCTCTGACCAACTGATTCTTTGCCAGACAATTGAGATTCTTCATATTTGCATGACTCAGTCTTTAGTGCCATAGCATGGCATCATGAGAAGCTATCTTATAATAAAGACATGTGGCATTTGATGAGGGTGACAGATTCATATCAATGATGTATGAATTACCCTTCCTTTGAGATCGCAGTAAGATCCAATCTTCAGGAATTACAAAACCGGGTTTGAGAATTAAACATTCTTTGTTGGTGAAGTGGGTGGAATATCCTTTGTCACAAATCTGGGACACACTCAGCAAGCTGTGAGAGAGTTCTGCAACAAAATTCACATCAGAGAAGGATAGTGCTCCATGAGTGACAGTTCCTATTTTTGAAATGATTCCTTTTTCTCCTCCTGCAAAGAAAACATTACCACCACTAACAACCTGTACGTCAGAAAGTTGGGAAATGTCTCCTGTCATGTGCCGGGAACAACCACTATCTACATACCATCTCTTGTAGTTTGAGTTACTCGATTGTCCCTGCACATGAAATCAGATTAATGAGATTTAGCGACCCAGACAAGTTTAGGTCTGAGCTTTGAGGTTTTCTTATTAACAACAGAATCATTTGAAAGTGATTTAATTTTCCAACATTGTTTAGAGATCCTCAACATAATTCCATTTCTTTTTCCATGTTTATCTAGATGAACATTGTTTGATGGCATTTTAATATTGTTACTGTGATATGACCGCCGATGATTCTTCTTTCTATTCCAATCATTGTTAACTGGTTTAGATTTAAAAGAATGAAGCTTTCTTGCCTTTGATTTAAAGAAATCGTTGGATTTAAAACTGTTTTGTTCATGAAAACGATTTTGTTTCTGGCAGTTTCGGGCAATATGACCCGGAATACCGCAATTATCATGTGTGATCTCAATCTTTGACTCAGTTGATACGTGCAAGGATAATTCATCCTTGACCATCGCAACATTTGACATGTCATTATGATTTTCAGAAAGTATCACATTTGGAACAAATGGATTTGCACTGACATTCAAATTTGAATTCAAACAATGTTTTTCAGAAACATGACAATTATTAATTTTGAAAAATTCAACACTGGTTTTTGGTGATTGACTTGGAATAAAGGAATCAACATCACTATCTGATTCATAATCAGAATCAACATCTTCTATCAGCACAGTGTTATAGAGATCTAACGTTTCTGCACATGAAATAGAATTATCAGTAAAGTTCACATGGTCAGTCATATCATGATTACAATCCTTTAATTGTGATGCAAAAACACCATATGACATGTGTTTCTCTCTTTCCTTTTCTTCCTCTGACAAAGGCATACTGGTATAATTATCATTGTATGGTGGAGGCATCTCATTATAACCCAAACCCCTTTGTTTTCTATTTGACAGTTGTTTATCCAACAAGAGGTGCATTTTGTTACTGGTTACATCAAATTTTTTAAGAGAACGATCTGAATCATTTAAGCTTTCTGTTAACGTTTCAATTTTAGCAGAAAGTTCTTAAATTTTCGATTTTGCATCTCTGATATGACATCCCTTTTCACTTAATTCTGATTTTAATCGAGAGATTTCTTTCTTTTGAGCTTCAATTTTTTCTCTGAAAAGTTTTTCATTTTTTGTTAAAGCTCTTTTAGATCTTTTAAGATCACGTATATCTTCGATTAATTCAGAATTTTGAGTGCGATATTCCTCAACTTTATCAATACAAGACTGAGAACACAAATTTAGATTTACCTCAGAAGTAGTTGAACTTGCAATATCTGCCATAAATGCATGAGGTTCTTCCAAATTCAGAGCTTGAAGTTGATCGCTCCAGCTGTATCCTACTGATTCTTGAGCTACCAGTGCTTTGGCATTTTCTGAAGCAGATGATGATGCTACTGTTGAGTCACCAGTTTTCTCCATCTTGGGTTTCTTGCATTCTCTGGCGAAATGTCCCTTCTCATGGCAATTAAAGCATCTGAGCTCATCTTTGTTGAATCCAATTCTTTTATTCTTGTCTGCCCACTTATTCTTTCCAGTTTTTTTGATGAACTTCTTGGCTCGAAATACAGCCATAGCCATTTGCCAAGTGACATCCATTTCCTCAACATCTTCTGGATGAATCTGATCCAGTTCAGCAGACACCATGCTTGTCTGATTCAAATCTCCAGCCATGAATGCATTGTAACTTTTCATGAAAGCAGTAAATAGGGCTAAATTTTCTTCCAAAGCTGGAGCATTCACTACTTTATTATCACTACCTCCCGACGATGCCACGTTTAATTCTCTAGCTAGAACATGTGATTTGACAGAAGTTGCTCCAGTTGAGTTTTGAGACAGAAAAGCACTATTTGAGCTTCCAACTCCAGCTGCACTTAAACTGCTGTTGTGATTCAAGGTTCGTTGTTTATCATCCATATCATAGGACATTATAATAGATATCAGTTCAGTTAAACTGATTCTGTATAAGTCCTTTGTTTTCTTAATTAGAGCCACATTCATATCCCAGCTTCAAGGTAAAGCATTCAATAACTTTTTACTGATCTCACCATTTGACAGAAAAATCTCTGCCCCTCGCATTTCAGTAATCAGACAAACAAACCTTTGAAGTTGAGTTTCCATGCTCTCCCCAAGAACATGATTGAACATGTTGAACCTCTGATTCAACATATCCCTTCGACTTTCTTTCATATCGTTGTTTCCTTCATACATTTGAATCAATGCTTCCCACAATTCTTTAGCCGAAGTACATTCCTTAAAACCTTGAGCAATGTCAGGACCTAGTGCCATGGTTAGTGATGCTAATGCTTTATCATCTTGTTCCACCATCTCGAAGTCATCATCAGTGAATTCTTCAATCGGCTTGGGAACTCTAGTAGTGCATCTATCTGGAACATACATAGGCACCCGTTTTCCTCTTTGAATGGATCTCCATATTTTAGCATCTGAAAGTTTAGCATGATTTTCAAAAAGCCACTTCCACTTAGTAAATCCATCCGCGTGTAACAGCCTTGGAATTCTTGTAGCTGTGCCCATCTGTGAATCTAATTGTAAATACATGGAATTTTGATTTTGATTCTGAGCTTCCATCATAAATGATAGGCAATTGACTTGAAAAATAGTCAACTGTAATCAGTAAAATGAACCGAGAACACCAATTTCAGCCGAAAACCAAACAGTCACCGAAAAATTTTATTTCAGTCGAGAACATTCCTTTCAACCGAGAACACAACTTTCAACCGAGAACCAATAACTTCACCGAAAACTTTGAGTTGGCCGAGAAACCCTTTCAATCGAAAAGCCTTTTCGATAGATAGTGATACTGTCGAAAACACTTCTTCTTTTGATCGAATCTTCAGTAAGTTTTCCTTGATTTTCTCCAATCAATTAATTTAACCCACAATTTTCGGAAATTCGAATCAAATCAATTTTTTTTTCAATTTTCTTCTTTCTGTAAATAATCTGGATGAACCTTCCAAGAACACCAATGTATTTCTTCAACAGCAATCCTTGAATCCTTCAACAATAGAAATTTTTCTTGATATTTGATATCGAAAGAGCCTCGAAATAGTTCGAATGGCTCTGATACCAATTGTAAGTCCCAATCACTTGAATCTTATCAATTCGATACCAAATCAAACTAATCAAGGTGCGGAAATCAATAATTAGTTTATCAAGAAACACAAACACATATTCAGAAAAACTTGCATACGAGATTATATTTATCAATAGATACTCGTCTGATACAAGAACAATGAAGAACAACTAAGAGTTACAGATGAAAAGAAAAACTCTCTGAAAATACTTAATGAATGCGTAACCCTAATTGTGAAACAAAACAAATATATACAAGACTAGCAAAGCTATGACCGAAAACCCATAACCACAATCACCGAATACGTATTCTCCCATCTACCGGCTTCACAGAAAACGTCCAGGTTCACCGAAAACAAACATATCCACCGAAAACACATCTTGTACAGAAAATCCATTGATATCATCAAGAAAAACATTATGTTATCATAATCCTCATACTCTTAGACCTTACAATAATAGACAAACCTTGGCTGTCGATATTGAACTAGGGGCTGTAGATACTAACACCTAATCATTTTCCAAGTGATTTGAGCTTGGAACCAGCTTGATCCATTTAGAAACGAGTACATGGGATTAGATAGAACACAAGAGGGTTGGTTATGATTCATTAGGGTTTCTAGCATGAAAACCGGTTTTGTGCTCCTCGATATTAAGGGTTTTCAAACTAAAAATTTTTTTCTAAACTTACTTAACACTTAAACAAATGTTTTGTGTAATTATTTGGGTATATAATATCTTAATTGGATTAAGGAAAAATCATAAATGAGGTTGATAACATTAACAATGGTCCAAGGTGACTATATGTAGTGTTGTCCAATTTTGTGTTAAAAAATAATAAGCTTTTCAAACACTATCACTTTTATAAACAATTGCAATACACAAATATACGTTTTGTTGAAACTAACAAGAACTAGTGTGTTGATGATGAGGGATGAAACGCTTAATTATCATTAACAACAATATGTTATGCGGTTTGGTATGTGGTGGGCTGGAGGTTGGGCTGGCGGTAAGCTTGACCCTACGTATGTCCTATATATAAGCATATTTGGCTGGATAATATAGGTGGTTGTTAATGAGGTTATGGTTGTCATTCGGTCATGTTTGTACAAATTCGTTTTCAAACAAAACTATATGAACTCACCAACCATGTGTTGACTTGATCTTTTTGCATGATTTCTCAGGTGACGAACATTCTAACTAGGAAGTTCATGCTATTTACTAGGGTGCCCAGATAGAAGACCTAGTATTTTTGGACGTGCATGTTTTTGAACATCATTATATGAATTATTTTGTATATCTTGTGCAGATACAAGATAGATGAATTTATAATGTTGATTAGTAGATTTACATTGTTAAATTATGAACGATACTGATGTAATTTAACTTTGTAATTCTATTTCATTTGGTGTTTTCTCATTTATTATCATGTGCAATGTAAACAATCTGATCACTTTGATTATCACCCCGATATCGCACCTAGGGACCATTCCGCATGGCAGGAGACTCGATCTGGTTCGCCGGCTCGGGGTGTGACAAGCACAATTGCTGATTTTGATCACGACTTCGAAATCTCTAAGCCATTTCATGGTTGCCACAACATCCTGACTTCCATCAAATTCCTTTGGTTTGCAGGCTAGGAATGTTTTATAACTACATCCCTTTTGTCGATTGCCCACCGCACCATTGTTACCTCCTAGAGGTACATTAATTCCGTCAGGAAAACCATTATTATTCCCAATGCTATTGCCATTACCATTGCCCATTCTTCCAACAAAATTGTCGGGTGGCATCCTAACTACATTCAAAATATCTGGCATGACGTTTTGTAAAGCTTGTGTAACCTGCTCAGTGATGGTATTCTACAGTTGTTCTTGGGTCATATACACGACACCGGGGTCTACTTCCGCATCCACGTTTGGATGTGCTTGAGTTGTTGGTCTACCACGACCCCTTCCACATCCTTTTTTAATCATTCTATGATTCTACAATCAAGATGTGTTTAATTTTAGTATCCACATGATAGATAGTAGTCTAGAAAATGCAATGACAGGTAAATCATTAATACTAGGTGGCCAGCATGCTACTAGCCATTTATTTGTCTTTGTTTTTCAGTCTTTTACCAGTCACGATTCTACTAAAACACACAACTTATTTATAACAGTCGCCATAAGCATTTTAATTGGATTTACGTTCTCTTCCCGACCTTTCACTTCTGCATACCTTTGAGAAACCAAAGAAGTTTATATATAGGGCATATGTAGGGAACAAGTCCCAGCCACCAGCCTACCATCTCTTTAATTCTTCTATGATATATTGGCGATCAAGTACATGATTCAAACCATTCCTTTGAAATAACTGTCAATACAAATGTTATTGGCATCAAGCTGTCTGTACTGGCAAATTCCTACGATACAAGAATCCAATTTTAAGTCTAGACACGAAGGTTGTGTCTAAATCTCTCAAACTAAGGCTCTGATACCAACCTGTGACTCCCCGATCCCGGATTCCCGAGATTGCACCACTAAAAACGGTTAGAATTGATCCATAACACAAAGTTATACAGAGTTACAAGGAAGCGAAATTAAGCAAAACTTTAACTTATTTTATTAGTAAGTATTCATATCATAGAAAAAACTACAATATAGTAGGTTCAAACTAAGACAGTACAAAACTCCTTAGACAAGCCTTTCACATGGCAGTTATGCCTCAGACTTCCCTTTACTACACGAGGCATTATTCCTCCTTGGTATGCATACTCAAACAAAGTTAAAAACTGGTGTGTTCTAAGTTTTACAAACCATATTCCGTAAACATTTACACGCATAAAATAAGTTCATCAGATCATTATGAATAAATTGTACAGTATCAAAAAAAACCACAAAAATACCATCTATGCATTCCCTACTAAAGCACTACCCCAGAGGTCACACGCCCTCTAAAGTGATCGTCACCACTTATTCAGGCGCTATTATAACCCGCCATGATAGTCTTATTCTAAGTATTGATTAATGCAAAGGCTATTAATATGGCTTTGAAAACCATTTTAAAAATATTTTATGTACACCTTTATTCCAAACATTTTTATTGCTACATGCAGTACCAAAACAGTTCTTATCACCGCAATGCTCAATTGTTGACCAACCGTAGCCGGGACTTCGAAACCACATTTTCTACTTGACCTCAGCCGAGACTTTCAAAATCATTTATTGCTCAACCACAACAATATATTTCGTTCTGTGCATTGTTTCCTCATTCTGCTTTCACCCAAACTAATCATTTTTATATAATGTATCTATTGTGAGTATGACTTATTTGCCTTCTTGAAAAATTATTATAGTCGTATCCTCCCATGTAATTTATATATCAAAAGATTCAAATTTTACTGATTACATTTATCGGGTTGCATAGGTAAAGTAAAATTAATACACCTTACACAAAAGCACATTCATTGCATATCGAGAATAAGTTACATGGAAATCGGGATGTTACACAATGGTGGGAAAATGATCTTTTGAGAAGGACAGAGGTTGAAGAAGATGATGAGGGTTTTAGAAGGCAAGTGAAGGGCTTCCATAATAGGTAGCATTGCAGGGAGATGGAACAACGGAATAACCGAATAACAGTGGAGAGATCTCACCTATGGGAACCCAACGATCAGCAATTGTTACATGAATAGGAAACCCATTTGAGAGAAGTAGCTAAAGAACCACCAAGTATAAATTCATTTTATCCAATCCATACTCCAAGCTAGCCTACATATTCATTTGATCCAATCCATACTCCAAGCTCATGAAACAACATAATAAAGCCAATTATAAGTATAAATACAAAATTATAAAATAGAAACATTAACACATCTTTTTAACCGGGCTCGAGTATATGCCACAGATAAACTGTAAACGAAACAAACATTCAGCAAATAGTTCGTCAACCATCGGTGGAAAGTTCGTTTATGTTCGTTCGTTTAATAAATGAACAAACACAAACAAGAAATTTCGTTTAGTTAAATGAACAAACATAAACAGAGGCCATGTTTGTTCATTTGTGTTTGTAAACATTCGTTAGGTATTTTTTTTATGTGTGTTAACGTCTGTTTCTACTTTATATTCAGTTTTTATGTTCATTTGTTAAATATGATTTATATTCTTAATTTTTAGTTTAATAACATAACATTTAAATTAAAAATTTAGTCACTTGAAATACGTATCTTGCTAAAAACGTAATAATTTATAACGAAGATGTTTGAACTGTTAGTTTAAAGTAATTTTAATTACGATTATTATTTTTAATTTTAACTTTAAATAAAGGGGCATGTTGGGAGACGGCATGGTGATTCAATGTACACCATCCATATGGCTCGTATGGGGCTATACGAGTCATATGGATATTTTATTTCCGACAAAAACTGGCACATCAAATTACATTTTTGAGACGGTCCTTCGAGGCCACCCATACGGACCGTATGGGGCCATACGACCCGTATTGATCTTTATTTTTGAATTGTGTGCCAATCATTGAGTTCCCGGTTCGCGTATCAATTATTTGATGCGGCGTTTAGATGAAAACTCAATTTGTGTTTAAACACGTACTGTATAAGGAACGATATATCTTAAGTTTTATTAATTCAATCTATTGGTCATTAAATATTTGTTTGTTTGAAATTTCAAAATCATATTAAAGGGTTAACAATGTCGATGGGAAGCAACTTTGAAGATGAATATATTTGTGTCTATGAAACATATCAGGTAATAAACTTATTTGTTTAATAGTCGTTAGTTTATAAAATCATGTACATTTGTTATTTTCAGGTACTTTTCTGGTGTTGATGAATTTGTTGATTGGGTGATTGCTAGAGGGCGTGTAAATGATTATGTGTTAGTTAGACGACGAAGCAAAACTAATGCAACCGGAGTCGTCATAAAGGTGTGTCTTAAATGCGATCGCGGTGGCGTGTATAAGGGAGAACCAAAAGTTAGACGTGCTGGTTCAAAGAAGACTGGATGTGAATTTGAGCTAATAGGTAAATACGAGTGTCGTTGTGCTGGTTGGAAGTTGCGCTTGGTTAACAGTGAACACAACCACCAAGGGGCTGAACAACTAGGCGGCTATCCATATGCGTTGAGATTGAATGAATCTGAAACCCGTCTAGTTGAGCAGCTGTCAAACCAAAACATGTTGCCTCGTGTTATACTTGCAGCTGTAATCTAGTTGAGCAGCTGTCAAACCAAAACATGTTGCCTCGTGTTATACTTGCAGCTGTAAAGGACCAAACCCCCATAATGTTTCCAACCTTAGATCTATTTACAATGCACGACGGAAGTTACGTGTTGGACACAACACGGGGGAAACTCCAATGCATGTCATTTTTAATACATTGCAAAACAATAATTTTATTTACCAAACTCAAGATGGAACATCGACAGATGTCGTGGTACAGATTTATTTTATCCACCAAACATGCATCATATAGTATTTGTTGCGCATTTCCTCATGTCTTGTTAATTGACACAACTTATAAAACGAACAAATAGAACATGCCATTTGTTCATATAGTTGGTGCCACATCAACACACAAGACTTTTTGTATGGCCCATGCATTTATAAGTAAGTAACGTGAAGAGAATTTCGTTTGAGTGTTACAAAACCTAAAAGATACACATCACCACACAAGACGTTTTGTATGGCCCATGCGTTTATATTTCCAAGTGATGTCCAATTACTTTGTAGGTGGCAGATATTTTAAAACATATCCAAACACTACAGGCCAAGTTTTTTGCAATAAAAGTTTGAATATATGTGGTCGATTGTGATAGCCTCTGCAACTTCAGATGTTTATGAGTATAACTACAGCCGACTTCATGAATGGATATGGACCTCTCATCAGAGTAATGTTCCATTTCTTGTATTCAATAATTATTTAGTTATATGAAACGTAATGATCTGTGTTGGTTTTTTAGGGGTTATCGAATATTTGCAACTAACGTGGTTGCAAAGGTACAATGATGATCAATTTGAATTGTTAAAAGGGAATGTATCTCATGTAGCTTTAAATCTGTTGGTTGGTGAAAAGGCCAAAATTCAGATATTGATAGCATTTAATTCATCATGTTGTTGTCATCTCATCACGAGCTGTGGATTGCCATGTGCTTGTCGTCTATCGATTAGTATGAATTCATTAAATCTAATTATTTATTTACATTTAGTTTTTGTATAATCATAATTTGTTTTTATTCTTTTATAAAAAAGGCTAAAAATCCACTGGATGAGATAGACGTGTTTTCGCGTAAGCTTGATTTAAACCCGTCATTATTTCAAGAGGATGAAAGCGTTGCTCATGGCGAAGGCCGACTATGCCTTCTCCATCCAGCGTAATAGTCCAACGGCACCCTCGGTACCATTGAAAGAATTAGGTTGGCAATCCAAAAAAGATTTGAACGTGCAGGGAGGTGGGTTGAGGTTTGCTCCTGAGATATGCAAAGAATAGAATTTGGTTCAGTATCGGACAAACGCGTTGAAATAGAAACGAGTGATTATGGTGCAAGGTGAATGTGAAATGATATTCGTGACCTTGGTTTAGTTGGTTTTGATTACGGGTAGCTTCCCGTGCTGCAAGCACCTCCTCGACTCGTTCGTTGATGAGTGCGTTGAGTTCAGCTGGTGTCAAACTGATGTTCCCACGTCCTCCCGTATTTCGTCGTCCTCCGTGTCTTCCGGCCATGATCTTCATAGCGAGAATAAGCGTTAGTGTATGTCTAATGAATAATGTAGTGTGTGCGGTAGGTACTGAAAGGAAACATGTAGTGTTATGCATAGACAAACTTTTTATGAGTGGATCCTCATCAGGGTTCTCATCAGAATCCTCCTCGGGATCGTCCGTTTCGCTCCCCTCAGACGGTCGGGGATGCTGGTCAGGTGACTCTACAGTAACTGTTAGTGGTGATGCGGGTAGTGTTGGAGCTATCAGCTCCCCCTCATCATGTGCAATCACATGCGGTGGTGATGGTGACGCCATAACTATAATGCATGTACTAAGTATATGTACGATCGTGTATGCAGGTATCACAATACTAAGCGTTATTTTTTGTGTGGAGACTAGTGGTTTAGACTTAGTTCACTAAATGCAAACCTAATTCGCAATAACCGAAGGCTCTGATACCAATCTGTCCCACCCCAGCCCTCCCGGCCTTGTCGGGGGCGTGAACAAGACTAGTTAGGATCGCAATCACCGGTCATACAGTTGCGAGACCTACATGTCTGGTTGCATACGTACATCCAAATACTTGGACAAAAACAGTTTTATAAAATCAGAGTTGCGGAAGTAGTTGTAAATGTTTTAAATCAGTTTTAATTCATAAGTTGCGGAAGCATTAATGAAATGGTTTTCACGATAACATGAAGTAATGGTTTTGCGGAAGCGGTTTAAGTCGTTTAGCATTACATGACAAAAACAAAATGATATATGTTATCGAAGCCTAAAGCACTATGTGGATGCATGAGACTTCAGCCTAGCATCCTATCCTTGTGCACGTGCCTTAGTTACCTGAGAAAACATGCGAGTAAAAGGTCAACACAAAGGCTGGTAAGAGCACAGGTTTTATATCAGCAATAAACATGAATGTTTAAAGTAAGAGTTTACAGGTCTACATTTCATTACAATGTAATATCCATTGATAGCTAGTCAATAAGTGTTATATCATATGTGGGTACGCAACCGAAGCTAACATGCTACCTCCCACCATGTCCATCCAACTAGACAATGGTAATGTTGTTTAGTCAATTTTGCACTATTCCGACCTCCAGTCGGGGTGGCCATATAGCGTGCAACAGTGGGGCTTGTCAGGCCCAAATAGTACTATCTAGAATTACCACGCTAAGCGCCACGCGCTATTAACGGTTCGAGATGTGTTTAATGTGGACTTATCAGTTTTGTGGATGAGTGCCACACATATGCATATACGTGATATTAGCATGTACAAATGCAACCAAAAAGTATGTATGTTGTTCAAAAACAGTTTGTATGCAATGTTTTCTCCCCCAAAGGTAGAAAATAGAAAAAGGGGCCGTGAACTCACCTAGTAAAGCAGTTCTGGTTATACACTCGCTACCTGCGAATGCTAGCACCTGCTAGTATGCACCTTTACCATATAGGTTGTGAGTATGAGTTTTGTGGTGCGTTGTAATCCATACAACTCCAAGTGTCGGTGTGCTCAACCGAGTGTTTGTGTGTTGACTCTACGAATCGTTGGTGACGCGTTTGTTGTGTTTAGTTCGTTTATGTGCCATAAATATAAGTAGGACACCAACATGCATCCTATGACTCTAAACGTACAACGTTCACTTAAGTAACGTGTAAAAACGTAAAAGTTACCATTTTTGGAAAGGTTCCATTTTAAGAAAGTGTAGTTATGAAATCCCATTTCATAAAGCTAATACCTCTAATATGTTTATAAAAACACGTTTAAATACTTAAAACATATCGTTTGTGCATAAATCACCATTTATGCCATTTTGTCCAAATGACGTTTCCTAAAATAGTAAGTATCCGTTTAAAAGTTCGTTTTCACAAATCCAAGTTTCCAATATGCTTATAAATCATTTTTAAGCATATTTCGATAATCGTAATTCATCAAAACCACTTAGAACATCAAACCCCTCTTTTGATTCAAAAAAGTTTCCTCATTTAGTGAGTTTCTACAAAATCGGGTTTTTCAATAAATCAATCACCTAAATGTGTTTCTAAACACTTCAATATTCATTTGACAACATCTAGACACGTCTAACATGTCTAGATCATTACAAATCTACAACATGCAACATAAAAGTTTCCTTTTATGGCAAGTTTACCAAAATCATCACCATAACCCATCAAAACTCAAATCCCATCAATCCAATACTCTAAAATCAATAGATCTGTATCAATATCACACAAAATACCAACAAATTCGTGCACAATAGCCACATGGAGTTGCATGTGGGTGGATGTTCATGCATGTGGGTTTTTACCCATTGCATGTTAGATCTAATCATGGATAAGCATGTAAAACTACCTTAGATGCTCTAAAACACTGAGATGAAGTTGGATCAGGGACTTGGCAGCTCTAAAACCTTCTGGGAATGATCTCCTAGGAGGTTCAAGTGATGGTGTTGATGAGAACAAGCTTCCAAGCTTCCTTCTTTGCTTCAAGCCTTCCAAGAGCTCCAATGGCTTCCAAGCTAAACAATGGAGGTTTTTCTGGTGAAGTGATGAAGAAATATGGGTAGAAGCACGAGATAGAGGTGCTATGGCCGAGAAAATAGGATAGGAATGATTAAAAATGAGATACGTTAAGTGTTAAGGTGGTTTTGGCATCTGCAGCTTCCAGGCGTACAGCCTAGCGTGCGTGCGCGAGGCTAGGCATATTGCCTGGATTAAAATAATCATATTGGTGTTTGGTTCATCCGCGCGCATAGCCTGGTGTCGTTGCGGCTCCCCGGGCGTAGTGCCTAGTGCTTGGCGTACCGCCTAGGGCCAAACCTTGGTCCTAGGCGTAGCGCCTGGCTTGCAGAATGAGCCCAATTGGCCCAATTTTGGTGTTTAAGCTCGTTTTTCGATTATTTCACGCTTATAACTCATCGTTTATCATTGTTTGAACTTTTATTATTGTTCAATGGTTTGTTCACCAACGTTCGTAAGACTCACGTGTGTTTCGATAATTCCTCGAATTATCGGTGATCGTTTGTGTTCGTGTTTTACGAAATGTTTGCACGCTTGATTAATCCTAATCAACGTGTAATGCACAATTCAATAATTTCCCGAATTATTTTTTTGCGTTAGTGTTTGTGTTTGTCACACTTGGTTTCCAAAACCAATGTGCAATGTACGATTCGATAGTTCCTTGAACTATCGTTTCACAGTTGCTTGTGTTTAACTCATCTAATTAAACCTAATTAAATGAAATGCAACAAGTATGAATGTTAAATACTAATTTGTAAGAGTTACAATTTACCTGAAATTGCCGAGTGTCACGCAAATGGATCGGGTGATACAACATATAAAGCTTTAACCAAATCCAGTGAAAAAGAGTATGATGTCAAAGGTTTTAAGTGCGGTTTTCCTACTTAAATCAATGAAAAAAACACGTTGTGCAAACTAATACTCCTGGGCAGCCAAATTTAAAGACACAACAAAAAAAACAAGAGCCTGCTCGACATTGTTCATTTACAAAGCCAAAAAAACAAGCAGGATCATTCAATAAACGCTCACGACAGTTAATTGCAGCGTGCTAATTCGTATTCTTCAACGACAAAAATGCAAGATTTCATCGGGTTATCACATGCAATTGTTGACATCTCACTAAATCTAACTGATAATCAATTGTACAATTTTAACCGATTTAAGATCATATTCCTAACTTTTTCCATCCATAAATATAAACATAAACATAAATATAAATATATAGTATGCTTTTTTACACACACATCCATAATTTTTACCTTATTTATGTGTGTGTATATGTGTATGTAGTTTTTTCCTTATATATATATATATAGGGGAAGGTTCCATTGTTTTTTTCATGGTTTTTATTATACATAAATAGGGGGGTTTCTTTTTTGTGTTTTTGCTAATTCATCACCGTTTAGAAATTAAATCAAAGTGTAAGTAACTGTAATTACACTTTGATTTAATTTCTAAACGGTGATGAATTAGCAAAAACACAAAAAAGAAACCCCCTATTTATGTATAATAAAAATCATGACAATAAAAACAAAGATTCGGGCAAAAAACAACAGGGTTAACGGGTTAACGCTATAAGGGAGGGTTAACATTTGAACCTCTCCCTATATATATACACACACACACATACATATATATTTATAATTTTGTGTTATATGTATATCTATATTTAAAAAATGTTATTTTTAAAAAAAAGCCATACGGCTCGTATTACCATATACGAGTCGTATAGGTTTTTTATATATACACATGACAAGTTGTGCGTATTTCACACACTCACCACTCATATATACGGTCCCTCTCCCTCTCTCTCTACGGTCTCTCTCCTTCTCTCTACAAACCACACACGTGTTCGTCGGATTTGGACCCTACCATCGCACGAGGTAAGGTTTTTTCTGTGTTTTGAACTCGCTTTGTACCGTTTTTTAGTGATAGGTTAAAGATTTTTTGGATTTTTGGTCGAGATTTCCCGATTTTTAGATGTAGGATTGGGATTGTTGGATGAGATGTTTTTTTTTTTCGAATATGTGTAACTAAACGAACCGTATAGGGCTTTACGGCTCGTAAAATTCATCGGGGATGATGAACATGCGCCCATCGATCTTTGAAAGTTAAAATCATACGGCTCGTATAGTTACTGCTGCTGCTGCAACAACTACTACCACAACTGCTGCTGTTGCTTTTGCTACTCATCATCGATGACGATGACGATGACAATGACGATGACAATGACGATGACGATGACAATGACGATGACGATGACGATGCCACAGGGGACTGAGGCGCACACGCGTCTCAGACGCCTGGTTAGGAAAGAGATTGTAGAGCCCAGGACGATCGACTGGAGGTTGCTGGACACACTTGGAGCGTCAGATCATGCCACCACTATCGTCGGAGCAGTGCACCCGTGGCGGCGTATGCTAGAGATGGGCATCAGGAAATCGTTTCGGGGTTTTTGTCTACTCTCGAATTCAATCCACCGCAGGTAGGTGGCCTGCAGGCTCTACAGTAGCAGGATGTTGTATCGTTTACCCTCTGTGGACAGGAGGTCAACATGTCACTCAATGCGTGGGGGCATGTTACTAGTTTTTACACATGCGAGAAGGTTACCATGCCTCTTTTTTTGATGCGTGTGTAGGTGAGGATAAGGCCGTCCTCACTAACTGGGGGCCGGTGATCGGTGACCAGGCCTTCCTTACGAAGGCTCGAGTTACCCGTTTTCATGATCCCTTGAACCGATACTTACATTGGTGCATCGTCTGCACCGTCACCGGCTGTTGTCTCAGTCAGGAGTGGGTCACTCAGAAGGAACTATTCTTTTTATATTGCCTGATTAGCGGCCCCAGCTGCACTCTTGCATGGTTGCAACTGATTATTTTTCCATCATTGTTAGTCGTAAGGCTAGTGGTGCTATCACGTGTGGCTCTTTCGTCACACATATTGCTCGACATATCGGTTGGTTTTCGGCTAATATTAGAGACAACATGACCGAGACTTACACCCATCACTGTTGGGGCGTAACACGGTTATGTTTATGTCGATGGAGGCAGAGATTCCCGGCGTTGGTATGCGTTTTTCGTTGGATCGACATACAACTTGGGTGCCTCTGGTTCCGCATTTACAGCAGCAGCCACAGCCGAGGGTCGAGTCGCAGGTAGAGCAGCCACCACCACCCCAGCATCATGTCATTGTTCGTCAGCATCATCTACATCCTGCTGACACTGCGATCTTGCGTGAGCATGCTCCACGACTTGATCGCATGGAGGACATGATGCGATGGATAGTGAAGCATATGGCTGCTACTTTCTGGTGTTCATGTTTATATCTTTCCTAGATAGAGGCATGATCAGGATCCATAGAATCCTATGAATCCTGGTGGTCATGCCTAGTTTTTTTTGTATTTTTCTTTAGAATTTTGATGTACAGACATTTCTTTATTCACGTGTATGTATTCTAATTTTGCATGTCTGTTGTGTATGGTATGATTGTTTGTTTTTTCTATTTTACATAATTACAAAACGTGTGTATCGGTGATATTCTAAACGGTTGTTAACTTAAGATCGCTTAACAAACTTATCTAAAATCGTCCAAATTTGATTACGTTCAAATAACTATTATTTTAAAATAAACAATTAAACACGGTTACATTAAAACAATTTTCAAATAAAACACTTAAACGATATTATATATATCTCTTTCATAAAAAATGTAAATAACTAAAAGCAATTATATATACCGGTTAACATTACGAAAATGATAACTACTTACCTTAAAATAATTGTTACTTTAAAGCTAAACGTTTAAACATCGTTACATTAAAATAATTGTCAAACAAAACAATTGAAAATATTATTAAATAATTACATTACAAGACTTGTTATCTTACAACTAAACGATTAAAAATGGTTACGATAAAGATTATTTTTCAAACAATTAAACGATATTATAAGTAAATTAAACACGTCTGTATACCTGTTGTAAAAACAACATTACGATTTTATAAAATAATTACGTTACAATACTAATTATTTTACAACTAAACGATTAAACATGGTTACATTAAAAACTATTTTGTAACCAACCAAAACACTTAGATAATATTACAAATAAGTAAAAGGAGTACGTATATCTGTTGTAAAAACAAAAGTTGTAATTTCTCAAATTTCCATACGGGTCGTATTGCCCCATATGTATGTTCTTTCAGCCGCCAGACATTTGTCTGATCATACGACTAATATGAAGTCAGGTGGTGTTAACTGATCATGTAGAGGTGTCCAAATAACGCGTCCCTTAAATAAATTTATTTTTGTTTTTTTTATTAAATGTTTAACTTTATAATCATCATGTTCAATTAGTTTGTGAAACGTGAATGATTGACAGTTTAACCAATGATGTCTTGTCTTAGTGGTAAGATGGATGTATGAGAGAAGTGATAGAAGACCCAGGTCATGGGTTCGATTCTTGATCCCACCCGGTTTAACCGGCCTTTCATCATCGTGCCTTTGGGTGGGTGCTTTGGTCAGGTTTTCCCCGGGAATTGGTGGCTGGTGGGCTAGGAGCTCCGTCCGTCTGAACTAGTAGCCAGCTTGGGCATTCTTTAACCATTGAGGACCGCGTATAAAGTACTCGGCAGGTGATTAGTTAGCCGTTAAAAAAAAAAGAATGATTAACCGTTTGTGAAACATGAATGATTAACCGTTTGGTCTTCTATACAAGCCGGTCAAAATAAGGATGAAATTGATTTAAATTTATTATTGCAATCATTTTGTCTTGTTCGAAATTTTGCAATTACTATACATCAATTATTGTTTAAATATATCCTCACATATATTCCAGAAAATATAAAAACAATTATATTCGGCGTGGATTCACCTTTTCACATACAGCCCCAATTAAATGCATTGAATCTTTTTTCACGTCCGGCTTAACTCGGCACATAAAAACAGCTTTCCTATTTTCTTTCCTTTCATTCATCAAATTAAAAGTCAAATCTTCCCAACTCCGGCGCCGGTAACCGTCGGACCTCCCAACTTTCTCCGGTCAAATCTTCTGTTTTTTTACTGGTGCCAATCTTCAAAAATTATTATAAAGATTGCGTTTTTTATCAATTTATCTGCCTGTAATTCCGCTCATATCATATAAATTATTCCGCCGCCGCACCGCCGCCGCCCCTTTCACACTATCTTCATCTTCTGATCTTAATGGAATGACAGATTAACGACTACGATGAACGTGTGGAACATAGACGATAGCGTCATGATGGATGCGTTTATAAGCTCCGATATGTCATCATATTGGGGTCTTCCTTCGATGGTTCCTCCGGCGTCACCATCGGCTTCCACATCCGGCAATGATGCTCGTAAAACAATCGGTGGGTCACAGGCGTTTAATCAAGATTCTTTACAGCAACGCCTCCAGGGGTTGATTGACAACACAAGTGAATCATGGACTTATGCTATTTTCTGGCAATCGTCAAACACGACCCCATCGGCGTCGGTGTTAGGGTGGGGTGACGGGTATTACAAAGGGGAGGCGAACAAGATTAAAAGGACGACTTCGTTTGCGGAACAGGAGCACCGGAAAAAGGTGCTCCGGGAGCTGAATTCGTTGATATCTGGTTCACAGGTGTCGGAAAATGAGGTGGTGGATGAGGAGGTTACTGACACCGAGTGGTTCTTTCTGATTTCTATGACGCACTCGTTTGTAAACGGTGATGGGTTGCCTGGTCAGGCGATGTTCAGCAATCAACCGGTTTGGATTGCCGGAGGAGAACGGTTGTTAGCGTCGCATTGTGAACGTGCACGACTAGCTCAGAATTTGGGGTTGCAAACGATCGTTTGTGTTCCATCTGCAAACGGCGTTGTTGAGTTAGGTTCAACAGACTTGATTCTCCAGAGCTCAAATCTCATGAATCAGGTTAAATTTTGTTTAATTTCAATAAAACCCCTCCAGATTTGACGCCGGTGAACGTGGATCAGATTGCCGGAGGCGATACGGATCCAGATCCATCGTCGTTGTGGCTTACCGAGCCGGCAAACACCGCCGGAGAATCGAACGCTCCTCCGACCACCACTGTCATCCCGTCAAACAACTCAATTCCTAACCTAATCACCATCGAAAACCCTACCTCTGTAGTTCATAATTCCAATCGTCAAAACAACCAGAATCATGGTTTGTTGGGCAGCCGGGAAGTGAGTTTCTCCGAGTTTGGATCGTTGGACGGAACCGCCGGAGGCAAATTTGGGAATTCTTCTGTTTGGTGTAAGCCGGAATCTATGGAGGTTCTTAACTTCGGTGAGAGCAAGAAGACCACCGGCAACAATGGGACTGTTGTCTCCGGTCAATCTTTATTCGCCGGAGAACAAGACAACGATAACAAGAAGAAGAGGCCTCCTGCTTTAGGAATACTATCGTTCAGCTCCGGCAGGATTGTTATACAGCCGGAGAAAGAACATTCCGGTAGCGGCTTGAAGAACTGTGTAGATCTTGACAACTTAGACTTAGACCTAGACCCATCGATAGGACGAGAGGTGGAGAGCCGACGAGCCGCGGATGCTGAAAAACCTCATCGAAAACGCGGTAGAAAACCGGCTAACGGGCGTGAAGAGCCGCTGAATCACGTAGAAGCGGAGAGACAAAGAAGGGAAAAACTGAACCAGAAGTTCTACGCCCTTCGAGCCGTGGTCCCAAACGTCTCAAAGATGGACAAAGCCTCGCTTCTAGGGGACGCCATTGCCTTCATCAACGACCTCAAGTCGAAGCTGCAAAACATCGAAGCAGACAACCAAGAATTGAAAACACAACTTGATGGGTTGAAGAAAGAATTGGTAACCAAAGAATCTCGGCAGTCATCTTCCTCCACGGTTTCGCCATTGGAAGATGTCAAAACTGCGAATCCGAAACTAATGGATATGGTCATAGATGTGAAGATCATAGGGTTCGAAGCGATGATTCGAGTCCAATCAAACAGGAAAAACCATCCTGCTTCGCGCCTAATGTTGGCATTGAAAGACCTGGATCTCGACCTCCACCATGCCAGCGTATCAGTCGTCAACGAACTGATGATGCAACAAGCAACGGTTAAGATGGGTAGTCGATTTTACACGCAAGATCAGCTTCGAATAGCGTTGGCGAACCGAATTTTGGGACGTTAGCTAAGTTTGTCGACAAGAAGCAGGATTTTGGTGTGACATGAACATAACACAGTATTATAGCTTTTGGTTGTTCAATGTTATGTTTTTAGCATTTAGGATTCCTTCAAACTCCTTGTTATTATTATGTGGTTACTTGATGATTGTATAGAACATTACGGCTGATTGGCCCTCTTTTCTCAATGTGGAAAAATGTATTATTACCATTACAAACTCGTGCAATTTTGTTATGTAACTAAAATAAATAAAAATTAAATTATGGTCAATCATTTAGTTCATGAATATAATAATTATTTATAATTTAATTTATTTAAACATTTTAAAGTATATTATTTAAAATCATTATCTATTTATGCAATCAAATAGAAATAGAAATAAAATTAGACAAGTGTCACAATTCTAAACTATTCTTATAAGAATTTTCTTGTTATTTCGTATTAAATGTATCCCATATTAAATAATAAGATTAATTATTTAATATATTTTATTGTATTTTTCAATCAAAAAAATATTTTTTTAATATATTAAAAATATATTAATATTAAAAGCAAAGTTTTTAAAAAAAATAAAACTATTATGAAATATAAAATTTTTAAAAACAGTTTTTTAAACGAAATATTTAAAGAAATAAAATTTGAAGAAAAAAATAGTGCTTAAAGAGAAAAATATTATTTAAAATCATCATCTTTTTTTGCTAATAAATAAGAATAAAATTAAACAAGTGTCTCAATTCTAAACTATTCCTTATAAAATTTTCTTGTTATTTCGTATTTTACATAAATTTCGTACTAAATAATAAAATCATATTAGTTATTTAATATAGTCTTATGTATTTTAAATAAAAAAAATATTTTTTTATATATTAAAAGGCAAAGTTTGGTTGTAAGGGGTTTTTACTATTCATTTTGTCTGTCTTTCTAATGCACGTGGTACAACCGATCTATGCATGCTTTGTGCTCAAAACCACCATTGTTTCCTTTGAAGGAACCCTCGAACAGTAGCAGAGAGTCGGAACAACATTCTACCTATTGCTTGGGCGATTTTACAGTGGCTAATGCCTCTCACGGTGGTCACCACTTTACCCCCTCTCTCCTGTGATTTCCATTTCACAGTTAGCACCCATGGAGATTCCAGATCGACCCCTTAGATACACCTTCTTCAATCAGTAACATCACAATGAGCCCAAAACAGTCGCACCATAGGTAGGTAAATCAATGTTACTATGATTTAAATGATTTTCTGTTTCGTGTATTTGTATGACCTAATTTTCATTTCTTCTTCCGTTGAAGTTTGAGTAAGTGATAACCCCAATTCTGTTCGCTATGAATGTTAAAATTACTCGTAGGAAAATCATTGTGTAATGTTGAACTCCTTATCAAATTATTATATTTGAAATAACCATGTTTGATTATTGAGTTTGGAGGAGCCTCACCATTTAGGCAAATTGCCAACACCAAAACAACAAGGAGGAAAATAAATTGGAACATTGAAGGAAAAACGTTCCATAGCTACAGGTGGTAATTTTATTCTATCTATTGTTTTCAAATTAAATGGTAGAGTTTTATTTTATTCAAATAAGAACATTCATAATAATATTAAATTACTGATAAGTATTATTACTAGACAGCAAAATGCAATGTTTCCTACCAATGGAGAGTTGCTTCACTTTATCTCTAAAACAAGTCATTTAAATCCCTAAAAGGCAAATTACAGACCACCCACAAGTAAAATCATCCTTCATGAAATACGGATAGAACATCCACCAGAAGAACAACCATGTCGAGTGCTTGAATTTTACAGTGCCATTGGTGACTTTGATTTGTCAATAGTTTCTTAACTGTATAAAGGAGCAAGCAATTATGTGCAATTAATAGCTGATCTCATTTACATTTAGACTTCTATCACAAAGTAATTAAAATTCCCAGGTCTTATTCAGTCATATTTAGTTTAGTATTTGCAATACAAACTTTGGGCACTGGAAGTTTGTGAGATTTTCTAGAAACTTTAGCTATGTCTTCCTCTGATTAACAATTTGATACTATATGAGGTTGGATATGCTATTAGAAATTTGTAGTTTCATAAGGAGTTGTGGTATACCTGTTATTATTAGCACTTCATCAAGTTTCTCTATGATAATGCTAGATGTGTGCTAAATGTACGTCATAATAGCTACATAGCTTATGCAAATTCCGTTTAAGCCTCTTTATTTTTTCCAATATGCTTTGATTTTTGTCAATTGTATCACGATTTGAGTTATTATACAAATTTTAACTGGTCACCATAGTAAAGTGACAAAATAGTATACATTAACAAAAATGTATATCTTAACCATGCATCATTTTTTTAACATGTATAGTTTACAGTCCAAAGGTTAGAAGGAAATTGACAATTTGCAATGTATGCATTTGACACATGAATTAGGGGATCAAGACTAACTATTTGCTCAGAAAGAGTAAAAAATAGCCACAAGGTACCATTGTTTGCTGTCAATTTTGTTTTTAATTAGCCATTTGTTTCCAAATATATACTGTAAGATCATTTAAAACATTTGGAATGGTTTGGCCAAATTTGCCATTCAATATTTCACACAAATTGGAATAATTAAAAGGAAATTGACAATTTGTAATGTATGCATTTGACACATGAATTTTGTTTTTAATTAGCCATTTGTTTCCAACTATATACAGAGCTAACAATTTGATTTATAGGTTAGAACCAGACTTCATAGTTCATGTATATGTGAATAATATGTAAAATTATAAATTTATAGGTAGTAAGATGGGTAAGTTGGGTTGCGATTTGTATTAATTTATAATCATCAATTCCAAATTGATTCCCTATGAGTTCTAGGTCCTTAATGATATTTATGTTGTTTTTGCAATGAATCAAAGCTTAATTAGGGAAATTACACACATTTTTGTTCAATTGATTAATTATTTCTTTAAATTTGGTTCATCTGAGGTGTGATTTTATTTTTCAGACAGTGTCTTGGCCATGTTAAAATAAATATATAACACATAAATAGTATTAGTAGACACCTTTCAATGTAAGTTTGGTGTCTGCTTTGCATGTTTGTTTTTGATAATGATTTTTGTATTATTTGAAAAATGACTTATAAAAATGCCAAGTGTTTTGTAGTAAAATAGAAAATTATGTATTAAAGAGTTTCAATTCCTTTATTCAAAAAGGCTCATATGTTTCTTGAATAACTTTTGCTCATTTTCTTTATAGCTTTGCAATTAATTTTATGCAAGAATATACCTATGGATTTTTTTCACATTACCCCAAGCACTAAGAATTAGCTTAGATGTATTCACAAAGGCTCATATGTTTCTTGAATATCATTTTGCTCATTTCCTTTATAAGTTTGCAGTTGTATATATGCAAGTATCTGATTTTATGCAGGAATAGCTACGAGTGGATTTTTTGACATTACCCCATTTCGTTTTTGCTAACTGGTGCAAAAGATGCCTAAATATAGTGACAAAAATTTACCAACTAATAAGTAAATTAAAATTTTAATCCAACTTTACTAAGTAAGATGAAATTGAGCTGAAGTTCAAATAATTATACATTATGAAATGACCTAGCTTTAATAACTATTTGTATGTCAATTGTACGTGTCACCTTTTTTACATGTGAATTATGATATTATGAATGTCTTTGTTATAGTGTGCCGGTTTACATTGAGATATATCGGTTCAGTATATCAGACCCGCCTCAGCGCGCGGGTCCTAAATCCTAGTTAATATTAAAAACATAGTTTTTTTAAAAAAAAATAAAACTGATATAATACATAAAATTTTTAAAAACTGTTTTTTTAAATGAAATATTTAAAGAAATAAAATTTGAAAAATAATATTAAAGATAACGATATTATTTAACATCATTATATTTTTATGCTAATAAATAAGAATAAAATTAAGCAAGTGTTACAATTATAAACTGTTCTTATAAGATTTTTATTGTTTCTTTCGTATTAAATATATCTCATACTAAATAATAATATCAAGTATTAAGTATATTTTTATGTCTTTTTAAATTAAAAAATTAATACATTAAAAATATAGTAGTCTTAAAAACAAAGCGGATAATAAAAATGAGACCCTTAACCATAAGAGGTATTTGTTCAACATTTGGTTGTGTATTTTGCAATAAAATATTTCGAATAAAAAACGATTTTGCAATAAAAAATGTATTTTCTAACCTTTTTTAAGTGGGTTTCAAATAAAATATTTGATAATAATTTTTTTAAAACTGTTTTTAAATATGAAAAAGGTAATAATATTATTGTAATTACTTTTACAATTATATAATGGTAAAGAAAATATAACTATTTAAATAGGAGATATAACTAGATAAAATGATAAGAAAGTGACACGTTGTAATAATACTAATTAATAAAAAAATATTTATTTATTATTATAATACTAAATAATAATATTACTATACTAAATTGCTATACGACAACTAAGAGTCACTTATATAGTTATATAGGCTCAAGTAAAACTGCAGATATCAGTGGAGTGGGGTCGCTATGCAATGTTCTGATGAGTGTATGATCACCATACCCTTAATCTTACCTAATAGGTTCATGAACAAAGAAATATAAACATTTTAGAATTCATTGTCTATTTCATCAAGTGAGAAATATTTATTATTAATATTTACAAGTGGGAAAAAAGTTATTAAAATCTATCTTGGAAAAAAAATATAATGAAAGTATAATATAATTAAATTTACTTGGTTAAACTGTTAAAGTAATAGAAACAAAAAAATGAATTCGTCTCATAACACCATACGGTTAAGATCCTAAAAAAACAAAAAAAGGTTTAATTATGTCACTTTATTGATACGATCACTCGATATGAGTAGTGATGACACCATCACGAATACCAAAAAGCAAACAAAAAACGTTCACAACTACTGTTAAAATGTCCTAAAATACTGAACAGAAAACAATAATAAAAACAATCTAATCGCCATGAAAGAAAATGGACCATAAAATAAGCATACAACATTAACCAAAACAACTTCCAAGTAACTAGAGGTGCACAAATCGGTTAACCGGTCGAAAACCGGTTATGTAATAACCAAACCGGTTAACCAGTCAAAGGCTAGAAACCGGTTTTTTCTAATAACCGGTGCGGTTTATAACCGGTTTTTCAAGCTCAAAAACAGAAACCGTATAATAACTGAAACCGGTTAACCTTCAAATAACCATTTTTTAGTGAGTTGGACCGGTTAACCGGTTTGGTCTCTTGAAATCTCAAACCGGTCATAAACTGCCGGTTTTTTTCAAAAACCTATAACCGATTGCAATAACCGGTTTAAAAACCAGTTACGAACCGGTATCGGTTCGGTTAACCGGTTATTTTGTGCATCTCTACAAGTAACTCATCTCAAAGACAAATATCAATCCTAAATAATACAAACTTCAAATTTTATTATTTATGAAGTATTATTATATAAAAGATAATAGGGTTAAAATTCAATAAATAAAAGTAAAGATACAAATAAAGTAACAAACATTAAGGATTAAAACCAAAAGAAAAATTAAATTATTTGTAAGAATCCAAGTACAATTAAAAAAATTAACTTTAATTATTATTTCATTAATTGTACTGTTCATATGCAATGATTACATTTGGAAAAGACCATTTTATTTAGACACCCCACTTTTTATTTTAACACCCTAATGAAGTAATACGACTCGTACTAGTTAGTACGACCTGTATAGGGTACAGAAAAACATTTTAAGATAATGTTTTGGATTCAGTGCAAATTCTGTAGACGGGTCGTACTGTACAGGCCGTACAGGCCTTGAGTTATTTTTCCAAGCCTATTTGAGTCTCAACTGTTGTGGAGTAGTTTTATACGGTCCGCACTACTCCATAACTTATTTATTTTATTTAAACTTAATATATGTATTTTGTTAATTTTTAACGATATAGGTCTATTATGTTAATTTTGAACGTTATAAGTTTGTTACGTTATTATTTTAAACGATATTAATTATTTACGTGTTCAAAATAAATTTTTTATTTTATAATTAGTTTGTTTATGTTAATTTAAACGTTATAAGCATTTCACGTAATTATTAAAAAAACAAAACACAACCACAAACAATACAAATAAAGAACGAAACACACACACACACACACATATATATATATACACACACAACATGACTTTTTACATACAACGAAAACAAAATACAAAAACACAAATTAAACTATGATCCCCCAAAGGTACATGGACAATCCGTCATCTGGGCAGACACGTGGCTCCGGTAACAGACGAAATTGTATCCCGTCACGTCGCGCACGCTTTGACACAACGTCGATTGTCCACTAGACAAGATCCTCTAGCCGATTGAGCCGTCGATCAATATGTATATCCAGAAGGCGGCTAGGCTAGATGAGCTCGTCAGTCTGTGCCACCATACGGTGTAATAACGCCTCGAGTGGCTCAGTGAGGCACACCGCACGTTAGACGTGCGGTGAATGTTGCGATGGGTCCTACGACGACGACTCCTGCTATGGCGGTGAGTGGATAGGCTGCTCCTGAAGTCAGGGTCTGGAATGTCCCCCTGGTGCTACTCCAGTTGGGGCTTCTCCTGCACGATGGCCATCTGGGGTGGCTGCTAGATACGACCGTCTGATGCAATAAACCGCAAGCCAACACCAGCGAAGTCGGTGGCAAGGCGCATGTTCAGGATCGTTCGACGATCCAGATTATCTGGCTAGATCGCCAGCAAATCCTGAAGAAAACGTAGGAAGCCTCTGGCATGTGCGATGTGCGTCACATACGCCCCACCCCATAATGTATCCTGCTTCTAACGGTGATAAAAGGAGGAGAAGTACAAAGCAAAGCAACGTGCAAGGTTGCACGGCCTGTCGGTCGTCAAACTGTGAAGATAAAACAAATCTAAAGTCGTCACCCACTCCTGGCTCTGTCCACGTGTAGATATGGTGGTGGTGATTCACCTGTTAATGTACCGGATAAGAGGGTCCCGAATCGTCGAAGCACGGACCCTGTGGCTTCGAAACTAGGCTGTAGAGATCTGATGCCACCATGCCCTCATCACACTATTCTCTCCCTGCGTCTGGCCCTGTAAGGAGTCGATAGGGAAATGTCGATAGAAACTCTACTGTAAGGAGTCGGTAAGTACGCAGATCCGCTGTATCAAAAAGCGGGTCCAGGGTGTATCCTCGCCCAATATGACCCTGGCTTACTCAGCCTAACCTGTCTCAGCTAGCATCGCCCAGTCTATGCTGCGCTGGGCTCTGATGGCCATACGTAGCAAACGGCGGCACCTAATAGTGGAAGCAGTGCCAGGCTCGAATTGCAGCTACTCACGATGCATGAGCTCCGCAGCCTCATCGTGAAGGACTAGATCGTCGTCCTGCTGAACAACCATTATCTCATCGTCAATATCCATAAGTAATCGCTGCAAAAAGAAAAATCGAGTGAAAAACTTTATTAAAAAAATATAAGTATGACCCGTACAGGCCAGGATGGCCCATACTGCCCTTGCCCGTCTCATCCAAAACCAGCCTGTATCAGAGAAACCAGGCCGTCTATAACCCAAACCAGGTTGTCTCCCTATACGGGCCTTACTGAACAAGACGGCCCGTCTCACCCAAACCAGGACAAACCAGGTCGTCCGTCTTCCCCAAACCAGGCCAAACCAGCAAGACGGCCCGTACTGACCAAGACTGCCCGTCTCACCCAATAAACTCAAACCAGACCATTTTCATCCTATCTAGAACAGTAGGACTCATACTAGTCAGTACGACCCGTACTGTTAAAATTTTAATTTTTTTAAATAAACCAAATAATTCTATTTTATTACATTTAAAAAAAGAATTTGTTTTTTTTACATTTATAGATCTACGTAATCGACCAGGTTCGTTGTATTCATAATTATTCGATATTCTTGCAGTCTGTCATGATATATGAACTCATAGTCGGATGTGGCATCATTTCGGTAATGTTTTCATATGGGATTTACTGTTGGCATTGGATAATGTCCTGGTAATGTAACATTAATGAAATGGACGCCAAGATGAATTATGGACACGACGTTATGTCGCATTAAACCATTAGCAGATATCCACAAAGGGAAAATGGTTTGAGCACCTCGATTGCTAATAAGGTGAACAACTACACCAAATCTTTGAGCAATAATTAATCATGTGTGAGGCATAAGCATCCAATGTTGTCTAGGAGCAGGTGCTATCTGTTGCCAATTTATTGAGTTACATATTACATCATAAGATCTTGGGTCGTAGGAGTCAAACACATATCTGTACATATCTGCGTGGATATCCAATTCTTGCAAGAGTTGTTGTCGAACAAAGGCCCATTCATTTTCATGGAATCCTAAACCCACGGTTATAGAACGAAAACCATAGTTACCATCTGGCTCAACATCTTGTATGTATATCACGTAAGGTTAAATTATAGGAAGGATGTGATGACCGAAGCGATAAACATTATTTAATCCTTCTGGCTTCATGTTACGTGGAAACTGATATTCGTTTTGAGTTTGCGAATCTGATGGTTGTTTACCTTTTGATACCGATGTAGAACGACTGCGTCGAAATACGGGTTTCTGACTCTTCTCGACCGTAGTTGTAAATGAACTATGCATCAAGGTTCAAATGTACTATCTTGGGAAACTTTTCTATCTTTAAAAACGTCTTGCTCTTTTAGTTTTTGTGATTTTAAAGTTGGACGACCGCGTGTATCTTTTTGAACTAAAGGCGTTTTATTGTCGCTTTTATTTGAAAATACATGCGGCGGGATCTTTTTTATTAGACTCTTTTATTTTAGATGGTTTGGAATTTATTTATTCTGTTACCAAACCCATTTGTCCTATAACATCAATTTCTTCATCTTCTACATGTGAAACATGTAAGATTTAGATTTTGTATTGCAAATATGTGTTTAAGTATTTTGATATATTACAAGCACACGACTAGGGGTGTTCAGAATAACCGAAAACCGTTTAAAACCGTTATCCGAACCGTATCCGTAACCGAAAAAACCGAACCGAAATCTGAATTCGGTTTTCGGTTCGGTTATTAACCGTAACCGAATTCCGAATTCGGTTTTCGGTTACACCTTTTTTTTTAATTCGTTTTGTTCGGTTTGTTCGGTTATCCGTTTAAACCGAATATTTAATTAAATATATTAATTTTTATATATATTATATATAAATTAAAACCCTAGTTCAGTTGTTCACGTCACTACCGCCGAATCCCTTAATCCCCTCAAGATTCAAGATCCATCTCATTCTCTCAACTCTCAAGTCTCATCATCTCAACTCTCAAGATTCAAGATCGACCTCGACCTCCAATACCGGTCTACCGCCGAATCCCAACCTGCGCCATCAGCCCGTCGCCGTCGCCATCAGCTCGTCGCCCTCAGCTCGTCGCCGTCACCATCAGCCCGTCGCCGTCGCCGTCGCCATCAGCCTATCTGTGCCATCGTCGGCTTGCCTCTCTGCTCCGTCGCCTACCGAGCCCACTTAGATTTCTCGCGTTGAATCCATTTCTCAGCTCCCTCTCAACATCTCTCTCTAAAAACTCATTTGATAAGGTTTTATATTTCACTGTGATTTGTGATTTGTGTCATTGTTGATAATTATTTCACTGTTTTATATTTCACTGTGATTGTGGTTTTTGTTTGGATTGAGTGTTTAAAATTTTATTAGAACAAGAATGGATTGTGTTATTGTGGTGTTTGATACTTGACAGCCTTGTTGACTTGCTTCACAACTTTCACAAGAAGGAAAATAGAGAATTGTGGTGTTTGGTTTATCTAGTTTGTTTATGATTTGTTTGAAAATTATAAAAGGTTGCTCCTTGGAGGCTTGGAATTTGGAAAGCAAGCTGGAAAACAAGGAGACAAATTTGGGGGAAAATAAAGAATTTGGTTGAATTTGACTGAATTCGGTTAGAACGGTTGAATTCGGTTAGTTCGGTTATAACCGAAAACCGAACCATTTTGAATTCGGTTGAAATTCGGTTCGGATAACCATACAATGAATTCGGTTCGGTTCGGTTAATGGATAGGATTTTTTTTTAAAAAAAACCGAACAAACGTTAACCGAACCGATGAACACCCCTACACACGACAACCCACAACTCGTCCACAGCTGGTGGCCACACGACATATTTGATTCGCGCATAACCTTTATCTTCTCTTTTCCCTCAACCAACAAATCAAGAGCTTTATGGGACACCTTACCTCGAAGGTTATCAAATATTGGTAGTTTATGATGACCCATTGTTTTAATCAAGCTCGTTTCAAAACAGTGATTCATTTTTACCTCCTGTGATTGCACAATTTCATTTATGAAACCGACAAGTGAGGTAAGTGTGATGTTTGTTGATATGAGATATCTTTTTAGGTTTGAGTGCTAACTTTTTACCCGGTTTGTTGTACGTTGACCAAAGTTGTGCGTTCTATTGGTCCATGTTGTTATAAACATATCTCTGTAACTGTTTATCCAGGTGTGCATCAAATACTTCAGAACTCCCGAAATGAAACAAAAAACTAATGATGATATGATGATAATGATGATGGTATATGATGCTTACTTTTTTTGTTGTCTTTGATAGGTCTTTCGTAAAGACGGTTGTAATTATAGTCGTATAACTCTGTTGTCGGAGAGTTACACAAATTAGCCCAACGAACTTTGAATTTATTCCAGTCTGCATCCGAAAAGCTTGCCTTGCAATGTTTGGGAATATTTTCGTATATGTGCCATCTGCAAAGATATTTTGCAGCTTCTAGAAATATCTTATGACATAAACTCATAACAGCAAGGTCTCGATCTGTTATGATAACACGTGGCTCCATACATTTATTCAACATACTCTTAACCATTTCTAAAACTCAGATTTAGTTCTCCTCACGCTCTATGCTTACGAACGCGTGAGCAATACTAAACGGCTGGTGTGTGGAAGTCACGCCAACAATTTAAACAAATGGAAGTTGGTACTGGTTCATTTTATATGTCATGTCCATCATCAGTACGTGCGAAAATGCACGCCACCAGCAATACGATTTGGATGACAAAAGAAAATATATTTCACGACGTTTGTTTCAGGGTCTTTCCGGGTATAGTAAACGTAACACTAACTATGAAGTAGGTATTCCAAAACCTGCATCTAAGTATCACCGAATTTCTTCTTATTTTTCATTTTTTTTGTTCTAAATTGTTTACATCTCTAGAGATGAACACGTTTGCAGGGTTATTTTTCTTTATGCTTGAAAAATGTTACGATGATCCATGTGTTGCTCGATCAAATTCTCTACCATATCTTGTTCCTCATGAATGAATCTTCTAACATATGGATGATCTTCTAGATTCTGAGCAGGTTCGTGATGTGATTGTCGTTAATTACCTGTAATTTCCAAGGTTCACGAACTTCGTTCTATAACCCTGTAAGTTGAAATGGGCAACCGATTTTTTTAACTCCCTGACCGTCTAAAGATTGCAATGCTATTATGCTCTCCACCACAGTCACACATGAGCCAGACCTTGTAACACTGCATGTTGTCTTTGATTTTATTCGTTCTTCTTTTGACTACAATGTAACCGTTGTCTAGTGCTCTACTTTTCATCCAACCTACCAACGCTTCTTCGGACATAAATTTTTGAAATATAAAATAATATATATCCTATCTAATAATCATTATATACAATTATAAAATGTATGCTTCAGTTAGGTGTACCTCGTTTGTTTCCCAATCCATGTGTGAATCGGCTGGTTTTTCATCATAAGTCGCTTTCGGGTTATTTTATTTATTGTCAGAATACACGAACCCTTAATCGCTTTGTTTTGCATATGATGCTTGACTTTCGAAACCGATATTAGCATAAGGTTCAACATTCAGATGTATCGTGCCGTAAGAATACTCAACAGGAGGCTTTTCATTCAAATATGGCATGTAATCGTTGAAAAAACTCCCATCCCAAAACGACATCGTTAGAAATTTGAATTTAGTATTAGAAATCTTTGAAATAAGATATGTTCGTTTGAAATATTTGAAGAATATATAGAGATTTCAAAGTTTCTCAATACGGCCCATACAGGTTAGTACGGGCCGTGTTGTTCCAATTATTGTCCTAGAATGTCAGCATTATTAGGGGGAAAAAGCAAGACGGACCGTACAGGTTTATATGGGCCGTTTTGCTTCCAATCATTGTCTTATAATGTCAGAGGAATGCATGTCCGACTAATGAGACGGGCCGTATTGACCAGTACGGCCCGTATAAGGGGTGTATTTTTAAATTTAGGAGTGTAAGAATAACACAACCCTTTAAAAATTGTACGTATCTTTCTATTCTAATAAACAAAAATAAATTTTGCCACATGTCATGTTCTCATGTTTTCTTACCACTTGTCATTTTTATACAATTTTATTAAATTCTCTATCTTAATTATTAATTAAATACATTCTCTCATATTAAATACTTATAATATAATATTAATGAGTAATAATATTATTTGTCTTTTTACATACAAGAAAATAGTTTTTAATAAATTAAAATAAAATATGTTTATTAAAAAGCAAACTTCAAAAAAAAGTCTATAAAATATGAAACTTTCTAAAAATCATTTTTTTTAAAGTTAGAAAAGTTAGTATTTTTAGAAAATAAAAGTTTAATAGAAAACAATTTTTAAAAATTAAATAAAATACCCTATAAATCATAGTTTTCAAATAATGGTATTTTTATAAACAAATGATGTTTTTTAAAACAAATTGCTTAAAATAATTACGTTCAACCAAAACTTATAAAAATGATAGGAAAAATTAAACTTTAGTTATTTGTGTTAAATGATATTATCAAATTAAGTTATTTAACTTTAATAATTATATAATTATACATTATTTTCTTGATTTGTAACAATTAGTTTTTAATAGAAAAGTAAATGAATTTGTAACATCAATTAGTTCAAAAATATGTCTTTTTCAAAACAAGTAGGTCATGTATTATTTCTTTAGTTATTAAAAATTTAAATTATTATTTTATTACTTAAAATACTCATTAATAAGCAATCTACTTAATTTATAACAAATTGTTTATTTTTTTAAATTTTTAGTACTAATTATTTAATGTTTTATATTTAATCCGTGTAATACACGGGGTAATAATCTAGTAGTAATTACTAAAGACAATCATTGCGTATAAAAGCTAAAGTTAATAAGACAATAACAACAATTACATAATTTTATTTTACTTACACTAGGTTTTTTTACAAATAATGCAAATTTTTTTTTTTTAAATTTCAGTCCTCAACATTCTTTTTCTTCATTTTTATTTTCACTTTTATTTATTGAACTTTAACCTTTTATCTTTAATAATAATATTACAAAAATAATAAATTTATTGTTTGTGTTATATGAGAGTGATATTTGTTAATTTCATATTGTCTAGTTCAAAAGTTTCAACATTTTGTGTTTTTATGTGGTCCGTTTTTCTTCTAGAACGAAATTTGCTTTTGTGACTATGTTTGGCTTATTGTTTTAGGACGGATTTACAATCGTTGCGTTTTTTGCTTGCGTTTTGATGTTCGTGATGACATTATCGTCACTTTTATAAAGTGACTATATCAATAAAAACGTTATGACTTAATATTTTTCTTTGCGTAAGTTTAATTGGGTGGTATTATGAGACAATTTTTTCTATTTATATATTTTTACGATAATTTTTTAAACTTTTTTCTATTACTCTTTAAAATTTTATGTCAACAACGTTTATCTGATTTAAGTTAAAAATAAAGTGCTCGTCATAACGCGTGAGTAAAAGGATAATGGTTATGTAGTAGCATGTATTCTATTGATTCACACGACCCACATTTAATTTTTTTAATTTCTTTTTGACAACTACTGATTAAATTAATTAATAATAGTCCATATCCTACTTACCTTAAATAAAATAATAATCATTAACATTAATATTTGGTCCCCAAAGTCCGCCTATATCAGCCGAATAAAAAATTACTAGCTTACAACAAAGTTAGTTGTAGGTTTTGCGACTAAACCTTTAGTTTTCTGTTAAAGTTCACTTTATTAATGGATATAACAGTAGTCATGCTTTTAGCATTATCTTATACGCATGGGTTATATTCTCCTTAATAATTATCTAAAAATATAAAATATGCATATTATACAAATTAAATAAATAAAAAATTAAATAATAATTCATAATTTTTTTTAATTAAATTTATTTAAATCTCTAAAAAGTATATTCTTTTAATAATTTTATTATTCAATAAGAGAAAAATGATAAAATGATAAAATATTAGATAATGGCTAATGTCATTTAATTTAGACAAAATTACACATTTGAACCTTTATGTTTGTAAGAAATAACAAATATGAACCTTTAACTATCTTAATTACGCTAAACAATATTTAAATATTTAATTTGTTTCAACTTTCAACCTTTACATTAACTGCGGTTAGATTTACCAGTTAAATCTAGTCATGTGCAGATACGATAATTCTGGGTGGGTTTTATATTTAAAAATAACAAAAGATCAAAATACCTAGAATACCCATCACATGTTTTGCACATGACTAGATTTAACAGGTAAATCTAACCGCGGTTAATGTAAAGGTTAAAAGTTGAAACAAATTAAATACTTAAAAGTTGTTTAACGTAATTAAGATAGTTAAAGGTTCATATTTGTTATTTCTTACAAACATAAAGGTTCAAATGTGTAATTGTCTTTAATTTAAAATAAATTACGAGATGGTACATGTGATTTCCTAGCATTTCACTCGTGTTCTCTAGGTTTTATAAATTACTAATGTGATCGTAAGTTTTAAAAATTTGTCACACATATAGTCTTTATGTGAGATTAATTTGGTGACATAAGAACTATATGTGTTAGACTACCTCCAACGCATTTTTTCTTCCATATGCACGTCTCACGTGGACAATTCTATTTCTCACGGATGCATTGGAGATAAAAGGATTTATACCCACATGCACTTCATAAAGTGCACTCAAGTGCAGAAAAAAGACGGCTCACCATGTTAAAATTCAATGTTTTTTAAAAGAGGAGAGAGAATGCATGTGGGAAGAATATGTTGGAGTTAAAAAGAGGAGAGAGAATGCATGTGGAAAGAAAAAGTAAAATGCTGATGTGACAGTTATGAATAAGACACATGTAATAAATACAGTCTTCAGCATTGGAGGTAGTCTTACAAAAGTCTAAAATTTGAAAGCGTATGTAAATTTATGAAACTTAGGAACTAGAAGTTAACTATTAGTAAAACACATAGACCATATCAGTAATTTAATTTAATAAAAGATAGTCAAAGAAAAAAAAACTGATAAGATGTTATAAAATGATGTTTTTCATTATTATTTTTTTATTATAGTAGATTAAAAGGTCACTGTTTTAATCGTTGTTTAATGACTTTAAGTCTTTAATGACATGGTAGTTTTCTTGAACCGTACTTCATATGTCTTTTTACGATTACGGTTACAAATATTTTTTTAATACTATTATTGTTTAATCAATAAGAAAAGAAAAAAAAATTATTATTTAATTAGTATAGTTATTTAGAAAAAAGGAATAAATTATTGTTATTTAATATGAGGAGCCGATAAATAAAAATGAGAACTAAGAAGAAAATGATGTATACTAAGTATTATTTGTATTTATTAGTATAATAACATATAAAAAAATAATAAAAAATAGATTAAAGAAATTAAGTTGTTATAATAATATATTTGTGTATAACTTTTTTTTTGAACGGTTAAGCTTACTCCCACTTAAATTACTTCTTACACTTTTAATTACATCCTTGCATAGGATTGAACCCATGACCTCCCATTCTAAGAGGCAAGTGTACATACTAGTCTACTAGATAAACCCATTTATTAAATGTACGCACATATGGATATATTATTATAAATTATAAATGTATAAATATATTAATAAAGATTATTATAAACGTATTAAATAATCTTTATATTTTATCAAAATTAATAATGAGAAAGATGAACGCGTCACCATCAAACCTAAAAATAAAATGTGTCATGTGAAAACACCAAAAAAATGTGTCATGTGAAAACACCAAAAAAAAATGTGTCATCACCAAAAATAAAGAAACACGTTTTTATTTAAAGCGACTTAACAAATTTCATCTTCATGTGGGGCACAAAACAAGTCTATTTCATAATTATTATTATATATTACACCTTCACCCCTACACTCTTCACAATTATCAATTTGTTTTTTTCCGTTGGTTAAAATTTGTTGTTGAGAACTGCATCAGCCCACCATATAAAGAGTTGAGGCAAAATTATGAATATCACTTATCACATTGTGACATATTTTAAAAATAAGTCCAAAATAAAATCCATCATACATGCAAAATGATGATTTTCTTTCTTACCTGAACCGATGAGTACTTACAGTTTTGAGTTATCAGAAAAATCATAACAGAAACCGTTTTCATCTTTACCTGGCCAGAAGGCCCAAAACCTGAACCGAAACTAGGCAAAAACCAGAACCATTTTTTCACTTTATTGATCCAAGCCGGAACTGTTTGGAATTCTGATGTGCTTATCTGTTCTAGGACGAGTATAAAAATTAATGATTCGCTTTAAATTTATAAAAAAAAAGCAGTTGCACGTAAAACAATGTTTTTTTATGCATAGAAATTGATATTTTTTAATATGGCACATTGCCCATACCACCCTTTTTATTTGACCTATTGCAAGTTCAATTTTTTTTTCTTTTTATAATTATCCTATATACATTTAGAAGTAAAGGAACAGTAATACTATTAAATAAATAAAAAGTTACCAAATATATCCTTTCTTTAGTTGTGTATATACAAAAATGCTAAGAATAGTTTATTAAATAAATACATATAGTTTTCAATGCAAACACTAATTCAATAATGCCTTAATGGTTATGACTCTATCATTTTGTAATAGAGGTTGGAGGTTCGAATATCCTCCAACGCAAAATGCATTTTTTAATTTTATTTTTTGTGTTTCTTTACTAATTTAATTAATTAATTTTAATAATAATTAAATAATACTAATAATGAAACATTGTTTTCTCCGTTTTATTTGTTTGTCGCATGCTGTTGTGATAATTTGATTTACTGTAAACGGATTTTGAGAGTACATTTTGACATTCGCTATGTTGTTACCGATGTCATAACAGAGTACACATATCGGCAAAACGGTGTGACTCAAGATTTTTTTAATTGGGTGGAATTTTATGTGAGACGAGTTTTATGTTGTTTTTTTACTATTACTAATTGCGTATATATTAGAAAAAATATTATTTTAATAAAAAATAAGTTTTTTCTGTATTATTTGTTTGACTTATGCTTGTTTTTCTTAGTTTTAGAATTTACAACTAAACACAACTCTTTTTCTTTTTGGTGTGATGACCGCGTTTACGACACTTTAGGCTTTTATGCCGAAGTGACAATTATTGTGAAATGTTTTTATATCTGCATTTTGATATATGCGATCATGTTTTTGTTCTGGTATTCGCAATTATTTTGAAATTTTCACTGGAACGCGCGGAGAAATCCACTAGTTATATATATTATGATTCATAATGTGCGCCTATTAATACAATCTTTCAATATCTTTTGCTAATTGAAGATAAACTAGCCTTATTATATCAGCAGTATCCATTTTTACTTTAAAACTAACATATGCTTTAAAAGTTATGATTATTTAAACTCCTAAATAATGTGAATTAGCTTTTTGTCCTACTTATTATATGTATTATTGATATGATGAAAAACGTACTTGTTTTTATTTTTTAATTGCTCCTATTTTTGTTAGTTTATTGCAAAGTCTTTGATTTTAGATATTTATTTGTTTTTATATTGAATAGCATATCTTTTCTTATATATTTAATTTTGAAAAAACTTCAAAATTTGAAATTTAAGGATTATAACGAACTGCTAGGAATCTTGGTTGCATTCCGTTAGTGTGTAGATTATGTCGTCATAACCAAAAGGCATTACAGTCTAGCGGTATTTTGGTGGTGAGATAAGGTTCAAGAACCAAATGGTCCTAAGTTCAAATCACACAATGGAGTTTTCTCAAAGTATTGAGTTTACTCCATAACTGGTGACTTGATGATGGATATGATTGGATGGTACTACTGATGACATGATAATACTCCAGTAATTACATGTGTGAGCCCTAGGTGAATAATTCTTGCTCGCAAACCTCGAGGCTTTCCTGTAGCAATTAACTACGACTGGCTAAATGAGTTGAAACCTTACATTTCTATTTTAAACACCTTTTCAATAATCATGTTTTGACTTCCACGTAAGGTTGGCTATTTAAGAGAGAGATTTTTGAGCTTGTAGTTAGATTCAAGGACTCGATTAAAGATTATTAGTTGCTTTCGGTTTGTAAACATTTTAGTTCATGTTTGAGTTTTGTTCAAATCTTGTTTCAAGAGTTGTTTTCTTGTGATGTTCTCAACTAATTCAAAGATATTAATGGTAATAAAAATGTTTCATGAGCTAAAGTGTAACGACCCATTTTTGGGAAATATTATAAAACGAATAAAATTGGTGATATTTTGAAACGAAGTTTTATTTGTTGGGTGTTTTATAAGATTTAATTATCTTAATTATATATTTATTTGGTGGGTGTTTTAATAAATATTTGTTAATTATGAATACTTGGTTGGTGTTAACTAATTTAACTAAGTTAATTATAAACTAGTTATTTAACTAGTAATTGGAGGGCAGAAACTGTAATTAGCTGAAAGTTATCTTAAAAGAGGGATTGGATGTCTTGACTTGGTCAACACACACACTTTTCACACATATTTGTGTGTGTGGGAGACGACACAGAGAAAGGGAAGAGGAGAAAGCTCAAAAACTTTAAGATTGATCAAATTGGTGACTTATTTGTGATTTAATCTTAAATGCAAGTGCAAATTTGAGTTCTACTTGCTTCATCCTACATTTAGGTATGTAAATATTGGGTTTTTGATGGGGTTTTCGGGGTCTCCCATGGGTGTGGGTTGGATGGGTCAAAATTCAAAATTTGATGTTCGGATGATGTTATATGTTGTTAACAATCATGATAATCATCCAATATACAACATTTTGATCATTATCTTACATTTTCATGTAGTATGAAATATGAGGTTTGTATGGTTTATAGGGTATATTAACTAGGTGGTTAGTGCTAGTGTTGATGATTTCACACAGTGGTTGTAGTTTATTGTGTACATGATGAATTTGTTCATTGTGGAAATCAAATTAGAGGTTGATAGAAGTGTTATGGGTAAATGATCATAGGTAGTTTAATGTGTACACATAAGATGTTTGATGAAATGACAAATTGAGAGTTTTAACTTAAAAATGAGTTTTAAGTGTACTGGTGAGGTGAAATATGTTATATAAATGAGAAATGTTGAATTTGGGTGATAATGGGTCAAATGGGGTATTTTGACTATGACAGTCAACACTTGTGTTAAACCTATTAGCTATGATAATAGGAAACGATAGTGGAGACTCGAGTGGAACCAAACAGCCCGGAAAGGAAATTATAGTGGATAACTCATCGAGGAAAGGTAAGTCACCCACCTATTATACTTAATATGAGTAGTTGGTTTTATGCATATATGTAAGTATATGTGGGTAATGTATGTGGCATATACATTAGTTGTAAATTTTGGTGAATTGGTGTTTGAATTTTTGGTGGGTGTCAATAACATGCAAGAGGTGTTACATTTGCTTAGTTTTTGTAAATTTGTATGCTTTCAAATGGTGTATAGAAATAAGAATGATTCACAAGCGATGTGAACGTCTTATTTGAAGTTTGACTAAAATTGGTCAAACCATTCACAAGGTGTATGAATGAAAATTGGGTTGAATCACAAGTGGTGTGATCTTCTTATGGTGAATTTATGAAGTTTAGGTAAATCACAAGTGGTATGATTACCTATCTTGAGTATCCTTGGTGAAAAGGAGGTCTCAAGGAAATTGGGCGAAATTTGACTTTTAATTTGGTGATTTTTATGTTCTAACACTTTATTGGTGTTTAAAGTGATATGAATATAATTTTCATATGTCGAATATGTTGTGTTATTGTAACAAATAGAAATCCTTGGGTGGAAAGGAAGTTACATTAAATTCGGGTGAGAAATTGTGTTGTTTATGGTTTTAGGTGTAATGATCTGTTAAATAAATCATTTGGTGTTAATCTTAATGAAATCAACATATTATATTTGGAAATTGGTTTTTATGTTCCTAAGGTTTTATGGGATGTATTTGGAGGTAACAGAAGGGTTAAAACGATCAAGGGTGGTCACAGGGGAGTAATACGCAAAAAATTTCATTTTTTCTACACACAGGTGGCAGTAGCCTACGCCCAGGGGTTTCTGTCCTAGTGGTCGTAACCTACGCCCAGGCCGTAACCTACGGCTGGGGGTATCCAAAATTGTCTGTTTTGGTCGTTTAATCGTGTGTTGGGATCCAATAACTTTCCGTTATGAACCGAAAAGTATACATAGGTGCTCTTACTTAGTTCTAACAAACTAATGGTGATTTAAATGTGGTGTTTTGTAGGTGAACGTAAAGGGAGATGGAGGATGTGATCGGATTACTTGAAATGACTCGGATCAAAATGTGTATTGGGGTTATATTTTGATAGTTAAAAACTAAGGTTTTGTGGATAGTTTTGATGTCAATGGGCTTTGTTGAATGTTTAACTAACATTAAATCTTTTGGAACTTGGATCAAAGTGTTAATATGCGCTTGTTTATTTTTACAAATCTATGACCTAAAATGAATTGTTGTTTTAAACACGTGTTATGCGTGTGTGTTTTAGGGCTTACATAAAGTCTATATGCTACATATACATTAGATGATGATTGTTTGTTTTTGATAGTTTTTATGTTTGTTTAATGGGTTGTTTGTTTATCTATGGATTTACCTAATTATTACTAGTATTTGAGGTTTATTGCTCCTTTTTTACTAATCTAATTGCATGATAATTTCCTCTTGTGAGTCTTTGGTTAGTACTTTGTGTTAGATCTTGTTTTTCAAGTTTAGGTTTAAAGTTTGTTTTTTTTTATTGTAACTATAGTTTATCCTGAGCTAGTGAATCATAGGATATTACATGTGATTTGATTATAATGAATCAGGTACCACTCTTAAGACTAACCGTGTATGTCTTGAATTATTAGGTTTTTTGGATGAATTGAATGACCACTGATTTTATCTTTTTGTCCTTTTGATTTATTACATCACAATTTATATATTATTTTAATTGAGTTGACTCCTTTACACTATTGTATACCTTGATATATTGTAATTAAAATCATTTACCAGGGCGGAGCTTAATAGGGGTCGCCCCCCATTTTCGTCCGTAGTTTTAACTTTTCGGCTGAAATGTTATTTTTAGTTAAAAATTATAGTTTCGCCCCCCTGCTTCAAAAAATTAACATGTATTATGGGTTTCAAAAATTTCCGCCCCCCTCTCACTTTGCCCAAGCTCCGCCACTGTCATTTACCATTTATCAAATTATTGGTTAGATTGTTTAAATTATTGAATTTGAACCCAAAAAAAATCATATCAAGTACCTTTTTTACTCGACCTTATCCTAAAAGTGCTGGCAATTAGGATGCTACTAAGTTCCCTAGGCGCATGTAGTCATGTACATCTCATAAACTTAGATTTTCAGGTGTTTTGTATTGGTAAGTCTTAACTTAAAACCCATGTAAGATTTAACCGTTAAATGAATTGAATTTAATGCTTTGTTACTTGTATCCTTCATTATTATATGAAGATCTTTTCAAAATCTTTTTTAATGCAAATGCTCCTTTTGAAAGTGGAGGTGGTATGAAAATTAAATATGATAAATCTACCTATCAATTAAACCGAATCATTAAAGAAATTGAATTTGGTAGTTTGAAATTTGGATCCTAAAGTTGCATGTGAATACCTTTTTTTCAACTTTTCGTTATTTGTAAAGATGATGTTTTTGAAAATGAAGGTAATGTGTAACTTATGTCACACCCCGACCGACGGCGAAATACGTCGGGGCACGATTGTGAATGTTCAAAAGCTCATGATGCTATGTTAAGGTTTCAATAGTTAAAACATCCATATTAAATTATTCGAACACAACATTCAATAACATACAATTGTTCAAAACAAATTACAAATGAAATAGTAAACAATGTTTTAATTAACTAGGTCCTCTAAACTTAATCTATGTCTTCGTCATATGTATTCATCTTAACCTGTTACATATGTAAAATAAAAGGATCAACTATTTGCATAGTTGGTGACCAATTCAAAACAGTTTAATATAATACGTATAAAAGATGCGAAACTATTAAACTAAATAAAACAAGATTTAAAGCATATGTAAGTTTCAAGTAGCACAAAGCAAGAATCCAAACAAGTGATATCACAAAGCTTAAATCAACACTAGCTAGGTCTTTAACTTAAACAATGTAAATTATAATGTTTATGTATGTGCACCTTTCACCTTCTTAACACAAGACATATGTCATTGCGAAGAATGTAACCACATTCTTAGGCTACTGGGTACTAGTATATGTTTGATGTATGAAACGTCTTCTAACCTAAATCACACATAGCAATTAGCACATAAATTCAAATAGCATCTAAATCATGTTTAGTAAGCTTAAGAGTTTGCATCATTTATATGTTTTTGACTCTATAAATAGGTTTTTGCATAAGACATATGTAACATCCCAAAAAGTTACAAAATGTAAAAATGGAGTAAGAATTAACTCACATTAATGGTGCTCGAGGAAATTAGTATAATGAAGAAAAATCAAAATCAACAATTGTATCAAACTGGATGCCCTAAGGTTTGAACGTGTGTGGCCAGACAGCAGCTCAAAGGAGCAAAGGAACAAGTATACGATCCGAATGCAAACGTGGTTTAACCTAGTCAAACGAATTCAACAAGGATGGGCAAACATTATGCTAGGCATAACTAAATGAACGGACATCAGAGGCCGGACTTGTTGGGCCTAACGAGCCTCTACAAGACTACACCAATTCTAAAGGCGGCCTAAACAAGACTACCTAAACAAAACTAATGCCCCTTAACTAAGAACCTAAGCTCAACTACTTAGACTAGGGAAACAATAAATAAATGAATAATGAATAGAAGAAAAAGAAAGAGAAAATTACCTCAAATAAGCTTTACAGACGAGCCGATGACGATCTCAAAGGGAAGCACCTCCTCATCAAGAGCATAAAAAAACTATTATGTTCAACATCCCAAAGGGTGTTGCACTTGTAGAACCACCAAAATTTGGTTTGTTCCACTTGTTTATGCTCAACTAGAAGTTGCAAGTTATAAGGGACCAATCAAGGCTATTTATAGGTGTTTAAAGAGACAAAATATTGGTTTCTTGGACGATGTGGGATAGTTTTAAGGGAGGATTCACGATTTGTATTTGTCAACAAATGTCAAACTTCGCAATTCCCGCTTTGTTATAACTCCGTTTCGCGCGCGGTTTTTGCGTACGTTCATCGTTTTCGGAGTACTATCATCTTTTTTCATTTTTTGTTTTAATTTTAAATCATTACATAAATTTAATCCTTCTTAATTTATACAATTTATAATTTGTCCATATGTTAAATCTCCATATGGTATATTATTATTATTTTCTTTTTTAATATTTTCTCTAATTTTTTCTACAAATAATTTTGGTAATCATGCAATAAATCTTTCTTTCCAATAAGCTTCTCTACAATCATGTTTTGTCATTACTTTAGATATAAATACATCTTTATACCATCTAAAATCTTGTAATTTTCTACATGTTAGATTCAATAATATTAATGAATTCCTTTCTTGATAATCTGAAGGATTTCCTATAAAATTTTTTATAATAACAAAAATAAGAGTATTTATTATATCTGATTCTTGGGTTGGAATTTGTGAATTATTTTCTAATTTTACAATAATTTTCTTTGCATTAATTATATATTGTTTTTCTGATTCTATAATATAATGATCCCACCATCCTTTTAAATTTCCAGTAAATTTGGAAATAATCATATTAAGGATTTGAAGTTCATCATTTCCTATTGATTTATAAGCATTTTGTAACAACCGAAAATTTAGCACATTTGATCGTGTTTAAAATCCACGTTGATTTGACAGACGAAACTATTCCAGGATGAAAGTATGCGAGAAATGGTAAACGTGGGCGAAAATCGTGCGCGAAACGGAGTTACGGATTGTCCGGAATCGCGAAATGAAGATAAAATCGAAAAGTGGACAAATCTGGCCGCCATGGGTCCTCGCGGTACGCCCCAGGTCGAAGCCTGCCTGGGGCAATGCGCTTAAGGTTGTCTGGACGAGATTTTTGCTTAAAAAGTCAATTTTCATCTAGAAACCTCACTTTTTCTTCTTATCTTCGACGATCAGCACCCACACACGAAAAATCAACATCCAATCCATAAAATCTTCAAGTTTGAAGCCTCTTAATCACGTGGATCGCACCAAGGATCGTTAATACAAGTCCGGATCGTCTTTTTACGCACAGAACTTCGTTTGAAGAGGTAACGGTTCATTTTAACCTTCTAGATTGATTATGATTGATTAAATCTTGTTTCTGGACGTGATGATATAGTTAGAGTTGTTGATTATTGCCTAGACGATGGAGAGGATTGATTATAAATGACAAACTTGAACTGTTAATGGGTAAATCCTTGTTTTGAGCCATTGTAATGCCCGGTTTGCATGGAATCATAACAATGGTCATAATGATTTAAACCATTTGATTATGATAACGTAGGTGATTAGTTTGATTAATCCTTGGCATACAACTAGAAACCCAGGTGTTTCAAATTAATCACAACCATTAACATACTCATTGGAACGATTATCTGATGTTTGTGATAACAGGCAGATTAGTATGTTAAACATGGTTGTTAAACCTATTCTAACGTTACGTTGTAATATTTCATGATATATGGGTAATCAATAACAAGGATTGATCATTTCTAAGCCATTAATATGTCTAGGAACCTGTTTTAGCGGCTCAATCAACAACATTAACTATTTGATTAATCCAAGAATTATTCTGACTAATCAAGTGTGTTATCAATCTAATATCGGTTTGATGACTATCAAAGCAATGTCATTGACATTGAACGTTCAGAAAGATTTAATCTGTAAGTTAAAGTATAGATAGCTTATTAAACGAAAACCAATGCAGAAGTATACTGTTAGTACCAGTTTACGAGGGATCTTGCTACAGTAAGACATCAAGTGAGTTCTTATAGCCCTGTTTTAAATGTTTTATCATTTTGGGCTGATATGCATGTCATAAAGTTATTTTATGAAAATGATTGTTTTACCTGACTACGGTCGGATAAAAGAATATGTATGTTATAAAGTTATGGTATGAGAGTGATTTTAACCTGATTATGATCATGTAAAGAAGGTTTTTAGATAAAGTATGTTTTCAGGTAAAGTATGTTTTCAGATAAAGAATGTTTATGTAAAGAATGTTCGGAAATGAATAATGTTTTAAGTCTCGACTGCGGTTGAGAAGTAAATGACTTAAATAATATCAGCTGAGATGTAAAGAATGTTTTAAGACTCAACTACAGTTGAGAAGTTAATGATTTTAAGAGTGTCAGGTGAGATGTAAGGAATGTTTGAAGTCTCAACTGTGGTTGAGAAGAAAATGATTATTTTGAAAGACATCGACTGAGGTCGAGAAGGAAATGGGGTTTTGAAATCCCAGCTGCGGTTGGGCAAAACCTGAGCACTGCGGTGCGAATCTGTTATGATTATGATGGTCTAAATGTTTTAAACCATGTTATGTATGAATGATGTATGTTAAGAAGTCTTGTACCGGTATGAGCCGTCAATTTTGATTGATGGTTTAAGAAGTCCTGTGAAAGAACATGCCTGTCGACTATGTGTCGCCAGTTGAGGAAGTCTTATACATGTATGAGCCTGTCAACTTCGGGTTGGCAATTGAGGTCTCTTGTATTTATACAAGCCTGTCGACTTCGGGTCGTCAGTTGAGGTGTCTTGTGCTGCACAAGCCTGTTGACTTCGGGTCAACAGTTGAGGCTAAGTTTCCTGTACAGGGAGATTGATGATATGAATATGTGTATGAAATGCATTTATGTTTAATGCCATGTATGTTATGTATGGAATTATGTTATGTGACGATATAAATAAATAAAGATTTGTCTAAAAATGTAACTTAGAACTCACCAGCATAAAGCTGACTTGTTTTACGTGCATATCAGGTTGAATGGTATTGAGGAAAGATTAGCAGGAAGGCTCAAGGCATACCCTGAGAACTACCCTAGCATAAACTAGCTATGTTATAGGAATATATAGATGTGGGTTATGTATGAATGTTTGTTTAGATATGTATAATATTCTATGTTGTCACCTTAATTTCCGCTGCTGTAATAAAGTAATGATGGTTAGGGGTTATGGGTTTGATGTTTGCCAACTAAGGGGACTCCCGGGACTCGGGGCCTCTCACATTTGCTGCCATTGTCATTTCTTATAATATTTTTAAAATCTGAAATTCAGATTGACCATCAATATTTCATTCATATAAAGATTTTCCATCATATTGATTATAAGTTCTATTATTATCTTCTTCGTATTGTAAATCAGGAGGAGTTGGCCTATAATACCAATTCCTTGTCTCTGGTCTTAGAGTATAAGTATTAAAACTATTTCTTCTTAATTTATTTATAGTTTCTAAATTAATATTATTAAATTGGGCTTCTAGTTCATCATTAGAGGATTCAGTTTCATCTGATTCATCATTTATTGTATTTATATTTAACTTTTTTAATTTTTCTTCTAATAATTTTAATGTTTTTTCTTCTTTATTAAGGTTTATAGGAGTATCTATATTAATGTTTATATATAGGATTTTCTATTGTAAGTTTTGATGTATTTTCCTTATAATTTTTTGATGTACTTGCTTTATCATTATTTTTATTATTGGTTTCTATTCTTTCTAATTGTTCTCCTATGGTATTTAATTTTTCATTTGTATAATTATTTTGGAAAATAATGGTATTTAATGCTTTAGTTGTATCTTCAATAATTTTTGCTAATGGTTTTCCTATATATTCTTCATTTTCTTTTATTATTTTTATATCTTCATGAGGTGGATGAATACTTATTAATTCTTCATTATTAATTATTTTTATATAATTCTTTGTAATTTTAGTATTAACAGATATTTGTTCAATAATAGGATATTTAATATTGTTTTTCTTACAATATATTGGGTGCCAAGTAAAGAAAGTAATATTTTCATTATTTTCTATCATATATGATTGCCATTCTATATTATGAATAAATCTAGAATCTTTATCAAAATTATTATAATACCATTTTAAATTTTCTATATTATAATCATTTAATATTTCACATTTTAAAAAAATTAACATTTCTTTATCCATTTTAACAAGTATATTTTGATATTTCTGTATAAACTATTATTATAAGTTCAGATTGATATTTTATTTTTTCCTCTAAATGTATTTGAAGATTTGTAAAATAATATATCATTCTTACTTCGTATTCTATATTATCTTCAATTTTATCTTTATTAAAATAATTTTTTACTTCTATTAATTCCTTTTGAAAAACTTCTAATTTATTAAAACATTCTTTTATTAGTGATTTATAGAATATCATCTTAGGATTTCTTATTTGAATTTTAGTATCACTCATTATAATTCTTCATAACTTCCCATATCTGATTTAGTTGGTATATAAGTATTATTATCATCTTTAACACTTTCTTCTTCATATAAAGTTCTAGGTATAGAATTAGAAAAATCTATTCCTGATATTTTCGTTGATTGTGATCTTCTAATAATAATTTCTTTTAAAATATTTGTACTATTACTTAATATAGAATGTCTAGGAAAATCATTATTAAAAGTTATTTCTATAGAACCATCAGATTTTTCTATTATACTTTGATGTTTGATTTTCTGTATCTATAGGTTTTGGGGGGTTTATTTCTTGTAAATTCCATGATAATGATTGTGTAATTTCATTCCATTTTTAAACTTTTATGAGTTATTACTTTTGCATGCATAGTATTAGCTTCAAATAATATAGTTTCATCTCTTGGAGATATTAATTTAGTTCTAGGTTATATTGTAGTAGTCATAATTTTATAATAAACTCTATATATTATTACTGCAGCATTTGTTTTTTCTTTAAACTCTAAATTTCTTGTCTTAATAGTCAAGGTTAAAGTATCAAGAATATTTGGATCAAATAATCCTATAGAAAAATTAGAATAGCAGTTAAAGTATATCGGACCATTTGCTATATTTGATTCGGCCATAGCTAATAGTGAATTATTAAAATTGGTATGCCTAGCATCTCTTAAAATAAGTAATACAGGAGCATCTATTCCTAATCTAAACATAGGTTTTATAGGTACTTGAACTAATCCTACATATAAAATTTGTAATTTTTTCTATGTCTTAATATAGCTTCTTTTGTTAATAATTGTAAATTTTGATGTTCCTTATTTATAGGTATAGTTTGTTCAGTTGTTCTAATTGAATAATCTTGCAAAAAAAATCAAAAGTTCCTATTTCATATATAGTCTTAACATCTTGTTTAGGTATATTCCAGTTTAATAAATTATTTTCAATTTGAGAAATACTAATTTCTAAAGAATTCATATTTAAATCTTCATCTTGATCATTAGATGTATTTGAGCTATGATCTTTTCGTGTTAAAAATCTAGATAACTGATTCATTATAACGGTTTAATGTTAAATTATTATTGAATTTACTCAATCTTATCTTAAAATGTTTTAGATATACTGAGGGAACACCCCCATACTATCGTGGTCCGACTGCTCATCTCCGAGAGTCTTACACTAATCCAACCGATTGGTCGACATGGCTTTCCAACACAGTAACCTTTTAACATTCTAAAATATTTTTAATAAGAAATTTAAATCATTCTTGGTTTATTCATTTTGATGATCAATTCTCAAACAATTATCCAAGATGGTTTATCAAATGGTTCAAATATATGGAAAAAAAATACCAGCAGCTTTTCCAAAGGAAATTTCTATCTCATATAATAAGTTTATAGACTATTTCAAGCAAGAAAAAACTCCAGATTTTGAGTATACTCTACAATTCATGACTATATTTAGAATTCCTTGGATTTCTTCTTGGACATATCATTATCAACCACAACAAGAATTATCTCCCCCTCTATTATTAAGACATTATAGAAGTAAATAGTGGAATAAATTTTCGGTAGATAAAGCAAATATATCAGCAGTTCAAGATTATTATATATCTATTACTAGTCAGCATGAAAGATCTTTAAAGTCTCCAGTTAATCAATCTTTCAATTTATATGAAGATCAAGATTATATTACTAACGAATTATAAGTGAAATCTGACATTCTCCATCTCCATCAAAAAATCAATAACCGAAGATAATATCTATCAAGATTCACAAGACCCTTATGATGATATAGAAATATAAAATTATAAAAGTTATAAAAAAATGTATAAAATAAAAAAGATTCATTTTCAAGAAAACAGAAGAATCAATTACTCACTCAAGACCCCAATTGGAGAAATTTTCAACAAAACCAATAATTCAAGATGAAGAGAAAAGACTTTTAGGATGGCCGACAATGCTCTATTATTTTCATTATGCTCTTTATCATATCAATAATTCAGTGTGAAGACAAATAACTTTTCAAAAAGAAGACCAATTATTTAATATCAAGACAATCAACTTTTCTCAATGGCAGACAACTCTCAGTTATCTATTAAAATTCTGAAGATGCTCAAGAAGGATTCTTTACTATAAATTGACGACTCCATAGATTAGTTAGGTATTCGAAAAACAACCCTTGTATATGAACCTCTCAATGTTCAAAGTCTTTAAATTGTCAAATAATTATAGCTCTTCCCAATTGTATAGAAATTATTTGTGATTCACATTCTCAAGAAATTAACGAAGGTATTTTTTTTAAATTTATTGTTGTTTAATTTATGCTTATGCCATAATGCTATCTTATTTTGAAGTTTTTAAATTTGTTAAATTTATATTGCTTATAATTACTCAATTTAAATCTTCATGCTCTCGATCCTTTACCTTATGGTATCAGAGCCATGATGGAAGTAGTGTTATTATGTCTAGTATATTTGATGAATTGTAACTGCTATAATGTCAAAATTTTATTGAAAATACAATATCATATTTTAGAATGTTAAAAGGTTACTGTGTTGGTAAGCCATGTCGACCAATCGGTTGGATTAGCGTAAGACTCTCAGAGATGAGCAGCCGGACCACGATGGTATGGGGGTGTTCCCTCAGTATATCTAAAACATTTTAAGATAAGATTGAGCAAATTCAATAATAATTTAACATTAAACCGTATATATATATATATATATATATATATATATATATATATATATATATATAAGGGAAGGATAGAAAAATAACGCACTCTTAAAGCAATAACTCTAAATAACCCGTCAAGATCAAGCCAAATTTTCGAATTTTTTTTAACATCATTATAAACACATTTAGAACATGTACTTTCTTATTTTATGAGTTTGCGTAAATTCGTCACCGTTTGAGAATTAACATCATTTTAAGCTTTTAAAATTTTGTAACTTATAGTACTGTAAGTGTAAAATTTTAAAAAAATTCAACGATGTTAACTCCCAAACGGTGATGAATTTACGCAAACTCATAAAATAAGAAAGTGTCCTAAATGTGTTTACAATGATGTTAAAAAAATTTGAAATTTTGGCTTGATCTTGATAGGTTATTTAGAGTTATTGCTTTAAGGGCGGGTTATGTAAACAACCATGCCCTATATATATATATATATTGTGAACAAATAATAACCCACTCTTAAAGCATTAACCCGAAATAACCCGTCAAGATGATGCCAAATATTGGATTTTTTTAACATCATTATAAGACATCTACAACACTTTCTTCTTTTATGAGTTTGCAAAAATTCATCACTGTTTGAGACGTAACATTGTTGTAAGTTTTAGGCCTAAAACAGTTACATCTCAATGATGTTAAAAAAAAAATCTAAAATTTGGCTTCATCTTGACGAGTTATTTTGGGTTAATGCTTTAAGAGTGAGTTATTATTTAAACACTTCCCTATATATATAGAGCTCGCATAACACATCATACATGACACAAAATGACACGAATACTAGGGGTGTTCACTAGTCGAGCCAGGGGTCGGCTCGGATTTAAACTTAGCATGGCTCGGCTCGGATTGTAAATCGAGCCTGAAATCTTGGCTCAGACTAGGTGTTGGGAATTGTGGTAACCATTTTAAACTTTTAATTAATCATATTAATTATAAAATCAGATTTTACGATAGCGGAAGCGATTAGGTTACACATTTTTGTTTCATAAACAAAATTTTCAAATCCAGGAATTCAGTTACATATGAATAAACGAAAAACAACCATAGGGTGTTTAGAATTGACCTCAATGAATAACTCCCAAAAACACACCTTGGATTCGATAGTAGTCTCACTAGATGACTTGAATCACGAACCACAATCTCTATCGTGTATTACCACAACAACCTTGTGCTCCAAAAACACTTGTGATGGTTCGGCTATGGTGGTGGCTCTTTGGTGGTGTTTGGCCGAAACCAAGAGAGCAGGAGAGGGGAGGTGTACGGCCAACAAGAGGGGAGAGAGGGAGAGTGAAAGATTTCTAAAAATTGTGGTGAAAATGTGGAGGTTAGATCTAGTTTTAATACTCAAAACTAGATCCACCTTTTTAGGATATTGGATTACCAATTCAAAATTGGTTTCCCACCCTTTTATTTCACATATTATTTAAATTAAACTCTTTTAATTTAATTAAACTCTTTTAATTTAATTAAATTCTTTTAGTAATTAACTATTTAATTACTATTCTCCATATTACTAACTAACAACTAGTTAGTAACATTTAATTATAATTCATTATCAAAATAATTAATTCCTCCAATATTATTATTATTTCATAAATAATAAATAATAACACACCACTTTATATAATTCGTGAAATTGAATGTGTCTAAAACAAATTTTAGACATAATCACATTACTATCTTCCAAAGTGTAACTCTTTAGATCGTACCCCCATAGCAACGTTGATATTATCGATGATCGGACATCACATATCCAACACTCGGCTCGTTTTTAACCAAGCTGGCTGCGCTCGGCTCGTTTTTGGCTCGGTTTTTACATGAGAAATTTAATATTTGAATTGCATTCACCTCAACTCGGCTCATTTTTGACTCGGTTTTTTCATACGAGAATAGACGTGAATATGTGAAACTAGGAATTAAGAATATGATTTGGGAATTAAGAATTAGTGGAGCACGTGTGAATTGAAATTCATTTCGTATTTCTGTCATCTTTTCTATTATGGTTTTAAATTTTATTTAAGGTTTAAACTTTTGGCTAGAAATAACTCCTTTGGTTCTTAGGTAACAATAGGTCTTAATTGAACATGCATACATGCATGCATACATACATACATGGATTGAGAATTACTATATATAATTAAAGATGGTGAAAATGAATAGTTATAATATAAATATTAAATAAAAAGTGGGTCTCATGATATTAAATACATACATACATACATATATTAATATAATGTATGTTGCATAGGAGCCTGATCCATGTAGTGGCATTTTGAAAGTTTAGTCTTGGTTCAGAATAAGTTTTTTAACTTTGAAAATTAGTAAACAAAGATAAGACTATATTGATATATTTGTTTAGAAACTTGGGTTTCAACAAATTTGAGAGATTTTCTTAGAGATTTGGGTTTTTGTTGGTTTATGATTTAGAGTTTATGTTTAGGTTTTAGGACTTAAGGTTTAGTTCGTGATGAGAGATTTGATTTGCTATGTCGCTTCTGCTTTTACAAATGATATATAATAACCGTTCTCTGGAGTTAATTGTGATAGCCCGCTGCAACGCACGGGAGAATATTGATGTTCCTAAAAGTGGTCTAAGAAATAACTAAAAACACTAACCTAGACTTAACTTAATTACAACGAGTTAAAACCGAAAGTCCTAAACTAAACCACTATGACAGGCAAGTGTACCTATCAATTGTAGAATAGCTAATGAAAGTCCGGATATCGAACCCACGTGACACTGACTTAACAAAACAAGATTAGAAAATGATTTAAAATAAAGATGGGGGGTTTTGTGAATAAAAATAACAATTACCAAATTAATTAAACTAATTATCCTAATTAAATTAGAAAAATCAAATTCAACTAATATTAAACCCTAAAATCAGATTAACAAATTTAATTAAAAGAAATGATTTACAATTTTAGAAAAACGTAAACAAATGGTAAAAACTCTACTTAGGTAGAATTCCTGTTTGTGATTATTGACACAATTGACTTTGTTTGACACGATGGAACTAGGATCTTAAACAGCAAAATATAGGTAACCTAATGGATTCTAGATCAATTACCACATGTAACCAACTAAGAAAACCTAATCTTGCAATAAACACACTAGTTAGTTGAATCACCTCCCGGATTTTTCCAATAACACTTATGTACTGAAATGAACAAGTCACATTCCTGATTTTCTCATTCCAATACACCAAAGATGCAAGGAGTAATCTTAAAATGTCTAATTTGACACGAAATGACAATAACACTAAGTCTTTCAAATAATCATCACTTCCGGGTAATTACTATGAAAATCCTAATGCTAAAGATCACCCGACAAGTCTATCACCTTCCGGATTTCTAAACTTAGATACATATAGAACCCTAAGAACATCAATTATATCTTTTCCTATGGCTAGTGATATCAAACAAGCCAAAAACTAGTCATAACACCATGTCAATGACCTAATACGTGTCTAACACCGAAAGACATTCAATAAACACGTATGGAACATGATATGAATTGATATAATCAAGATTAGATATGTAAAACTCATCAAAATGACATACTAAGATCTGTTACAAAAGTGTTTTCCATCACAAATCAAAACAATTGTCAATAGTCATCAATAATCATTCAAACATTCATTCTAACCTAAGTAGAATCAAACTACTATCCAATATACATCATCATCAGTCAATAACAATCAGAAACAATAGAATGAAATGTAATAAACTACTGAAAATTAATAACAAGTAAGAACAAGAAGTGACCAAGATGAATTCACATGAAAACCAAGCCTTCCAGCCCTCCAATGCTTCCCAAATGCTTCCCAAAGCTCCTGGAATGCTCTCCTGCTTAAAAAATGGTCGAGAATGATGATCCAAAAGGCTGGGGAGCATCTCCTCTTTATTCTCGCATTAATCTTGACTTTTTTCAAATTTTAAAACACGTCGCGTATCGCGAATAACAATTCAAAACATCATCGCGTACCGCGATGGACAAAACAAGCGGGGAAGTCCCAAAATCCTTCGCGTATCGCGAAGGTCTTTTTCTCCCTCTTCACGTATCGCGAAAACAGCAAAAATGATTAAATTTGTCTTTTTCTCTGGATTTCAACCGGGGCTCGATTCCTTCCGGTTTCGAACTCGATTTCCGCTCATTTCATTCGACAAACCTGTAAAAGTCATAAAATGTAAAAAGAATCTAAAAATAAACATAAACGACTTATTTACAACTTAAAATCGACTCAAAATTACTTAAAAACCGGATGTGTTTTACAACCCTTCAAAAATACCCACACTTGAACATTTTTCGTCCTCGAAAAAGAATTGCAATGGAATCACAACCAGAAATTTATCTTTAAACTCAAAATTTGAAACACATACGCATTAACCACGATTGTTAGTATTTGTATCCAGTTAAACCCAACAACTGATATCTAGGTTCCCTAATCTTGATTCATTATTTTAAAATGATTCAATCAACTATAGGTATTACACTTAAGTCATACAGATCAACCTAATCCTGGTAAAAGCTTTCAAGTTACCAATACATTCAAACAACCTAAATGAATTTAAAAATCAAACCTTAGATGGAATGGATGAAGGTATGGGCATTGTGCTTCTAAATTAATGAGCCGAACTTAGTGGTGTTTCACTCGGTTGCCATCCGCGGTATGACACATAAGCTGCAGCTCTTATTTTATTTTGTTTTATGTTTTTTTCTGCAAGCTCAGTCCATTTAGTGGATTGGTGGATGATGTTTCTTTTAATCAGGCGCCATAAGTCTCGAATTTATTTTCATAAAAAGAGAACAAATGTGCCAGGTTTAATTTTAAAAACATTAAGTCGTTTGTTTGCAAAAGTTCCTCTAATCACAATTAAACAGTTTCAGAATCCCCATATTTCCCAATGCAAAACCCATTAGCATCATGAAGATTAAGTAAATTATATCAATACTAGAGAACATTTCTATCAGTTAGGCCTACTAACATATCCCAAATTAGATGCGTACATTTAAACTTTTAAGACAACACAAAATTCCTGATTATACTATCATTTTCCATTTTAATGCAAAAACCTAATTCAAAGACTTTTTACAAAATTATATACAATATTTACATAATCTAACTTAGAAAATTAAAATCAGACTCAATTTACAATTAAACAACTAAAAACCTAAATAAAAATGAAAAAGAACAAAATAAAGGAAATGAAAATAAAAAAAATTGGAAAAGACTTAGCTGGTTTTATGTAACAGCCGTTCATGTCAAATCCAGAGTAACACAATCGTATAGCATTCCATTCGCGATCGAGTTATTGTAATCCTGTTAGTTGCCTTTCTACTACAATTATGTAAGTTATCACTACCCAACTGATAAGGGTAATTCAAACCAAACTGCAAATGAAGATCTAAACAATCCAACAAAGATTAACCATAAAAGAAATATTAAAAATAAAAGACTCAAACCTAACTAAAACTGACTTGATTAATTAAAAATAACTCAAATTTAAAAAAAAAAATCTTTTTGTATTTTATTGATTATTTTTCAATTTTTTTTTCTTTTTAAATATTAACTAAACATTTACAATTTATTTACTAAAATTTACAAAAATTTACAATTTTACACAAATCTCATACCCACACTTAAAATCACACATTGTCCTCAATGTGGAATATGAAATAATGAATAAATCAACAATAATATACAATTTACAACATTTACAACTTCCCTGATATGTGACAATTTCCTCATAAGTCTTATCAACCTCCATCAAATCCAATCGCAATCACAAATAAATTCCAACTTGCATTCTGAACATTCACGATGAATTTGGCAATCCACTAACACTCACAACAAACCATCAACATATACATGGATAATATAAACAACCATAAGATAATAAACATGAACAACCACAAAATATATACAATCAACTAGTCTATATATAACTGAGTTCAACAAAAAATATAATCCAAATATATACATACCATGATATTAAAAACAGAAGTACAAAAGAAACAACTGAAACTACTGAGATGCTGGAATCTACTCGTGAGGCTCATCACCCTGTCCTCCTGGCTGCTGAGGTGGATCTGGAGCCCTGAACCACTCAGGAATCTCTATCCCTAAGTGTGCAAAAAGAATGCGCAGCATCTGACCCTGCCTCTACTGCTCCTCCCAAAGAATGTCTAAAGTAACGCGTGGAGGGCGAGGCTGACGTAGGGGAAATGTCTGCTGCGGCCTCTCCACCCTGTGTAATATCCTCTGTCGCTCTGGTGGCACACCTCTCTGCAGGACCTCGACATCTGGGGGTCCCTCTGGTGCAGGCCTAGCTGGCTCCCATCTGGCTGGATCACCCATGGGGCACATGCCAGCTAGCCGCATGTCATCCAAACTATAACACCCTGTCTCGGGACCCTCAGTCAAAAATCGGCGTGGGAATCTATTAAAGACTCCCAGCCTACTCGCTATCCTCCCAATGTAGGGCCCCAGATCTAGCCTAACCGTCGCCCCTCCATGGCGAACCCTCGCAAATGATGACAGTAAAATACAGGCGAGGTTAGCCTGGCGACGGCTAACCATGCTGTACATGCAGAACAGGTCTAGTTGGTTGCATTTCTCTGCACCGGCCCTGCGACCAATGAGAGTGCAACTAACCATCCTGTGAATGTATCTGATAAGTGGATCGCGAATCGAAGACTCGACAATCGCACTCGTGAAGGCTCCATCTGCTATCGACATCCAAAAATCCTCTAACTGACGCTCTGTGATACCCAGATCACTGGGCTCCCTAACAACTGCCCTCAGGCTCTGAGCAAACCCAGGCTCTCTCACCTGCTCAGCTGTATAAAATCCCGTCGCAATCCCGAACTGTGGGATGCTCATTGAGAACGTGCGTCTGCCTAACGCAAAAGATACAGCAGCAGGATCATCGAAGGAGCCTGACATATGACGAAAAGTGGAATGGAACTCTATCGTCAGCTCCATGTATTGTGGCCACCTACAATCTAGAGCAGTCCTCCACTCATCTCTAACAATGGCATCGAACTCCTCTAGGCGTCCTAGTCTCTCCAAAAGCTCTCGATCGAATGTACGATGGTGGTAGTGCTCCATCGTCACAAACCGCTCACATCGTGTAGCCTCATCCGTCCCTGGCTCGAGCTGCAGGACAGTGTGATCTCTAAGAACATGGTCGTCAATGGGAACCGGATCGTCCTCGTCAATAGGGAAGATCTGCGGTGATGAGTAGTGAATCTCTCTCGCTCTCCTCCTCGATGAACTCGAACCTCTCTCCCTTTTGGCCCCGACAGCCGAACTCTCAGCTGCTCCAGACATCCTACAATAGCAATTTACAAAAATAAAAAATATAGAACAAAATTTACATATTAAACTACTTTAAAACCTAAATTTAATCTTATTTACAATTTTTACAAAAATTTCTATTTACAAAGTATAAATTGAAAAATTGAAAACCTGTTACAAAAATTTAAAAATGTTATAATTTATTTTACACAATTATTAAAATATTGTACAAAAATTTATTTACAAATTAAAAAATTATTTACAAAATTTACAATGTTAAAATCTAAATTCTTATTTATGTTACAAATTTATTTTACAAAAATTTTACAAGATAATAACCTAATTTTATACAAGAATTTACAATTTCAATTAATGTTAAAATATAATTTTAATTATCATGTATACATACAATTAATACAATTTAAAAGGAAATAATTTACAAAATTCTGACTACAAACTAAAACAGCACAAATGAGTTGGGTTCCGGAAACCTCCGCGTACCGCTAAGGGCTTACGCCGCGGTACGCGGCTCCTTTTCAAACTTTGAAAATCAACCGGCCATCAATGGCGATCATCCGAATCAAATTCGTTCCAAAACCCATTTCAATCTCTACAAATATACTAAAAGTAATCAAAATCTATTGAGATCTACATCAAACCTAACATTACCCTAAAACTAAAACTTAAAATCGAAAAAGAAAGAAACTAATACCTAATCGCGATGTAGATTCGGTGATGATGGTGATGGTACACCGATGAACTCCTGATGATGGTGCGACGGAGGCGGTTACAACGATGGTGGTGACAGAAGTTGTGACTATCGGCGGCTGTTGGTGGTAGCGCGGTGGCAGTGGTGGTGATCGGTGGCTGATGGAGATGAGATGGCGACGGTGGGGAACTGGTGTTGTGGTGGTGCTATGGTGGTACGTGGTGGTGCTATGGTGGCGGTATGATGGTAACCGGTGGCAGAGAGCGTGTAGATCGGTGGTAGTGTGGTTGTGGTAGGTGGGGTGTGGTGATAGTGGTACGCGAAGAGGCAAAAGTTATTTATTTATTTATTTTTTCTTTCTCGAAATCCATCGCGTACCGCGATAGTATTCTGGTTTACCTACCGCATACCGCGACGAGTTTCGGTGTTTATGAATTTTACATTTTTTTAACTAACTAAAATAAAAATAAAATACAATTAAATTAAATTTAATAAAAACCTACCTAATAAAATTAAAAATTCTATTCTAACTATTCTAACTAAATTACACAACTTAAAATTAATTTACTAGAATTTACAATCTAAACCTAATCGAGTTACGATGCGACTTAAGGTTCGGTTTCAATATGCGTAGACGGTCTAGGCAAGCCGTACCGAATACCCACACTTAATTCCTGAAATAGTCCTGACGTTTAAGCTTCGTGAAACCCGATGACATCTAAAACAAAAACACAAACACGCTAATCTACAATTAAACCGAAAAACACAAAAATAACAAGAATTCATGCAACCTATATTACAAACTCTACAAATCAGGCCTAGCAATCCTCACCTACGCAACTCAAGGAGTGCTACCTCCTTCTCAGTAGCGATCGGTCCTCCGATGTATAGCTTCAGACGAAGTCCGTTAACCTTCCAAGTCCGACCTTCTGATTCAAGCTCAACTGCTCCGTGTGGAAAGACTTCATGCACAACAAACGGTCCTTTCCATTTGGACTTCAACTTACCTGGGAATAACCTGAGCCTCGAATCATAAACTAGCACCTGATCACCCTTCCTAAATTCCTTCACTCCTCTCAACTTATGATCGTGCAATGCCTTCGTACGCTCTTTATAACTCCATGATCGTGCGTACGCCTCATCACGCAACTCCTCTAACTCATGCAACTGAAGAAACCGATTCTTCACAGCATTCGGCAAATCAAGATTCACACTCTCCACCACCCAAAACGCCTTATGCTCTAACTCCACCGGTAGATGACACGCTTTACCATAAACCATCCGAAAAGGCGTGGTCCCAATCGGATTCTTAAAAGCTGTCCTAAACGCCCACAACACCTCATCTAGCCTATCTGCCCAATCCTTACGGTTTCTCCCTGTCGTCTTCTCAAGAATCCTCTTCACACCCCTATTGGCATTCTCAACCTGGCCACTAGTCTGTGGATGATAGGCAGTCGACACTCGATGGGTCACCCCGTATCGTGCCAACACCTTCTCCAACTGTGCATTACAAAAATGTGTGCCTCTATCACTTATCAATGCCTTAGGGGTTCCAAACCTACAAAACAATCTCTTCAAAAATCCCACAACCCCTCGTGCATCATTTGTGGATACAGCTTGAGCCTCTACCCACTTCGAAACGTAATCAATAGGCACGAGGATGTACCGATTCGCTCGGGTTGAAGGGAACGGTCCCATGAAGTAAATACCCCATATATCAAAGACCTCAACCCCCTGGATGGGGTTCTGGGGCATCTCATTCCTGCGTGAGATGTTTCCAGTCCTCTGACACGCATCACAATTTCTTACAAACTCATGTGCATCCTTAAACACTGTCGGCCAATAAAATCCACAATCAAATACCTTCTTCGCAGTGTACGATGGTCCATGGTGTCCTCCAGTAAAACCCTCATGACAATGTCTTAGGATGTCTAATCCTTCCTCCCGACTCAGACATCTCCTCAAAATCCCGTCTGCTCCCTCGCGAAACAAATATGGAGCATCCCATATATAATGGTTTGCTTCAGTAAAGAACCTCTTTCGCTGCTGTGAAGTCAGACCCTTCAACATGTAACCTTCAGACAAGTAATTCGCAATGTCTGAGAACCATGGTAATCCCTGCTCACCTGCACTCACCAAACCCACTATCTCTGTGTCTAGAGAAATCAAAGTCTCATGTGGGAATGTGTCTCCAATCATCTCCTCATTCATCTTCTCCCGAGTAGGATCCTCAAGCCGCGACAAATGGTCGACTGCAACATTCTCAGCTCCTTTCTTATCCTTAATCTCTATGTCAAACTCAAAAAGGAGGAGAATCCACCGAATCAAACGAGGTTTTGCGTCCTTTTTCGCGAACAAGTATCGCAAGGCCGCATGATCGGTGTAAACAATGGTCTTGGAAAAAACAAGATAAAACCTAAACTTATCGAACGCATACACGACCGCTAACAACTCCTTCTCCGGTAGTCGTGTAATTCTCCTGAGCATCATCTAAGGTCTTACTTGCGTAGTAAATCGGATGAAAGTGCTTATCCTTCTGCTGACCAAGCACAGCCCCTACTGCAAAATCACTAGCATCGCACATCAACAATAAAGGAAGGCTCCAATCGGGGGCTATCAGAATAGGAGAACTCACCAACTTCTCCTTTAGAAACTCAAACGTTCTCATGCACTCCTCACTAAACTCAAACTCCACATCTTTCTCCAAAAGTCGGGTCATCGGTCGGGTAATCTTAGAAAAGTCCTTAATGAAACGCCTATAAAACCCCGCATGACCAAGAAAACTACGAACCGCTCTCACGTTCATCGGTGGTGGGAGTTTACTAATCTTCTTGATCTTAGCTCTATCTACCTCAATGCCATCTCACGAAATCTTGTGCCCTAGCACAATACCCTCGGTCACCATGAAATGGCACTTCTCCCAGTTTAGCATCAGATTAGTCTCCACACATCTAGCAAGCATCCTATCCAAATTCTGCAAACAATGATCGAAAGAACTTCCAAAAACTGGAAAATCATCCATCAAAACTTCCATGGAAGTCTCGATCATATCCTGAAATATAGCCACCATGCATCTCTGAAATGTGGCTGGAGCATTACATAACCCAAACGGCATATGGCGATAAGCAAAGGTACCGTATGGGCATGTAAACGTGGTTTTCTCCTGATCCTCTGGTGCTATAGGGATCTGGAAATAACCTGAGAAACCATCAAGAAAACAGTAAAATTGTTGTCCTAACAACCGCTCCAACATCTGATCAATGAAAGGCAGTGGGAAATGATATTTCCTGGTGGCATCATTCAGTCTTCTGTAATCGATGCATACTCTCCAACCAGTGAGTGTCCTAGACAGAATCAACTCCTTCTTCTCATTCACAATGACAGTCATGTCTCCCTTCTTGGGAACAACCTGTACCGGACAGACCCAAGCTGAATCTAAAATGGGATAGATCAATCCGGCATCTAAGAGCTTAAAAACCTCCTTCTTCACAACTTCAGACATGTTAGGATTAAGCCGTCGCTGTGGTTGGACCACCGGCTTGTAATCCTCCTCCATCAAAATGCGATGCGTACAAAACGAAGGGTGTATGTCCTTTATGTCCATCAACTTCCACGCAATCGCCTGCTTATTCGCCTTAAGCACATCAATCAATCTCGACTTTTCCTCCTCCGTCAATGAAGATGAAATAATGACGGGTAAATCAGATCACCATCCAGAAATGCATACTCCAAGTGAGATGGTAACTCCTTAAGCTCTAGGGATGGTGGTGCCTCAACAGACGGTTTCTCAACCGGATCTGTACTCTCAAAAACCTCAAAAGCAGTCGGGTACTCAGGAGGCTTACTAGCCAGACTGCTCGGAATGTGCTCAGAAGAAGCATCAATCTCAACAGCCTGGTTCTCCTCACCCAGGTCTTGATCTTTCAATAAATATGATCCAGAAATGTAATCTAGACATCGATCTATGTAAGGAATGAAAGAATCAAGAAAATAAACAAAATCATCCTGGCCATTCGAATGCTTCATCGACTTCCTCACGTCTAATGTAACATTCTCTTCACCCACACGCAATGTAATCTTACCTTCAAACACATCTATCATTGCCTTAGCAGTGCGTAGGAAAGGACGTCCCATAATGAGCGGGACTCTGTCATCGGCCTCCATGTCTAGAATGACAAAATCCGCGGGGAATACAAACTTATCAACCTTCACCAAAACATTCTCCACAATTCCCCTTGGATACTTGACCGATCGATCAGCCAAAGTGATGCCCATGCGCGTCGGCGATGGGTCTCCAAGATCTAGCTTCTGATAAGTCGAGTATGGCATCAAATTAATGCTAGCACCCAAGTCAGCCAACGCGTGGTTCACAGAAGAACTGCCAAATAAACAAGGGATAGTTAAAACCCCTGGATCGTCAAGCTTCTCGGGCAGTTTGTTCTGGACCAACGCAGAACATCGAGCTCCTAATGTGACTGTAGAAAGTGACTCCAGCTTCTTCTTGTTAGACAGAAGATCCTTCAAGAATTTAGCATATTTGGGCATATGCTGGAGTGCTTCTACAAAAGGAAGGTTGATCTTAAGCTGCTTGAACATCTCTAAGAAATGTCCATACTCCTGTGCATACTTCTGCTGCAATGCACGTGCTGGATATGGAAGCCTGCTTATATCAACCTTAGGAGTCCTTTTCTCTTCCATCTTCTTCTTCTCCGCCTCAACTCCCTTCTTCTCAACTGAAAACTCTCCTACTGGTGCGGTACTTGCTGGGCCTAGCCTCTGGTGCACCCTGTCACGAGTCTCCATATCTATCTCCTCGTCAACCGGTTCCTCTACATCGACATCCGGTGACTTCTCCACCTTCTTCTCACCTCCACGACCACTCCTAGTCGTCACAGCCTTCACATGACCTTTCGGGTTTGCCTCAGTATTCCCCGAGAAGGATCCACCCTGCCTCTCATCCAACCTCTTCGCAATATCACCTACCGATCGCTGTAGGTCCAGAAATGCTGACTGTTGATTCCTCAGCAATGTATCATGCTCCTGAAGCTTCACCTGTGTGTGTTGATCCTTGGCAATCAACTGTTGTAGCATCTGCATCTGCTGCTTGAGCATGTCCTTCACTTCTGGGTCACCACTGCTCTCGGACCCGCTCCTTAATTCTCATTCACTGCCTGATTCTGACGTAGTTGATAGGAGTTGTTACCACGCTAGTTGTTGTTTGAGTTTCACCCATTTAAGTTAGGATTCCAATTAGGATTGGGATTGGAATTGAAGTTGGAAGTGAAAGGCTTGTTCCAACCAGAATTAATGGAATCTAACTGCTCCTGATCAGTAATGGGGCACTCGGCAGTCTCATGTCCTCCTCGACACATCTCACACTTCTTCAGCTGTGTCTTCAGTTCCTTCATGTCTCTCGCTAGAGACTCAATGGTAGCAGCAAGGCTAGTGTCAGGAGTGACCTGATAAACACCTCAAGCAACGGATGAGGTGTTGGTAGCCTTAGTGGTGGAGGATCTAGCGGATGGCTTCTGCTGCTGCTTGGCTCTAGCAAAACTCTCAAACATGTCAATACACTCATCTGTATCCTTCATCTCCATGATATGCCCTCCTGCAGCTGTATTGAACATGATTTTCTTCTCAAGTGTCAATCCATTGTAGAATTTCTCTACAAGTGCCCATTCAGAAAGTCCATGCTATGGACATTTGCTAAGCAAAGTGTGGAATCTCTCCCAAGCTGCAGAGTAAGACTCATCGGGCTCCATATGAAAGGAATGGATTTGGTCCCTAAGTTGAGCAACTTTGGAAGGTGGAAAATATTTCTTCAGAAATTTCTTTTGAAGATCATCCCATGTGGTGATGGAGTTCTCAGGGAGGCTGTCGAACCAGGTAGATGCACGACTAGCAAGAGAGAATGGGAAAAGCTGCAAGCAAATGTTATCCTCAGAAACTCCATGTAGATTGAAGGTGTTGCAGATCCTAGAAAAAGGGACAGATGTCCGGGAGCATTCTCATCATCAAGACCATTAAACTGAATGGAATTGGTGAAAGCAGTCATGATGTAGGAAGGGAATTGCCAAGTAGCATCATTGGCAAACACGGGACGAGTGACCGGGTTGCGAACTCCGGTGAATCCATCGCAAGCTCGGTCGTGAACGGTACATCTACGCGGTGGTATCTCCTCGGCCATGTCGAAGCAAACAGGTGGGATCGGGAAAGGTGAAGTGGGTGTGTGTGAAGGTGAACTAGGTGTAGAACTAGAAGGAGAAAACAAAATCGGGGCAAGAACACGTACCTGGGAAAGGCGACTCCTAAGGTTTGTGTGAAACTCTTGCTCCGGTTCTTCAAAACCTAAAACTGGCGGTGGTCCTTGTGATCGAGTATGTGGCATGCACTGTAATCGATTACATGTAAAGGGGTTTAACAATCAAAACAAAGAAAAACCTAAAAGCTAAAAGACAAGAAACAATTAAGGCACATAAAAAAAAAGGAAAGAAAAGACTAAAAACCTAAACTACTAAAAATAAACAAAAATTAAATAAAAAAAATTGACCTTCTAATTTTTTAAATCACAATCTAAGCTAATTTCGCTATTGCCAAGTGACCCCGGCAACGGCGCCAAAAACTTGATGCTCCTAAAAGTGGTCTAACAAATAACTAAAAACACTAACCTAGACTTAACTTAATTACAACGAGTTAAAACCGAAAGTCCTAAACTAAACCACTATGACCGGCAAGTGTACCTATCAATTGTAGAATAGCTAATGAAAGTCCGGATATCGAACCCACGAGACACTGACTTAACAAAACAAGATTAGAAAATGATTTAAAATAAAGATGGGGGGTTTTGTGAATAAAAATAACAATTACCAAATTAATTAAACTAATTATCCTAATTAAATTAGAAAAATCAAATTCAACTAATATTAAACCCTAAAATCAGATTAACAAATTTAATTAAAAGAAATGATTTACAATTTTAGAAAAAACTTAAACAAATGGGAAAAACTCTACTTAGGTAGAATTCCTGTTTGTGATTATTGACACAATTGACTTTGTTTGACACGATGGAACTAGGATCTTAAACAGCAAAATATAGGTAACCTAATGGATTCTAGATCAATTACCACATGTAACCAACTAAGAAAACCTAATCTTGCAATAAACACACTAGTTAGTTGAATCACCTCCCGGATTTTTCCAATAACACTTATGTACTCAAATGAACAAGTCACATTCCTGATTTTCTCATTCCAATACACCAAAGATGCAAGGAGTAATCTTAAAATGTCTAATTTGACACGAAATGACAATAACACTAAGTCTTTCAAATAATCATCCCTTCCGGGTAATTACTATGAAAATCCTAATGCTAAAGATCACCCGACAAGTCTATCACCTTCCGGATTTCTAAACTTAGATACATATAGAACCCTAAGAACATCAATTATATCTTTTCCTATGGCTAGTGATATCAAACAAGCCACAAACTAGTCATAACACCAAGTCAATGACTTAATACGTGTCTAACACCGAAAGACATTCAATAAACACGTATGGAACATGATATGAATTGATATAATCAAGATTAGATATGTAAAACTCATCAAAATGACATACTAAGATCTGTTACAAAAGTGTTTTCCATCACAAATCAAAACAATTGTCAATAGTCATCAATAATCATTCAAACATTCATTCTAACCTAAGTAGAATCAAACTACTAGCCAATATACATCATCATCAGTCAATAACAATAAGAAACAATAGAATGAAATGTTATAAACTACTGAAAATTAATAACAAGTAAGAACAAGAAGTGACCAAGTTGAATTCACATGAAAACTAAGCCTTCTAGCCCTCCAATGCTTCCCAAATGCTTCCCAATGCTTCCCAAAGCTCCTGGAATGCTCTCCTGCATCAAAAATAGTCGAGAATGATGATCCAAACGGCTGGGGAGCGTCTCCTCTTTATTCTCGCATTAATCTTGACTTTTTTCAAATTTTAAAACACGTCGCGTACCGCGAATAACAATTCAAAACATCATCGCGTACCGCGATGGACAAAACAAGCAGGGAAGTCCCGAAATCCTTCGCGTATCGCGAAGGTCTTTTTCTCCCTCTTCGCGTACCGCGACAACAGCAAAAATGATTAAATTTGTCTTTTTCTCTGGATTTCAACCGGGGCTCGATTCCTTCGGGTTTCGAACTCGATTTCCGGTCATTTCATTCGATAAACCTGTAAAAGCCATAAAATGTAAAAAGAATCTAAAAATAAACATAAACGACTTATTTACAACTTAAAATCGACTCAAAATTACTTAAAAACCGGATGTGTTTTACAACCCATCAAATATGCCTAGTTAAATATAACTTCAAGTATTTGGAACAACCCATTAACATTCAAAGGTTAAGCTTAAAAGTCAAGCAAATAAGATCATGTCACATATCTTTATATTTTTTTTTAATATGAGACGATATATAAGACATTTTGTACCTATCAAAAAACTATATTTCATATATTGATGACAAGTGTAATTTAATTTGTATCTATCGTACGAGATGACATTTAAGTATAAATTACAATTTTTGTACCTATCAAAAACATATCATTTTTAATATGAAACGACATTTAAGACATTTATTATTTTAAGATTTAATATGTTTAAGTTTAAATTGCATTATGTAATTTAAGTTTAAATTACAAATTTAATGTTATTTATTTTGGTTCCTAGTCATTTTGTAATTTAAACTTAAATAAACAGTTGAGAATGTACCTTAACACAGTTTTCTTTAAATGACTGAATGAATTTGTCTTAGTGTTTGCAAACAGAAACCGACTATATACGTTAATTTAATAATAAAATTTTAATGATAAGGATTAAGGATGACACATATCGTTTGAATAATGTTATTTATTTTGGTTCCTACAAAGCTAGTCAGAAATCATAATTTTATAAACTTACTTTTATAAATTTATAAAACATGATTTTTATATTTGAAAATATACTTTAAAAATAATTTAAAATATCTAAATTACATAAAATTATGGAAAAGCATAAAATAGGTTTTATTTATATTTTGGAAATTTATAAATTTTTAGAAGAATATTCTATTTATTTCTATTTTTAAATCCAACATAGTAATATTAAAATAACGTGCATAATTAATACATAAAGATCTATAAAAAAACATAATAAAGTTCTGGAAAAATTAGTGTAATATTCTAAGTATATTTAATCTATAAATAGTTTTTTAAATAAATTATTTTATTTAAATAAAACTCACATTTATGTTAATTCTAAGTGTTATATCAATAAATTGTATTACTCATACTTCTCTTTACATTTTTATAATTTTAGGGATGTCGCATACTCTATTAACACTTGTTGAATTCTAGAGTTATTCAAACTTTAGATGCAAACTATCAGGTTTAGTTTGTCTTGTTTGAATGTTCTATGTTGATACTTGTTTGGATAATATTGTTGTTGTGTATTCATTCTAGTATATTAGTAGCATAGTAGGTCGAGAAGGTCAGATACTTTATTCGTGTTAACTAAGGTTATTGTGTAAAAAAGAATGAAAATGTGCACACTAGAGGTGGACAATAAAAGGAACCAGAATCGGTCATGTCTGAACTGGTGGGTACAAACGAGTCCGGTTTTGAGACAAATTAGAACCGAAACCGGAAAAATCGGAACTGCTTCCACCTGTACCCGCTCAAAACCGGCCAAAAACCGGTCGGAACCGACCAAAACCCGGAGCCGGAACAAGAATTGAGTCAAAAATCCAATTTGTGCACCTCTAGTGTACACTAGTAAATTTGTTGATATATATACTTTAATTTAATTATGCTAGACTAAATGTTTACATTTTTTTTAACACGTGTAGTATAAACTTATATGAGACTTACTAACTATACAAATAGATTGATAAAATTTTATTTTAGGTATGTAATAGGTTAATTGAAGTAAATGAAGATTTTGATGAAAATTTAAGAATCTTCAACCTAAATGGATATGAACAAAATGTTTTTATTAGTTTGTTATTTTGTTGTGTATTTTTGAATGACTGAATTGCATGTTATTTGGTGATTTGTTGAATAGAATTAATATGGTTGTTTAATATATTTATATATTTTGAACAATTACAAAGCAACATATTTAATTATTGGCTGGAGTGTGACAGTAATCAGCATAACCTTGTGCTTTTTTACATCCAATATCGACGTCAATCATTCAATAACATATCTTACATTCATTCATAAAGCATTCATAAAGGGTGCACGTAAGGCTAGGTTAGGTCCCTTATTATGGTTTTTATTTATTTATTTTTAATTTTTTTATGGGTCAAATGGGGAACAAAGACCCTGATGCCTTGCTTCTATTTTTGGTAACCATAGGTCACAGGCCTTTTTGGTCGTAAATCATATAGTTTGCTTTCTGTATATGTTAACCCAGTTTTAGTTTAGTTATTTAAAATATATATTTTTTACAAATTGATACACGTGAAAGTCTTACCTAAACTCTTCCGACTGAATATGATAAAGTTGCTTGAACCTGTTGTTACCTACCGTAGGACCTCCGTCCCCGAAGCAAAGAAAGAGGAGCAGGAACAAGAGGTTGTCCTCTCCCGGCCCAGTAGTCCGGGCCATCTCTATCTCATGGGTCGAAGGCCAATTCCTCAAATTTAGTATCATATTAATTTTACATAATAAATTTATTAAATAAAAGGATATAAAATATTCTTTTTTTAAATATTTTAATAGCAACATTAACAATATAATAAACAATACATACATAATCTAAGATAATATCATCATCCTAAGACTTCAACGTACCCACACCTTTGATTAAGGTAAGAAGATAGTTATCGCACCATATGTCCCTATCCATATTCTCACAATCCATGTTTTTGGTAAGAGCATATTCAAGAATCGGATGACATAATAAATATATAAAAAAAATTCTAAAATATCAAGAATTATACACATTTAAACAAAAATTATCAATGTTCAAACAAATATAATTATGTTAAAAATATACATGATTCGATTTTAATATTTAATTTTTTGAATTTTAGTAAAAAAAACTTGAAATTCAATATGACTAGTGAACTAGTTCATGATCCGACTGGTGGATAGGCTGCGTCTGGACTTCAAACAGTTTAGCTTTAACCATGTTAATGGTCCCACATTATTGGTTGATAGAGAATCAAAGTGGATTTTCCGACTGGTTCGCTTGAGGTTAATTCATATGTTAATTTTGGGCCGGCCAGCCGACCCCCGGTTCCCAATCCAGCCGGCCGGTCTGGTTTTAAAAAACAATGCTCTCAAGTCACAACTATACAAATGGAATAAGTTTAGTCACCACCCCCCCCCCTCCCCAACAATACTAAACGTTGTTTATCTATCTTTAGAAAGAGGGAGACCTTTTCCCTTTGGGGAATAAAAATTCGATCCCCCTTCGTACTACCAAAAAAATGAGAAAAGAGATACATAAAAATAAACCAAAGGATTGTAGTTTAATGGTAGCCTCTTAACTTCTTTATAAGAGGCATTGGGTTCGAATCCGGCCGAAGCATATTTGTTGAAGCAAGGTCAGAGGGTTCACCAGTTGTGAAGTTCCTCCTGGGGTGGGCTTAGGCGTACGCCCCAGAGCGTCAAATTCGAGTGGACTGTTAAAATCTCGTCTTAGGCGTTGTCATGCCAGGCCGTTCAAAAAAAAGATAAATAAAAATAAAAATATGCTTATTAACATAAATCATTTAAATAAGTGAATTGAGTAGAAAAAACTTTTTGTTGACACATGATATCTACTAGTTGCTGTACCATCGGGAGAGGAAGCATATAAGACGTTACATTTGTTTTATATATTTTAATATCTAATTTATTTCACACGAGATTAAGTTTTAAACAATATCAAGAGTACGTATGCAAATATCTTTGGTTTGCATCACATGTAACATTTGATGATTGGATGAAACGACTTATATTTTTTTGACAAACTTACAAATCATTTATTTTTATTTAGTTAGCTAAATATATAAAAAATTACAATCTACTCTAAAACATTCCTTTGTTCATGTTCTTTCAAATTACATCTACTTTGATAGCCGATTCTTTTATAACTTCCCCTCCAAAAAAACATTAACAAATGTCAACAAGAAATTTGTTTGCTAAGGGCGATTTTCTTTTAAGACAACTGACTTGGTTGTTGCGGCCGTGATTTACCTGTTTCTTTTGGTTAATCGGGTATTAGAGAGGGAGATTTAGAAGTTTATTACGTAAGTGGGTTTTTTGATTATAAAAGAAAAACAAAGAAATGAGTTAGTAGTATTATTGGGAGTCATGCGATGTGGACGCTGGTCTCTTACTCACTAAAAGGGGTTGTATATTGAATGAGTGATGAGATGAGATTGAGTTTACTTTCTTAATAAATCATGTATTTAATAAATGAGAATTATTAATAAATAAAAAAGATTAATGTTAAAAATAAATTAATAAATTAAATACAATGGAAATACAAATAAATCAAAAATCTCACTCAGTAACGCTCGCCACTAGATGACGATGACGACAATTATAAAAACATTCAAATTCTAGCTCAGTTTAATCTAAACTCACTAAGTGACTCGTTTAACCTAAACCTAACCAACCCAACGTTCGTTTGAGGCTTAAACCCACATTATATCTTGAAATAAACTGGATTCAATGCTTTTGTTTCTCAATAATTTTATTTATTTATTTATTATTTTATTTTATTTTTTGCTTGCAAGTTGGGCTGCTAGAGTGTTCTATAGGGTCCACAGTTACATTTGACAGATTTCCTGAAAGTTCCACTTTTTGTCTCTTTATTTCACAGGGTTTTGATGATTCGGTGATTTGGTGGACATGTTGATCGTTCCACGTGACAATGTTACAAATTTCTTCGTTACACCATCAAATAAACTTATATGTAGTTTATAAAAGGTGGTGTTGTTATTACCTTCATTTTTTTTTAATTTACTTCCTTTATACCGGTTGTACTAGCCATATTTGTTCTCGTGCCCAAAACATTTTCTAACTATTGAAATCCAATACGACCCGTACAATATAATACGACCCGTATTACTTTTCTATTTGAGAGCTGATAATATGGGATAATTATCGGTTATTATGTGGGGCGTACGAGGCTGCGTTTAAATTATGCATACGTTTGGATTAGTTAACAAAAATATAAGATTCTTTCAAAACTTTTAAATACCATTCGAACGATTTATACGAATGAATCGTCTCTTAACTTTACAAATTTGATATTCGGTTCAATTCATTAATAATGTCATTGTGGGATGAGAGTTTTGTTAGCAATATAGCAACAATTCATATGTGCAGAAAGCAATTAGGTAAACTATGTAAAAAACCGATTTTTTCTTTTATTAGAATACTGGTTATAACGTTTGTTTAATTAAGATAGACCACGGAGAATATTCCCAGGAGGTTTGGAGCCTGCCAAATTTGAATGAAGAGTCTCATGTTAAATCTCATTACGGTCCGATAGATTAGAACGTAGAACCCCAGATTGATCATTCATATGCGCAAAAAAGAGAATACGGTTTCGAAAATCAACCAGGATACCTCTATGAAAACAATAAGGATATCGGTTTCAAAAATCAACCATCGTACACGCAACAAAGCGATTATGGGTTCGTGTATTTCGAACTTTAACAAAGCAACCCAAAAGTGACTTATACTGAAGAACATACCCATTCAAAAATATACTGAAAAACAAACGAGTTATCACTTATTTTATATATTTATGAATAATTAATAATATATTTTTTTTGTATTTACTAATTATTATTTACTTGATGATGATGATGATGATGATGATTGTTTCGGGTAAAAATTAACAAACTTAACTTTTAGCAAAACCGAATTAGAAAAGTGGGGTATTGTGTTTTAAAAGAAAATATATTGAGTAACCTGAATATATGTTCAGGATATCCGTAAATATCCTTGGGATATTCGAGTATATCAGACAGAAAAATAACAAGACACACGAGATTTATACGAGGAAAAGCCCTTAATCCCTTAGGATTGCCGGCATAAAAACCTCGGGAGGTGACAATTGTCACTCTGCCTAGTTTTATTAATAATCAAACGAATAGATACAAACAAAGAGCGCAAGTTGATCGATTCTAAGCTGCCAAACAAGCTTCAGTGAGTTTTTGTGTGTGTTTTTCCAATAACCAGTGTCCTATATCGATCAATCACCTCGGTATTTATACAAAGAATCTACAAAAAGACGTTCAATAACGTTCACATGATAGTTACGATTATTCCGGCACTTTCCAAATGTGGGAGACTCATTCCAATCCTCCGCATAAATCTTCCTTAGATTGCGCATCCAAGTTTGGTTAGTTGATAATGCTTCTATGATATTAGGGCCAGCCGTAGGACAACCTGTCAATCCCTGAAATCTCGCGATAGATGTTAAGCAATAGAGATAATTGTTAGTGATATGACATATTCTTAAAATATCCCCGATCCCGAAATATCCCTGATCCTGGATCCTGAAATATCCTGAGTGAGAATATTTTGCGCCTAACAATTGCCCCCAATTTTACAGTTGGTTGTTTACAGCTGTAAAATTAAAAAATCTAAAGTTTGAAATTTGAAATTTGAATTTTGAATCGACGGTTTCATGATTAAATGGACGGTTAGATGGTGATAACGGTTACTGTTTGAATGTAAGAATACTGCGCATATAATGATCACGCGTCTTTCCTTTCTAATCACTTATCTTCTTCCATCATCCCTTCCGGTAAGTTTTCTTCTTCAAATCCTCTGTTTTTCTAAATTTTAATTAAGTAAAAATGTCGCATTCTTCTTCTCCATCCGAGGCTAGCGACTTCTTTGATCAGAATATTATTCCCTATACTGATCAAAATGCATATACTTTCGATGACGACCATATTGAGGTCATGCAACTCTCCCAAGCATTTCCTGAGGAAACCGTCTTTCGCATATATGATCCTGCCCTAAAAGCCGATCATAGTTCTACTAAATGGGTTTGTTTTCCTGAATATCCATTTTCATTAGGTTTATCTTTCCATTTTCCTACTATGATTTCTGAGTTTTTTCAAATCACCCGTCTCTGTTATCCTCAACTTATGCCAATGGGTTGGCGGTTGCTTATTACTCTTCACAAACTGAACCATAAGTATGGTCTTAAGATTGGTGTTCCTGAAATTTACTCTGCTTATCAGCTTCGTACCCATGGGTACTCCCGTTTTTTGCTTCAAAGGCGAACTGGTGCCCCTGTTTTGGTTCATGGGGTTACCATGAATGAAGATGAGTGGAGAGACAAGTTTTTCTTCGTTAAGAGAAGTTCTATCCCTAGGGGAATTTCTCTTCCAGTTAGTTGGTTGTTAAAGGGTAGGATATCTTATTTTTTAATATTGTTATTTGAGTGTTTGCTAACCAATTTTTGTTTATATTTGTGTTATAGCACCGAAGTTTGAATCTCTTGTTGCTGAAAACCGGGATACTGAACAAAGAATACAATCTCTGTTGGTGATTGGGAAAAGAGAGCGGAAGTTTGTGGCATCTTCCAATGAAGACATCCCTGTTTCTTCTTCATCTCACAACGCTTCATCACGACATTCTCACGCTCAGATGACATCAGGTATCCTGAAATTGATTTAATTTTAATTGAGTTAACAAATCCACATGAACTTTCTTTTATTATAATTACGACCCTATTACATTTAAAGAAAAACCTTAAAGATTACAGATTTGACGTGATTGTTCACATTATGCCGAATGATTTAAATATTTAACATCTTATTCAGATTATGGCCGTGCTTTTATTATAATTCGAGGTTGAAACTACCAAAAAAATATTAAAATAAATTGTAACAAAATAAGACAATGAGTTTCAACAAATTAAGAAATTGAGTTTTCCTCAGTTTGGACTACAATAAATATAATTCACTGTTGTTAATATATATATATATGTGTGTGTGTTATACATTTGTGAGATCATCACATTGAACCAAATTGCATACATAAAAATCACAGCTAAAATAAAAATGGCATTGATGTTTAAAGTTGAGTGTACTAGTAATAATGTTAGTTGAAATATCAAGGTTGAATACTTCAACTTGATAAAGTTTGAATGTTTTAACTCTTGGCTTATGAGGAATAAATGATTCAATTATTGGTTGCTTAAAATCATAGATGTTTAAACTTTTAGCTTAGAGAGAGTGAGTTGTTTTAAATCATCTTGAGCTATAAATACCACGATGAGTCATGGTGAAAAATTCACCAAACATGCAACATCCATCGGCACCACCGATACCCATAACATTAAAATGATTGTCAATATAATAATGTCTTTTTTGGTTATTTTGAAAAAGTACTTTTAGAAAAGCTAATCCAAACACATTTTTAAAACTTTATTTCAAAAAATAACAAGTTAATAAGCACTTTTGACAAAAATTCATTTTGGAGTTAAATAAGCAATTCCAAACAAGGCATAAATACATGTCTCAACTATATAGATCAATCTTGTATGCTTATTGTTGTAGTCAAGAATAGTTGAATACTCCACATGTTAAGGGTGGAGTCTAAGGTTGTTCACCAGCGAAACTGGACCGAGCCAGAGGCTAGCTCGGACTCGGCTAAGGTTTAAACAGAGTCTGGATCGGCTTGGATTGTAAACCGAGCCTGAAATCTAGGCTTGGACTCGGCTTGTTTTTAACCAAGCCGGCTCGGCTTGGTTCGCTTTTGACTCATTTTTACATAATTTAGATTTCAGAATGCGAGTATGTGACTTGTGAGCTCCAGATTACGTTTTCTTCTATTTTTTTAAAGATAATTACCAATATAACCACTACAAAAATATGTTATACAGTGACATACGAAAAGTGTCACATAAAACCAAAAAAGTGTCACTATTGACCTCTGTATGAATGAGTGACACACAATAAAAGTTCCACTAGATACAATGCCACAAAAACCTTTGAATGACACTTTTTGTGTGTGTCATTCATTTCTTCAAAGGCCTTTAGTGTCACTTTTTTTTTTGCCACAATGATAAAAACAAAAAACCTATACTAATTTGGTGGCATTTTATTTTTTTTTGCCATAAATTAGAAAAAGAATTTTGTGACACAAATTTTATGTCAATAAAAAAATTTTAGATTTAAAAATACATACTACTAGTGGAACATAAATCATTATATTATTTACATTACAATATAAAATAATAAACTAAAAACATGTATAATTATAATATCATAATTTAAAGTGAAGTTCCAATTCAAAACATTAGCAAAGATTAAAAGTTTCAAACAGATTCAGATTTTTACAAAAAATAAAAAATAAAAATAAAACAATCTTCCAGGTTGTAATGTTTTTTTTAGGAATGTGACATTCATTATCATCTAAGATGAGCTATGTAGGATTGAGTTTGGATCACGAAAGCCCAAGCTAAAAGATCATCCTGGGCAGACCTGATTCGCTTCAAAAAGAAAAAAAAAATGATCTTAATTTCCTAATTTAATTTCTCTCTATTGTTTAGGGGTGTTCAAAATATCCGAAATTCAAAAAAATTTGAAATCCGAATCGTATCCGAAACCCGAAAAAACCGTATCCGAAATCTGTTTCGGGTTTTTCGGGTCGGATAATATGGTTTTAGATTCGGATCGGGTTTCGGATATGCAAAAATTGGTTTTTTCGGGTCGGATATCCGAAAAACCCGAAAAAACAGGGTTATTCGGGTTGTTCGGGTTATTCAGATGAACGAATTCGGGTTTTTCGGGTCGGATAATATATTTTGAATTTCGGGTCGGGTTTCGGATAGACCAAAAAAAATTTCCAACCCGAATAACTCGTTATCCGACCCGATGAACACCCCTACTATTGTTTTACATTTAGAATTATTGCTTCGATATTTACAAAGCTAAAGCTTAGAAAATTTTAATATTAACTAAATTAATACAAAGCTAAAGGTTAGACAATTTTAATTTTGAGAAAAATTGATTTCAGCTACAAATATATAAAGTGTTCATAATTCACGCATTATATCGAACAACTTGTGTGCAATTTTAGAACAACATTAATATGCTTATTCTCATTAACTAAATTCTATGTTTCTTTAAATGTTGAATTGTGAATGTTCAGATTCTCCAATATTTCCAATTCCCAAGTTCTATAATTTCAGGCAATCAAATAAGGTTCAAAAACAACAATCTCATACCAATATTCAAGCATTCAAAGCAACAATTAGAGGACTATACATGTGCATACAAGATAGTGATTTTTTTAATTAGTACATGGTATTTCAAACAAACCAAACGAAAGCTGGTTGAAGATGTCAATGATAAGAGGAGAGCAAAAAACGCAACAGCTCGGGGTGAAAGATTAAAGACCTGGTTGATAATGTTGTTGGGTTGATGTCTATGTAGAAAATGTGAGACATGGAGAGGACGAGAGCAATATGTCGACACGGAAGAAGAGTACATGGGGATGTTACGGTATTAAACACTAATATGTTGGTAATCAGGGAATAATTGGGGGAGTAATTTAGGGGGAAAGTTACATAGATTTATAGGAAATCTTTTTATGCTAAAATTTTCACATTATCTATAATTTTCAAAAAAGAAATTTTTTTAGTGGCAAAATTTTATTGATATTATTAAAGTGTGTTAAAAAAGCATGAAATGCATAAAAGCGCCATTAAAAATTTGTAATGTTATTATAAACTTGTGTTAAAACAATTATGCCATGCATAAAGTGTCATTAAAAAGCCTTAATTAGTGGTATAAAAGTTTAATGACACTAAAGCATGTGTCAAGCTAACATGTCATGTACAAAGTGCCATAAAAAACGCATATAATTGGCACAAAAGGTAAACGTCACTAATAACATGTGTCTTTGTATGGCATTTTTTTGTCGGCTTACCAAATTGCACAACAGACCACAAAACGGAGTTCGGAACGTGAAATTGTTCAAAATTAGGCTTGCTAAATCGAAATCAAATAATCGGATTGTAAAACTAATCACAAAACTGAGTTCGACGGCTCGGTGGCTAGTGTGATGGCTTAGCGGCCTAGTCGGTGGCACCTGAGCATTACAAATCTTAATAAGATAGTGATATTGGTAATAAAAAAGCAATCACTATTATATGGTCCCAATACATAAAATATCCGTGCTTAATTTTACCCTTTCTTACCATGTCATTTCAATCCCCGATACATTTCATTAGTGACCGCAAAATAATCTCGAATATTATTATATTTCAATCGCTGATGTTTAACTTTGGGGACTGAAAATTAATTTATTATATTTCATTTAATTCATGATTTCATATTAAAAAAAAATCTAAAATAAGATGTCATAAAGCCTAAGAACTAATCGTCTCAAATCTGACTAAAAAACAATATCCAATGTAGTTGTTACTTAAATGATTTCTAATTTTGGATAGCAATTTTATATTCAATAAACATTAATATTCACTAAATAGTTAACCAAGAAAAAGTTTAACCAATGAAAAACAATATTAATTGATTAATTTTAAAATGAAAAGAGTATTTAATTTAAACACATAAAATTCTACCAAAATACATAAAACATTCCCTAAAAGTAAATTACATTTACAAAACCCAACTTCGACCAAGGTTGTAAAATTTCACAACATGCAATGTGCTCATAGGTTTTTTACGGCTTCTTTTTTCTCTTTGTGCAAATTAAGTTCAGTTCAGTCAAAATAAGAATCAACCATGTTATTTTTGAAGTTAATGAACATATTATTAGATATTCTAATATCCTTAAAATGCAATACCAAATATCTCGGTTAAAATTCTCAAAACAAATATTGGTTTGGACTTGACTTGATTATGACTAGACTTGATTGGTCAGACCTACTTAGTTTAGACTTGACTTGATGCCGGTAAACAAGTATTGAATAGTGCTATTTGGGTTGGCACCCGCATTCAAGGTTGAACATATTTCATGCCTATTCTGAAGATGAGCGCGTCCGTAAATCAAGGTACAACAACTAAAATAGTATATGTACTGCTAGGATTAACCTAGAATCTGAAAGTGTACTTGAAATAAGAGAGAATAGAATTGATAATGCATGAAATTCTATAGTGTATGTGAGTTGTAAATCATAAAGTATTCTTTTTCCTCTATTTTATTAATGCACCAAATGTCTTGTAATTATACTAAATAAATGTCTATGTTCCAACTCTACAGGAAGATGGCATGCTTTGCCATAGACGATCATATAAGGTGAGGTGCCTAAAGGTGTTTTGTAAGCCGTTCTAAATGCCCACAATGCGTCGTCTAAATTGTCGGACCAATCCTTCCGACTTTTCCCAACGGTTTTCTCTAGAATTCTCTTCACTCCTCGGTTTGCATTCTCCACTTGACCGCTTTTTTGTGGATGGTATGCGGTCGCCAAACGATGAGCGACCCTGTACCGTTGTAGAGCATTTTCTAACATGGTGTTACAAAAGTGTGTGCCACGGTCACTAAAAAGTTCTCTAGGAGTTCCAAACCGGCTAAACAACTTCTTCAAAAACTTGAGAACCACTCGGGCATCGTTAGTAGGAAAGGCTTGAGCCTCAACCCACTTGGACACGTAATCAATCGCCACAAGTATGTACCTATTCCCTTTGGACGTAGGGAATGGTCCAATGAAGTTGATTCCCCACACATCAAACACTTCCAAGACTTGGATGGGGTTTTGAGGCATCTCATCCTTTGATGAGATGTTACCGGTGCGTTGACAAGGATCACATTTCTTAACAAACTCAAGTGCATCCTTCACCACCGAAGGCCAATAAAAACCATAATCAAAAACCTTTTAAGCGGTGGAATGATGACCATGTTGACCTCCCGTCAAACCCTCGTGACAATGCTTAAGGATTTCTAAACCTTTCTTCCTACTCACACATCTCCTAATTAAGCACTCGATCTCTCCTACACGATATAAATACGGGTCATCCCAAATGTACTAACCCGCATCCCGGAAGAAATTCTTCTTCTGTTGAGTGGTCATACCCTCAATTACCACTCCATGAGCAAGATAGTTTGCCAAATCAGTGAACCATGGCATCCCTTGCTTCTCCGCCTCTACAAAATTAATAACCTCATGAGGGAACCTATCTCCTGTCTCCTCCTCACGAATCTCACTTCTCTCCGGATCCTCCAATCGGGAGAGATGATTAGCAGCCACATTCTCCGCCTCTTTCTTGTCCGTAATCTCTATGTAAAATTCCGATAGCAAAAGAATCCACCTAATGAGACGAGGTTTGGCCTCTTTCTTTGCGAAAAGAAATCTCAATGCCGAATGGTCGGTATAAACGGTGGTCTTAGAAAGCACAAGATATGATCGGAATTTGTTAAAGGCAAACACTACCGCTAGAAGCTCTTTCTCAGTGGTGGTATAATTCTCTTGAGCATCATTAAGAGTCTTACTAGCATAATAGATGGGATGAAAGTGTTTCTCTCTCCTTTTGTGACAATTGCATTTGAGAATTACGTCATTAATGACGTGAGCACATTTGATCGTGCTTGAAATACATGTTGATTTAGCTATTGTAACTATTACAGGTTGATAATATGCGAGAAATGGTGAACATAGGCGAAAACCGTACGCGAAACGGAGTTCCGGATTGTCCGGAATCACAAAACGAAGAAAATTCCAAAAATGTCAAAGTCAAAGGGTCCAGGCGGTATGCCTAGCGCCAACGCTTCTCACTAGGCGGTATGCCTGGAGCCCACAAAATATCTGAAATCTTGGGTAATCCGCGCACTACGCCCCGGGCCAAGCAGCCACGCGGGGTGGTGCGCCTGGCTTGGATTGAGGCGGCAGATTAGACCAAAACTCAGTTTTTCATGCTACGAATAACCATTTCGTTTTCTTTCGCTTCTGCTCGACTTCCAGACTCACAAAAACAGGTTTTTAGCATTCAAACTTCATTTTGAAGGTTTCTAAACGTCTGGATCGCACCAAGGAACGTTTCTACAAGTCCTGATCGTTGTTTTACAACCAGAAATCCGTCTGATTAGGTAACGGTTCATATTAACCTTCTAGCTTGATAATGGTTGATTAGATCTTGATTTTGAACGTAATGATATAGTTAGGGTTGTTGATTATTGCCTAGATGATGGCTAGGATTGATTATAAACGAAGAACACGATGTGTTAACGGGTAAATCCTTTTTTTGATCCGTTGTAATGCCCGGTTTTCATGAAATCATAATTATGGTTATAGTGGTTTAAACCATTTGATTATGACAATGTAGGTGATTAGTTTGATTAATCTTTGAAATGCAATGTTAAATCCAAGTGTTTCAAACTAATCACAATCATTAACATACTCATTGGAACGGTTATCTGATGTTTATGATAACAGTCAGATTAGTATGTTAAACATGGTTATTAAACCTATTTTAATGTCACATTGTGATATTTCATGATATTTGGGTATTCAATAACAAGGATTGATCATTCCTAAGCCATAAATTCATCTAGAAATTGTTGCAGCATCATAATCAACAACATTAACTATTTGGTTAATCGGAGATTATTCTTATTGATTTAACGTGTCATCAACCTTGTATTAGGAACCTGAATCAGTATAGGTTCCTACATTATCATACATTGTATGATATAACACTAAAATAAATAATTAAAAACCTAATATCGGTTTGATGACTTTCAAGGCAATGTCTTTGACATTGGACGTTCAGAAAGATCTAATCAGTAAGTTAAAAACATAAATAACTAATTAAACATAAACTAATGCAGAATCATCCTATTATTACCATTTTGTGTGGTATTATGCTACCAGTAAGATATCAGGTGAGTTTCGTACAACCCTTTTTCTTTTCAATATTTTACAAACATCGGGGTAGCACTGTGGAACGTTTCAGAACTATATGATATGTGTCACTGTTATCTACGTGATTTCATGTGATTTGTTGAGAACTTGTGGATTTCATCGAATTTTGCCTGTAGAACAGAACTCTATCACAGAACTTGAAAGTCCTCATTCCTGAACTTTATCTAGTGAACCCATGTGGGGGCGAACAGAAAACAATGATAGTACTATCGGCTGACAACCCATTTGCCTGGAGCTTGCAACTCTCCTTGGTGTAAATGTTTGTTATCTGTTTCTAGAACTTCTTAATGTAGTGATAGACATTAAGACAATGATGCACTAAGATATTTACCGACGGGTAGTATCTTTATAGAACAAGAACGGAGCAGTCCGAAAGGAACTAGATACGGGTCCCATGGTTTTCTTGAACTGAACATTTTGAGAACTTGCACATCATATCATATTGTTGAACTTGAACTTTACGATCTCACCAGCTTTGTGCTGACCTTTTAAACTTAAACATTTTTGCAGGGAGACAGTGACCCACCGAGTGAGGCAGCACTTTAAACACTTGTAATTAAATAAATCAGATAATGTAATAAACTTAGTATATAGACTGTAATGTTGGTTATGATTACAAAATCCTTGTAATATATTTACTTTAAGTTAATCTGTGTGTTGTGATACCGGATCAAGTAAGTCACACCTCATCTCTGAGACATCACCACTATGCTTCCGCAACCTTCTCAGAACAGTGAATGACATCATCTATGGTGACGAGAGGCGGGGGTGTGATAGGGTGGTATCAGAGCCACAGGTTATAGAATTTAGGTGGACTTAGAAACCTAGATTATAACCATAGGCTCGTATAGTAACACAGAGAGCACCGAACATAACTAATGAACAAAACTTGTTTTGAATTAATCCAGGATAATCAGGTGGTACGAATTCCAGTTATGAGTGGCCAGCATAACTGAAATTCGCAACACGTGTGCGTTCTAGTTTAATTTAATTCAAACAGAATAATAATAACTATAAGGACGAGTAATTGCTTTGGGATAGGAAGATATATCATATCATGTTTATGTTGAATATTATTATTCAATATTTATTTCATGGTACTGATCTGAAAATTTTGTTTGTACAGCGATAGTTAACCCACGTGATCGTTATATCCATAGGCAGATTCCATATGTGATTTAGAACGATACACCTAGTCCTAGCTCAAGTTCTGACTCGGATCCATCAGAAGCATCTTCTGCAGCATCCCTAGCAGTACCTCAGGTTTCACACACACCACACCATTAGTACCACAGACTCCACCCCATGTACCACGTACACCACCACCACGTCCACAGGTATCTGATGATGATACCTCTGCTGATCGATGGGCTAGAAGCCCATCACCCTAGAGAGTCCCGGTCTATACTAGGATTCGGAGGATGCGGGGACAGGCCCGCAAAACCACATGGTTACCACCTAGGCATCAGCTTGCCCCTAGAGATGTTCCAGGCTCCACTCACGAGGTGGGTGAGTCTTCTCGACAGGCTGAGATGAGAGTTCAGCTACGACAGGTTACTTTGGACATGCAGAGTACTCGTTTAGAGCTGAGACAGTCGTATGGTTCTCTGCAGGAGACCCGTACTACTCTGACTGAGACACGTGTGGCTCACCAGACTTTGGTAGAGCAGTTTGAGATTCTTGAGGCTGGCACTAGAGCATGGAGGACGATTATAGAGGATAGGATGAGGCAGACCATGATGCATGTGATGATGGTTGTATTTTGGCAGTATGTTGAGGCTGTGAGAGGGAGGGCGGTGAGAGTGAGAGAGATGGTGGCGGGTGTGAGGATGCTGAGTTTGGAGGCGAGGTTGTTAGGAATGGCTATAGTACTGGCAACTATAGCCATCGTGATAGCATGTTTACCGTATTTTATACGGTAAAGTGTGATATGGGCGTGCATGTTTTGGGATTATCATTGTATATATCATCAGCAACAAACGAATAGGTTGAGGGTATGTTATGTATGGGGGAGGTTTTGGATGTAAAATAGATCCCCGGTAGTAGTTGTAATGTTATAGTTTTCTGGCAGTCCTTGTATCAAAAACTTCATGGTTGTATAAAACTTATGTCGTAGTAATAAAATAGTTGTTTTTGTATAATTGTTTGTGTGTGAATGTAGAACATATCTATTGTCTGTATGGCAATGTATCGCAGAACTATGAGAATATTTTTGTGTGAGAACATATCTATTGCCTGTATGGCAATGTATCACAGAACTATGAGAACATTTTTGTGTGAGAACATATCTATTATCTGTATGGCAATGTATCACAGAACTATGAGAACATTTTTGTGTGAGAACATATCTATTGCCTGTATGGAAATGTATCATAGAACTATGAGATCATTTTTGTGTGAGAACATATCTATTGTCTGTATGGCAATGTATCACAGAACTATGAGAGCATTTTGTGTGAGAACATATCTATTGTCTGTATGGCAATGTATCGCAGAACTATGAGAACATTTTTGTGTGAGAACTTATCAGTGTCCTGTATAATAATATATCAAAAGCTAGTGAATAACATATCTATATTACAATGTTGAGAACTGTGTAATATTTTAACATGTTTTTGAAATAACAGGACTGAGTATAACTACGAACACTTGTGTGATTTCTGTGTACTGAGAACATATCTGAACTATATCAATGTAGTTATACTATATTTATTATAATCACATTTCAACATGGATTTTGTCAATATGACTAAATATGGTTGAATTTATGTGATCAAACGGGTTATATCTTTAATGTTCTTGAACTGACCTGAGTTTGTCTACATGTGAGCAGAATAATGGCTCCTAAAAGAGGCCAACCATTTAAGAAAGCTACCAAGAACGTTACTAACCCTGAGCAAAATCAAGTCCCATCTGTGAATGTAGAACTTAATCCGGATTCACAGATCAATTCGGAAGCAAATGTGGTTCCACCTGAAAATATAGAAACAAATAATGTTCCACCTTTGAACCCTGAAGTGAATCAGGTTCCACCTGCAGGTGCAAGTGGATCTGAACTGAACGAAGCAATGATAGCACGAATTGTGAGAGAACAGTTATCTGCTTGTGGTGTTTTGACACAACACCAACCACATATCACTGCGGGTTCTGGTGGGGACCACGATCACACTGAACATAACGCTACTGGTGGTCACATAGAAACTCATAATACCACTGGTGCAGCAATCACAAAAACAACTGTTCCTAATCCACCACAGCGAGGATGTACTTACAAGTACTTTGCTTCTTGCAACCCTCCTACTTTTACGGGCAAAGAAGGAGCGGCTGGACTAATAAGGTGGATTGAGGAGATGGAAACAAAACTTAAGATCAGCCAATGTTTGGTGGAGCATAAGGTGTCTTATGCTGCTTTTTCTCTGAAAGAATCAGCTTTAACCAGGTGGAATACCCAGGCTAAAACTCTGGGCTCAGCTACAGTTGATTAAATGGGCTGCAACGAATTTAAAACTCTGATTATGTCAGAGTACTGCCCAATCACTGAAATTCAAAAGCTCCAGGAGGAATTCTGGAATCACTCGATGATCGGTGCTGATTGTTTAGCTTATACCGATCGGTTTCACGAACTTACTTGCTTACTTCCCAATATGTTTCCTACGGAAGCAACTTTGATTGAGAAGTATATCAAGGGTCTGGTTCCCCAGATTCGGGGAATGGTGACTGCAGCTGAACCTACCACTCTTAAACGTACAATTCTTTTGACCACTAAGCTTACCGATGAGGCGGTAAGGAGTGGCACTTTGATCGTAAAAACTCATACGACAGTGGGCCATAGTGATGTTGGTACCTCGAATGTTTCAAAAGGTACCAAACGAAAGTGGTTTGGTAAAACACTAAAACAAAAACTCCGATTGAGACCAGTCAGAACAAACCAACGGTGAAGAACTATGGTGCAATTGTTTCTGAGAGGAAAGTTTGCACTGGGCAGGCGCCCAAATGCAACAAGTGTCCATTCCATCACACAAGACCATGTCCTGTTTGTATGAACTGTAATCGAATAGGACACTACGCTAAATATTGCAACTTTCCTACTCAACCACTAAACCAAGCACCACGACAAACCACTCAAACCAATAGGTCATGCTTCAAGTATGGAAGTCCTGACCATTTTATGAGAAACAGTCCGAACAATAACAACACCAATCAGGGAAATGAAGCTAGGGAGAGCTTTTCAGATTGGTGCGACCGAGGCGAGGCATGATGCGAATATTGTCACTAGTATGTTTCTTTTTAATAATCTTTACACATCAGTTCTATTTGATACAGGGGCAGATAAGAGTTTTATCTCTCCTGAATTCGCATCATTACTTTCATTGCCTACGATAGATCTAGAAACTCCTTATGTCATTGAACTTGCTAATGGCAAGTTAATCAAAACTAACAGTGTTATTCAAGGACGTTCCTTGAATCTTAATGATCACCTTTACAATATCAACTTACTTCCTATTGAGCTTGGGAGCTTTGATGTTGTTGTCAGTATGGATTGGCTTTCTGATAACCAAGCGGAAGTTGTATGTCAAAACAAGGTGATTCGTATTCCATTACCGTCAGGTAATACACTGATAGTTCAAGGAGGTATCATTTCTTGTATGCAAACTCAGAGATGCTTAAGGAAAGGTTGTCAGGCCTTTCTGGCACATGTAATTGAGAACTGTTCTTTACAAAAACATATCGAAGATATTCCGTAGTCAAGGCTTTTCCTGAAGTCTTTCCTGAGGATATATCAGGATTACCCCCAGTGAGACAAGTTGAATTTCGTATTGATCTGATTCCAGGTGCAGCACCTGTAGCTAAAGCTCCTTATCGTTTAGCACCCTTAGATATGCAAGAGCTTTCAGGTCAACTGTAGGAACTATTAGACAAGGGTTTTATTAGACCTAGTTTCTCACCCTGGGGAGTACCAATTCTTTTTGTGAAAAAGAAGGATGGGTGATTCAGGATGTGCATTGACTACAGGGAACTCAATAAACTGACAATCAAAAACCGTTATCCATTACCACGTATAGACTATCTGTTTGATCAATTACAAGGCGCTACTTATTTTTCGAAAATCGATTTAAGATCTGGATATCATCAGTTACGAATTCATGATGATGATGTTCCTAAAACTGCTTTCAGAACTCGATACGGACATTATGATTTTTTAGTAATGCCGTTTGGATTAACAAATGCACCTGCAGTTTTCATGGATCTGATGAATCGAGTTTGTAGGCCTTATTTGGATAAGTTTGTGATTGTGTTTGTGTTTATTGATGATATTCTCATTTATTCTCGGAACCAACAAGAACATGCTCAACACTTGAAACTGATCTTAGAACTCTTGGCACGTGAGAAATTATATGCCAAATTCTCAAAGTGTGAGTTTTGGTTACGAGAAGTTCAATTTCTTGGGCACGTAGTGAACGAGAACGGTATTCAAGTGGATCCCAGTAAGATCGAAGCTGTGAAACAATGGGAGACACCACGAACCCCAACTGAAATACGTCAATTCTTAGGACTGGCAGGTTATTTTCGCCGATTTATTAAGAACTTTTCAAAGATAGCCTTGCCACTGACCACATTGACACAGAAAAATCAACCGTTTATATGGGGTTCCCAACAGGAGGAAGCATTCCAACTGTTGAAACACAAACTCTGCAACGCACCTCTCTTGGCATTACCGGAAGGTACTGATAATTTCACAGTGTACTGTGATGCTTCTCGTCAAGGTCTTGGGTGTGTGTTAATGTAGAAGGATAAGGTAATTGCTTACGCTTCTCGACAACTGAAAGTACATGAGAAGAACTATACCACTCATGATCTACAACTTGGTGCAGTGGTGTTATATGGAACAAAGTGTATTGTATACACTGATCACAAAAGTCTTCAACACATTCTAAATCAGAAAATGTTAAACATGCGACAAAGGAGGTGGGTAGAACTTTTAAACGATTATGATTGTGAAATTCGTTATCACCCAGGCAAAGCGAATGTCGTAGCCGATGCCTTGAGTCGCAAAGAACGAGTCAAACCTTTACGTGTGAAAGAATTAGGGATGACTATTCAAACTAGTCTAATTCCCCTGATTAAAGAAGCTCAGCAACAAGCTTTACAAGCAACGAACTATCCTGCTGAGGAGTTAAGAGGATTAGACAAGCAACTTGAAACCAAAGCTGACAGAGTGTTGTATTTCAAAAGCCGAATTTGGGTTCCTTTATTCAGTAACTCTAGAACAATTATCTTGGATGAGGCGCACAAATCCAGGTATTTTATTCATCCAGGTGCTGATAAAATCTATAAAGATCTTAGAGATTTTTACTGGTGGCCTGGAATGAAGAAACACATAGCAGAATACGTGGATCGATGTTTAACATGTCTCAAAGTTAAGGTTGAACATCAATGACCTTCTGGGTTACTCCAACAACCTGAAATTCCCATGTGGAAATGGGATCAGATCTCTATGGATTTCATTACCAAACTACCCAGAACATCACGTAATCATGACTCTATATGGGTTATTGTTGATCGCCTTACTAAATCTATGCATTTCTTACCCATCCGAGAAGATTATTCTATGGATCGACTTGTTAAACACTATGTTAATGAGATTGTATCTCGACATGGAGTACCAATCTCTATCATTTTTGACAGAGATAGTCGATTTATGTCACGATTTTGGCAAACTCTTCAGTATGCACTGGGCACCCAAATCAATATGAGCACAGCTTATCATCCACAAACGGACGGGCAAACCGAACGAACGAATCAAACTCTTGAAGACATGCTCAGAAGCTGTGTGATTGATTTTGGAGGTAGCTGGGATATTCATCTTCCACTTGTTGAATTCTCATACAATAACAGCTACCATACTAGTATTCAATGCGCTCCATTCGAAGCACTTTATGGACGCAAGTATAGATCACCTATCTGTTGGTCAAAGGTATGTGAAAGTCAGATCATAGCCCATAATTCATTCAAGAAACTACTGACAAGATCGCACTCATTCAAGAACGAATTAAAGCTGCTCGCGATCATCAAAAGAGTTATGCTGATAATCGTCGTAGACCTCTAGAATTCCAAACGATCAAGTAATGTTGAAAGTTTCACCTTGGAAGGGCATTTTCAGATTTGGAAAGCGAGGTAAACTCTCACCATGATTTGTAGGACCATTCAAAATTCTTGAACGAATTGGATCGGTAGCCTACAGGCTTGAGTTACCTCCTGAACTTAGTAATATTCATGATGTTTTCCATATATCGAATCTGAAAAAGTGCCTAGCTGAAGAATTATTGATTGTACCTCTGGAAGAGATCCAAATTGATGAAAAACTTCAGTTAAGTGAAGAACCAGTAGAAGTGATGGATCGAGAGGTTAAAGTATTGAAACGTAGTCGCATACCAATCGTTAAAGTTCGATGGAATTCACAACGTGGACCTGAGTATACGAGGGAACGTGAAGATCGGATGAAAGCAAAATACCCACACCTATTCTCATAAACGATTGTCATCAAGTAAGTCTTCACTAAATTTCAGGACGAAATTTCTCTAACAGGAGGAGACTGTGACAATTGCATTTGAGAATTACGTCATTAATGACGTGAGCACATTTGATCATGCTTGAAATACATGTTGATTTAGCTTTTGTAATTATTACAGGTTGATAGTTGATGTGTCGTAATTTACACATCATTTTAGTATTTAATTTATAGGATTTTATTTTATTTTATTAGATTTCTATTTAGTTTTATTAGATTTTAATGAATTTTTACTTATTTTTATTTTTAATGTCAATTTTATAGGTTTCTTGGAATAAACGTTCGTAATTGCGAAGAAACCGAATCCCGGAATAATTTTTATGAAGTTTGGAAGCTAAAATATAATGTTCATATGTTCCGGGGTTAAAAATATGGCATTTCAGGAAGTTTCGGGGCTTAAAAATTGGATTTCTGAAGTTTAGGGGGGTAGTTTGCAATTCTGGCAAAGTTTCAACCAAGGGGACACGTGGCAGCCCCAGGTTGCGCCACATCAGCCCTAAAATTCCCTCTCTGACCCGCATCAGAAGCTGGTACCCGCTCCATGACCCGCGTGAACCCGCTTCCCCTCACAAGGCGACCCGCGCGTGACCCAAGAGGCCGACCCATGACCCGTGCCCCTCCACCCTTGTTGACCGGCCTTTGAGCCTTTGACCCGGGTTGACTTTCGTTGACCAGGTCATTTTGGACCTTTGACCAGCCATTTTGGCCTCTTGGACCCCCCTTTTTGGGCTTTTGACCCACTTTTTTGGCCCAAATCGTGAACCTTTTGCGAAAATACACCTATTTAAGCCATTTAAAACCCTAATTCGCAAAATAATCACCCAAGGACGGCTGAATACGAAGGAAAAACATATTTTTGAAGATTTTGGAGTTTCGGGATCGATTCGGACGCTTGGGGGAGGCTCAGATCGCGTATACAAGTGCTCGGATCGCGTTTTCGGGTTTGTTTATGCATCGTAGTTTTTCGTTTTAGTTTGTTTTCGAATTTTCTACCATGATTAGATCTGATTTCATGTTTATGAATGTTTGGATGATGATTTTTGGCTAGATCTTTAATTCTACCTAGATTACGGATGATTATTGGATGATTTTTCGGTTTTCCAGGTTTGTTTGATTGAATGAATCGTTGCTTTTGATTTGAATCTGATTGTGAATGATTGTGAATGTTATTAAACTATTGTGAATGATCTGATTATATGCTTAAACTATTTTATGGGTAAGGTTTGATTCGGTTTCGATAAAAACTCGATTTTCACATGATTTTGGGCTAAAAACTTGGTTTTAACCTAATTGTGATTTGACTAATCATAGTAAATCATAAGAATTTCATATAATCAGATTGTAATCAGTGGGATAACCACCTTAAAGGCTAATCAAGTACTAAGGTGTTGGGATATCATGGTATAAACGGGTTTTCGGGTAATTTGCATGATCATTGGATTATTTGTTGATTGTTTATGCCATGTATTTCAAATTCATAATTAATCTAGATTAGATTGATTCATTTGTGCTTTGGTACATTGTGGTTGTTGAGATTGACCTAATTATTCAACCATAGAAATCTTAAGTATTGCTAGTTTGGAGAGACCGACTCGGTAATCCATCATTACACCCCGGTAAGCTTTACACAACTAGTATGATCTTTCTAAGTGTTGGATTGTCTGAACAGGAGATCTAGCATTCCTTAAGTTCCTGAATTGGTTGTATCATTAGATCCGGTGTCATTCAAGCAAGCATTCCCGATAACTGTTAGATTCCTTTAGAATTCCTAGTCTAGGTAGAATCTCCTTCGTATTTGGTTTTCTAGTTCTTGCGGTAACTAAGTTGACTTAGTTAGTTTTCTTAATCTCTTTAATTGTTTAAAGTCACTTTCGTAAAACAAATTCCGTTTTCTAAATTTAGTAAGTTTCTTATTTTGTTAGGTTTCCAGTTAGGGTTTATTAGCCGATTCCGTGTCCTTAGGTTCGATATCTGGACTTTCCTTAGCTATACTTCATACGTCAGGTACACTTGCCTGTAGTGTGTAGTTCGGTTTAGGGTATTTTGATTTATTACTCGATAGTGTTGAACCATCATTTTCTATTTATATAAACCGACACATCAATAGTATGTGAGAAATGGTGAACATAGGCGAAAACCGTGCGCGAAACGGAGTTCCGGATTGTCCGGAATCGCAAAACGAAGAAAATTCCAAAAATGTCAAAGTCAAAGGGTCAAGGCGGTACGCCTAAAGCCAACTCTTCCCACTAGACGGTACGCCTGAAGCCCAATAAATATCTGAAATCTTGGGGAAACCGCGCATTACGCCCCGGGCCAAGCAGCCACGCGGGGTGGTGCGCCTGGCTTGGATTGAGGCGGCAGATTAGATCAAAACTCAGTTTTTCATGCTACTGATGTCCTCGAAGGTGGTCTAAGAAAATAACTATAAACACTAACCTAGACTCAACTTAATTACAACGAGTTAAAACCGAAAATCCTAAACTAAACCACTACGACAGGCAAGTGTACCTATCAATTGTAGAATAGCTAACGAAAGTCCGGATATCGAACCCACGAGACACTGACTTAACAAAATAAGATTAGAAAATGATTAAAACAAATAGGGGGTTTGGAATAAAAATGACAATTCAATTAAACTAATTACCCTAATTAAATTAGAAAAGGCAGATTCAACTAATAATTAAACCCTAAAACAAATTAATGATTTTAATTAAAAGAAATGGTTTACAGTTTTAGAAAAACCTAAATGAATGAGAAAAACTCTACTTAGGTAGAATTCCTGTTTGTTATTATTGACACTATTGACTTTGTTTGATATGATGGAACTAGGATCTTAAACAGCAAAATATAAGTGACTTAATGGATTTTGGATTAATTACCAAATATAACCAAATAAGAAAACCTAATCTTGCACTAAACACACTAGTTAATTGAATCACCTCCCGGATTTTTCCAATAACACTTATGTACTCAAATGAACAAGTCACATTCCTGATTTTCTTATTCCAATACACCAAAGATGCAAGGAGTAATCTTAGAATGTCTAATTTGACACGAAATGACAATAACACTAAGTATTTCAATTAAACAACCCTCCCGGGTAATTATCATGAAAACCCTAATGCTAAAGATCACCCGACAAGTCTATCACCTTCCGGATTTTTAAACTTAGATACACAAAGAACCCTAAAAACATCAATTATATCTTTTCCTATGGCTAGTGATATCAAACAAGCCACAAACTAGTCATAACACCAAGTCGATGACCTAATACGTGTTTAACACCGAAAGACATTCAATAAACACGTATGGAACATGATATAAACTGATATAATCAAGATTAGATATGCAAAACTCATCAAAATGACACAATAAGATATGTTACAAAAGTGTTTTCCATCATAAATCCAAACAATAGTCAATAATCATCAATAATCATTCAAACATTCATTCTAACCTAAGTAGAATCAAACTACTAGCCTACTAACATCATCATCAGTCAAGAAATCCCAGAAATATCATAACAAGATGAAATATAATACTGAAAATTAAGAACAATTGAGAACAAAGATTGACCAAGATGATATCACATAAAATCCAAGCTTTCTAGCCCTCCAATGCTTCCCAAATGCTTCCTCAAGCTCCTGGATAGCTCTCCTGCTTCAAAAATGGTCGAGAGTGATGAATGAAACGGCTGGGGAGCGTCTCCTATTTAATCTCGCTTGAATCTTGACTTTTTTCAAATTTCAAACCTGTCGCGTACCGCGGAGAATAATTCAAAATCACACCGCGTATCGCGATGGACAAAACAAGCGGGGAACCCCCGAAATCCTTCGCGTATCGCGAAGGTGAATTTCTTCCTCATCGCGTACCGCGATGACGTCATAATTATGAAAACTTGTCTTTTTCTCTTGATTTCAACCGGGACTCGATTCCTTCGGGTTTCGAACTCGATTTCCGCTCATTTCATTCGACAAGCCTGTAAAAACAATAAACATGTAAAAAGAATCTAAAAATAAACAAAAACGACATATTTACAACTTAAAATCAACTAAAAACTATTAAAAACCGGATGTGTTTTACAACCCATCAAAAATACCCACACTTAAACATTTTTCGTCCTCGAAAAAGAATTGCAATGGAATCACAATCAGCAATTTAGTTTAAACTCAAAATTTTAAACACATACGCATTAACCACGATTGTCAGTATAATATATCCATTTAAACCAACAACTGATATATAGGTTCCCTAATCTTGATTCATTATGTTCAAATGATTCAATCAACTATAGGTATTACACTCAAGTCATATAGATCAACTTAATCCTGATAAAAGCTTTCAAGTTACCATTACATTCGAACAACCCAAATGAATTTAAAAATCAAACCTTAGATGGAATGGATGAAGATATGGGCATTTTGCTTATAAATTAATGAGCCTAACTTAGTGGTGTTTCACTCGATTGCCATCCGGGGTATGACACATAAGCTGCAGCTCTTATTTTATTTTATTTTTTTTTCTGCAAGCTCAGCCCATTTAGTGGATTGATGGATGATGTTTCTTTTAATCAAGCGCCATACGTCTCGAATTTATTTTCATAAAAAGAGAAAATATGTGCCAGGTTTAATTTTAAAAATATTAAGTTGTTTGTTTGCAAAAGTTCCTCTAATCACAATTAAACAGTTTCAGAATCCCCATATTTCCCAAAGCAAAACCTATTAGCATCATGAAAATTAAGTAAATTATATCAATACTAGAGAACCTTTCTATCAGTTAGGTCTACTAACGTATCCCAAATTAGATGCGTAGTTTTAAACTTTTAAGAAAAACATAAAATTCCTGATTATACTATCATTTTCCATTTTAATGCAAAACCAATTCAAAGTCTTTTTACAAAATTATATACAATATTTACAATTTAACCTAAAAAATTTAAAAATTCAAACTTAATTTACAATTAAACAACTAAAAATCTAAATAAAAATGAAAAAGATAAAAATAAAGAAAAGAAAATAAAAATTTGGAAAAGACTTAGCTGATTTCATGTAACAGCCGTGCTTGTCAAATCCAGAATAACACAATCGTATACCATTCCATTCGCGATCGGGTTATTTGTAAGCCTGTTGATTGCCTTTCTACTACAATATATAAGTTATCACTACCCAACTGATAAGGGTAATTCAAACCAAACTGCAAATGAAGCTCTAAACAATCCACAAGATTAACTATATAAAAGAAAAATTAAAAATAAAAGACTCAAACCTAACTAAAACTGACTTGATTATTTACAAATGACTCAAATTTAAAAATGAAAATCTTTTTGAATTTTTACCAATTATTTTTTCAAAATTTAACTAAAAATTTACAACTTATTTACTAAAATTTTAAAAAAAATTTACAATTTTACACAAATCTCATACCCACACTTAAAATCACACATTGTCCTCAATGTGGAATATGAAATAATTAACAATTCAACATAAATATACAATTTACAATAATTACAACTTCCCTGATATGTGACAATTCCTCATAAGTCTTATCAACCGCCATCAAATCCAATCGCAATAACAAATAAGTTCCAACTTTGCATTCCGAACATTCACTATGAATATGGCAATCTACTAACACTCACAACAAACCATCAACATATACATTGATAATAATAAAAGAAAAACTGTACAAATGACAATCAACCATAACAACCATAAAATATATACAACCAGTAATCAAAATACATCTAAGTTCAACATAAATTATCCAAATATATACAGACCATGAAGATAAAAACAAAAATAAAGAAAAATACAAAAGATACAACTACTACTGCTAAGATGCTGAAATCTAATCATGAGTCTCATCAGCATCTCCTCCTGGCTGCTGGGGCTGATCCGGAGCTCTAAACCACTCAGGAATCTCAACCCCTAAGTGTGTAAAAAGAAGGCGCATCATCTGAGCCAGCCTCTGGTGCTCCTCCCAAAGACTCTCTAAAGTAATGCGGGGAGGACGAGGCTGACGAAGGGGAAATATCTGTGGAGGCCTCTCTGCCCTATGTAAAATCCTCTGTCGCTCCGGTGGCACCTGCCTCTGCAGAACCTCAACATCCGGGGTCCTCTCTGGTGCAGGCCTAGCTGGCATCCAAGTGGGTGGATCTGTCATAGTGCACATGCCAGCTAGCCTCATATCATCCAAACTATACCGCCCCGTCACGGGCCCCTCTGTCAAAAATCAGCGTGGGAATCTGTTAAAGACTCCCAGCCTCATAGCAATCCCTCCAATATAGGGCCCAAGATCCAGTCTAGCCGTCGCCCCTCCACGGCGAATCCTCCCGAATGATGACAATAAAATACAGGCGAGGTTAGCCGGGCGACGGCTAATCATGCTGTACATACAAAACAGGTCCAGTTGGTTGCACTTCTCTGCACCGGCCCTGCGACCGATGAGAGTGCAACTAACCATCCTGTGGACATATCGAATGAGTGGATCACGAATCGAGGACTCGATAATCGCACTCGTAAACGGTCCATCAGCTATGGACGTCCAAAACTCCTCCAACTGACGCTCTGTAATGCCCAAATCACTGGGCTCCCTGACCACTGCCCTCAGGCTCTGAGCAAAGCCAGGCTCTCTCACCTGCTCTGCTGTGTAAAATCCCGTCGCAATCGCGAACTGCGGGATACTCATCGAAAATGTACGTCTGCCTAACGCAAACGATACAGCAGCAGGATCATCAAATGAGCCTGACATGTGACGAAATGTCGAGTGGAACTCAACTGTCAGCTCCATGTACTGGGGCCACCTGCAATCGAGGGCAGTCCTCCACTCGTCTCTAACAATAGCATCGAACTCATCAAGACGCCCTAACCTCTCTAGCAGCTCTCGTACAAAAGTACGGTGGTGGTAGTGCTCCATCGTCACAAATCTGTCACATCTAGTAGCCTCCTCTGTCCCCTGCTCGAACTGCAGGACCGTGTGATCTCTGAGAACACGGTCATCAATGGGTACCGCCTCATCCTCGTCAATAGGGAGGATATCCTCTGATGAATAGCTGATCTCCCGAGCTCTCCTCCTCGACGAGCTCGATCCTCTGGCCCTCTTGGCCCCTGCAGCTGAACTCTCTGCTGCTCCAGACATCCTACAATAGCAGTTTACAAATATACAAAATACAGAACAATTTTACAAATTAAACTAATTCAAAACCTAAATTTAACCTATTTACAATTTCTACAAAAATTTTCTATTTACAAAGTAAAATTTTAAAAATTTAAACCTATTTACAAAATTAAAAAAAATTGAAAAAAATGTTAAATTTATTTTACACAATTATTAAAAATATTTTACAAAAAATTATTTACAAATTAAAATTTTATTTACAAAATTACAATGTTAAAATCTAAATTTTTATATTTACATATGTATACTAATAATGAAAACAAAAATTTTATTTACAAACATTATTAACAAAATTTTACAAAAGATATTAACCTAAATTTTATTATAGAAAAACTTAACTTTTTTTACAAAATTTAAATTTACAAAATTATTAAAAATAAAATATAATATAAGAAGTTATTTACAAAATAAAATTTTTATTTACAAATGTTTTCTGCGTAAAGCAGATGGAAAAAGTGGGTTCCGGCCGCCGTCGCGTACCGCTAAGGGCTGGGCCGCGGTACGCGGCCCCTTTTCAAAACCAGGAAATCGATCGGCCTTCAATGTCGACGATCCGAACCCCATTTCGTTCTAAATTCAACACAAATCAATCCTAACTACGTATAATCTACAAAAATTTACAACAATTAAACTAAAACCTAAGAACTAAAACCTAAAAATTGATAAAGAAAAAGAAAAAGAAAAACTATACCTATTCGCGATTCGGTGGTTGGTGGTGTGGTGATCCGAAGAACCAGAGATGATGATGGTGAAGGTGCGGCGGAGATTGTGGCGCACAGTGGTGATGGTTTCAACGGCGGTGACTGGTGGTAGCGCGATGGCACCGGTGGTGATCGACGGAGGTAACGGTGGTGAAGGGGGTTACGCGAAGAAGATAAAACCCTTTTATTATATTTTTTTCTTTTCCCGAAATCCTCCGCGTATCGCGGAGGTGATACTGGCTACATTACCGCGTACCGCGAAGAGTTTCGGAGCCTTTTGAATTTACTTAATTAACTAAAATAGAATAAAATAAAGTTAAACAAACTAAAAACTTACCTAAAAAATTTTAAAAATTCTACTCTAAACATATTACAAAAATAAAAATTCTAATAACACAAAATAAAATTAAATAAAATAAACACTACCTAAAAATTTTATTCTAATAATTTACAAAACTAAAAATTAATTACCTAAACGTACTAACTAAGATTAATTGCCTAAAATTTACAATCTAAACCTAATCGAGTTACGATGCGACTTAAATTTCGGTTTCAATGAGCGTAGACGTTTTAGGCAAAAACCGTAACGAATACCCACACTTAATTCCCAAAATAGTCCTATCGAAGAACACGAAAACACAAACATGCCAAAACAACACAACCTATATTACAAACTCTACAAATCAGGCACTATTCTCACTTACGCAACTCAAGGAGTGCTACCTCCTTCTCAGTACCGATCGGTCCTCCGATGTATAGCTTCAAACGATGCCCGTTAACCTTCCATGTCCGACCTTCTGATTCAAGCTCAACTGCTCCGTGTGGAAAGACCTCATGCACAACAAACGGTCCTTTCCATTTGGACTTCAACTTACCTGGAAATAACCGGAGCCTCGAATCATAAACTAGCACCTGATCACCCTTCCTAAACTCCTTCACACCTCTCAACTTACGATCGTGCAATGCCTTCGTACGTTCTTTATAACTCCACGATCGTGCGTACGCCTCGTCACGCAACTCCTCTAACTCATGCAACTGCAGAAACCGATTCTTCACAGCACTCGGCAAATCAAGATTCACACTCTTCAACGCCCAAAACGCCTTATGCTCTAACTCCACTGGCAGATGACACGCTTTACCATAAATCATTCGAAAAGGTGTGGTCCCAATCGGATTCTTAAAAGCTGTCCTAAACGCCCACAACACCTCGTCTAGCCTATCTGCCCAATCCTTACGGTTTTTCCCTATAGTCTTCTCAAGAATCCTCTTCACACCCCTATTAGCATTCTCAACCTGGCCACTAGTCTGTGGATGATAGGCAGTTGACACTCGATGGGTCACCCCGTATCGTGCCAATACCTTCTCCAACTGTGCATTACAGAAATGCGTGCCTCTATCACTTATTAATGCCTTAGGGGTTCCAAACCTACAAAACAATCTCTTCAGAAATCCCACGACTCCTCGTGCATCATTCGTGGATAAAGCTTGAGCCTCTACCCACTTCGAGACATAATCAATAGCCACGAGGATGTACCGATTCCCTCGAGAAGAAGGGAACGGTCCCATGAAGTCAATGCCCCAAATATCAAAGACCTCAACCCCCTGGATGGGGTTCTGGGGCATCTCATTCCTACGTGAGATGTTTCCGGTCCTCTGACACGCATCACATCTCCTCACAAACTCATGCGCATCCTTAAACACTGTCGGCCAATAAAATCCACAATCAAACACCTTCTTCGCAGTGTACGATGGCCCATGGTGTCCTCCAGTCAAACCCTCATGACAATGTCTTAGGATATCTAACCCTTCCTCACGACTCACACATCTCCTCAAAATACCGTCTGCTCCCTCGCGAAACAAATATGGAGCATCCCATATATAATGGTTTGCTTCAGTAAAGAACCTCTTCCGCTGCTGTGAAGTCAGACCCTTCAACATATAACCTTCAGACAAGTAGTTCGCAATGTCTGAGAACCAAGGCAATCCCTGCTCACCTGCACTCACCATTCCCACTATCTCTGTGTCTGCAGAAATAAAAGTCTCATGTGGGAATGTGTCTCCAATCATCTCCTCATTCATCTTCTCCCGAGCAGGATCCTCCAGCCGCGACAAATGGTCGGCTGCAACATTCTCAGCTCCTTTCTTATCCTTAATCTCTATGTCAAACTCAGAAAGGAGGAGAATCCACCGAATCAAACGAGGTTTTGCGTCCTTTTTCGCGAACAAGTATCGCAAGGCCGCATGATCGGTGTAAACAATGGTCTTGGAAAGAACAAGATAAGACCTAAACTTATCGAACGCATACACGACCGCTAACAACTCCTTCTCCGTAGTCGTGTAATTCTCCTGAGCATCATCTAAGGTCTTACTTGCGTAGTAGATCGGATGAAAATGCTTATCTTTCCGCTGACCAAGCACAGCCCCTACTGCAAAATCACTAGCATCGCACATCAACTCGAAAGGAAGGCACCAATCGGGGGCTATCAGAATAGGAGAACTCACCAGCTTCTCCTTCAGAAACTCAAACGCTCTCATGCACTCCTCACTAAACTTAAACTCCACATCTTTCTCCAACAATCGGGTCATCGGTCGGGTAATCTTAGAAAAGTCTTTAATGAAACGCCTATAAAACCCTGCATGACCTAGAAAACTACGAACTGCTCTCACGTTCGTCGGTGGTGGGAGTTTACTAATCGTATCGATCTTAGCTCTATCTACCTCAATGCCATCTCGCGAAATCTTGTGCCCTAGCACAATACCCTCAGTCACCATGAAATGGCACTTCTCCTAGTTCAACATCAGATTAGTCTCCACACATCTAGCAAGCATCCTATCCAAATTCTGCAAACAATGATCGAACGAACTTCCAAACACTGAAAAATCGTCCATGAAAACTTCCATGGAAGTTTCGATCATATCCTGAAATATAGCCACCATGCATCTCTGGAATGTGGTTGGAGCATTACATAACCCAAACGGCATACGACGATACACAAAGGTACCGTATGGGCATGTAAACGTGGTTTTCTCCTGATCCTCTGGTGCTATAGGGATCTGGAAATAACCTGAAAAACCATCAAGAAAACAGTAAAACTGTTGTCCTGACAACCTCTCCAACATTTGATCAATGAAAGGCAGTGGGAAATGATCTTTCCTAGTGGCATCATTCAGCCTCCTGTAATCGATGCATACTCTCCAACCAGTGACTGTCCTAGACGGAATCAACTCCTTCTTCTCATTCACAATGACAGTCATACCTCCCTTCTTGGGAACAACCTGTACCGGACTGACCCAAGCTGAATCTGAAATGGGATAGATCAATCCGGCATCTAAGAGCTTAAGAACCTCTTTCTTCACAACTTCAGACATATTAGGATTAAGCCGTCGCTGTGGTTGGACCACCGGCTTGTAATCCTCCTCCATCAAAATGCGATGCGTACAAAACGAAGGGTGTATGCCCTTTATGTCCATCAACTTCCACGCAATCGCCTGCTTATTGGTCTTAAGCACCTCAATCAATCTCGACTTCTCCTCCTCCGTCAATGAAGATGAAATAATGACGGGCAAATCAGAATCACCATCCAGAAATGCATACTCCAAATGAGATGGCAACTCCTTAAGCTCTAGGGATGGTGGTGCCTCAACAGATGGTCTCTCAACCGGATCTGTACTCTCAAAAACCTCAAAAGCAGTCGGGTACTCAGGAGGCTTACTAGCCAGACTGCTCGGAATGTGCTCAGAAGAAGCATCAATCTCAACAGCCTGGTTCTCCTCACCCATGTCTTGATCTTTCAATAAATCAGATCCAGAAATGTAATCTAGACAACGATCTATGTAAGGAATGAAAGAATCAAGAAAATAAACAGAATCATCCTGACCGTTCGAATGTTTCATCGACTTCCTCACGTCGAATGTAACATTCTCCTCACCCACACTCAATGTAATCTTACCTTCAAACACATCTATCATTGCCTTAGCAGTGCGTAGGAAAGGACGTCCCATAATGAGCGGGACTCGGTCATCGGCCTCCATGTCCAGAATGACAAAATCCGCGGGGAATACAAACTTATCAACCTTCACCAAAACATTCTCCACAATTCCCCGTGGATACTTGACCGATCGATCGGCCAAAGTGATGCTCATGCGCGTCGGAGATGGGTCTCCAAGATCTAGCTTCTGATAAGTCGAATATGGCATCAAGTTAATGCTAGCACCCAAGTCGGCCAACGCGTGGTTCACAGAAGAACTACCAAATAAGCAAGGGATAGTAAAAACCCCTGGATCATCGAGCTTCTCGGGCAGTTTGTTCTGGACCAACGCAGAACATCGAGCTCCTAATGTGACTGTAGAAAGTGACTCCAGCTTCTTCTTGTTAGACAGAAGATCCTTCAAAAATTTAGCATATTTGGGCATATGCTGGAGTGCTTCTACAAACGGGAGGTTAATCTTAAGCTGCTTAAACATCTCTAAGAAATGTCCATACTCCTGTGCATACTTCTGCTGCAATGCACGTGCTGGATATGGAAGCCTACTTATATCAACCTCGGGAGTCCTCTTCTCTTCCATCTTCTTCTTCTCTGCCTCAACTCCCTTCTTCTCAACTGAAGACTCTCCTATTGGTGCTGTACTTGCTGGGCCTAGCCTCTGGTGCACCCTATCAGGAGTCTCCAACTCTATCTCCTCGTCTACCGGTTCCTCTACATCGACATCCGGTGACTTCTCCACCTCCTTCTCGCCTCCACGACCACTCCTAGTCGTCACAGCCTTCACATGACCCTTCGGGTTTGCCTCAGTATTCCCCGAGAAGGATCCACCCTGCCTCTCATCCATCCTCTTCGCAATGTCACCTACCGAACGCTGTAGGTCCAGAAATGCTGATTGTTGATTCCTCAGCAATGTATCATGCTCCTGAAGCTTCACCTGTGTGTGTTGATCCTTGGCAATCAACTGCTGCAGCATCTGCATCTGCTTCTTGAGCATGTCCTTCACTTCTGGGTCACCACTGCTACTTGGACCCGCTCCTGAATTCTCATTCGCTGCCTGATTCTGACGTGGTTGATAGGAGTTGTTACCACGCCAGTTGTTGTTTGAGTTTCGCCAATTTGAGTTAGGATTCCAATTGGGATTGGGATTGGAATTAAAGTTGGAAGTGAAAGGCTTGTTCCAACCAGAATTAATGGAATCTAACTGCTCCTGATCAGTAATGGGGCACTCGGCAGTCGCATGTCCTCCTCGACATATCTCACACTTCTTCAGCTGTGTCTTCAATTCCTTCATATCTCTCGCTAAAGATTCAATGGTAGCAGCAAGGCTAATGAGACGAGGTTTGGCATCTTTCTTTGCGAAAAGAAATCTCAATGCCGAATGGTCGGTATAAACGGTGGTCTTAGAAAGCACAAGATATGATTGGAATTTGTTAAAGGCAAACCCTACCGCTAGAAGCTCTTTCTCAGTGGTGGTATAATTCTCTTGAGCATCATTAAGAGTCTTACTAGCATAATAGATGGGATGAAAGTGTTTCTCTCTCCTTTTGTGACAATTGCATTTGAGAATTACGTCATTAATGACGTGAGCACATTTGATCGTGCTTGAAATACATGTTGATTTAGCTATTGTAACTATTACAGGTTGATAATATGCGAGAAATGGTGAACATAGGCGAAAACCGTGCGCGAAACGGAGTTCCGGATTGTCCGGAATCACAAAACGAAGAAAATTCCAAAAATGTCAAAGTCAAAGGGTCCAGGCGGTATGCCTAGCGCCAACGCTTCTCACTAGGCGGTATGCCTGGAGCCCACAAAATATCTGAAATCTTGGGTAATCTGCGCACTACGCCCCGGGCCAAGCAGCCACGCGGGGTGGTGCGCCTGGCTTGGATTGAGGCGGCAGATTAGACCAAAACTCAGTTTTTCATGCTACGAATAACCATTTCGTTTTCTTTCGCTTCTGCTCGACTTCCAGACTCACAAAAACAGGTTTTTAGCATTCAAACTTCATTTTGAAGGTTTCTAAACGTCTGGATCGCACCAAGGAACGTTTCTACAAGTCCTGATCGTTGTTTTACAACCAGAAATCCGTCTGATTAGGTAACGGTTCATATTAACCTTCTAGCTTGATAATGGTTGATTAGATCTTGATTTTGAACGTAATGATATAGTTAGGGTTGTTGATTATTGCCTAGATGATGGCTAGGATTGATTATAAACGAAGAACACGATGTGTTAACGGGTAAATCCTTTTTTTGATCCGTTGTAATGCCCGGTTTTCATGAAATCATAATTATGGTTATAGTGGTTTAAACCATTTGATTATGACAATGTAGGTGATTAGTTTGATTAATCTTTGAAATGCAATGTTAAATCCAAGTGTTTCAAACTAATCACAATCATTAACATACTCATTGGAAAGGTTATCTGATGTTTATGATAACAGTCAGATTAGTATGTTAAACATGGTTATTAAACCTATTTTAATGTCACATTGTGATATTTCATGATATTTGGGTATTCAATAACAAGGATTGATCATTCCTAAGCCATAAATTCATCTAGAAATTGTTGCAGCATCATAATCAACAACATTAACTATTTGGTTAATCGGAGATTATTCTAATTGATTTAACGTGTCATCAACCTTGTATTAGGAACCTGAATCAGTATAGGTTCCTACATTATCATACATTGTATGATATAACACTAAAATAAATAATTAAAAACCTAATATCGGTTTGATGACTTTCAAGGCAATGTCTTTGACATTAGACGTTCAGAAAGATCTAATCAGTAAGTTAAAAACATAAATAACTAATTAAACATAAACTAATGCAGAATCATCCTATTATTACCATTTTGTGTGGTATTATGCTACCAGTAAGATATCAGGTGAGTTTCGTACAACCCTTTTTCTTTTTAATATTTTACAAACATCGGGGTAGCACTGTGGAACGTTTCAGAACTATATGATATGTGTCACTGTTATCTACGTGATTTCATGTGATTTGTTGAGAACTTGTGGATTTCATCGAATTTTGCCTGTAGAACAGAACTCTATCACAGAACTTGAAAGTCCTCATTCCTGAACTTTATCTAGTGAACCCATGTGGGGGCGAACAGAAAACAATGATAGTACTATCGGCTGACAACCCATTTGCCTGGAGCTTGCAACTCTCCTTGGTGTAAATGTTTGTTATCTGTTTCTAGAACTTCTTAATGTAGTGATAGACATTAAGACAATGATGCACTAAGATATTTACCGACGGGTAGTATCTTTATAGAACAAGAACGGAGCAGTCCGAAAGGAACTAGATACGGGTCCCATGGTTTTCTTGAACTGAACATTTTGAAAACTTGCACATCATATCATATTGTTGAACTTGAACTTTACGATCTCACCAGCTTTGTGCTGACCTTTTAAACTTAAACATTTTTGCAGGGAGACAGTGACCCACCGAGTGAGGCAGCACTTTAAACACTTGTAATTAAATAAATCAGATAATGTAATAAACTTAGTATATAGATTGTAATGTTGGTTATGATTACAAAATCCTTGTAATATATTTACTTTAAGTTAATCTGTGTGTTGTGATACCGGATCAAGTAAGTCACACCTCATCTCTGAGACATCACCACTATGCTTCCGCAACCTTCTCAGAACAGTGAATGACATCATCTATGGTGACGAGAGGCGGGGGTGTGATAGGGTGGTATCAGAGCCACAGGTTATAGAATTTAGGTGGACTTAGAAACCTAGATTATAACCATAGGCTCGTATAGTAACACAGAGAGCACCGAACATAACTAATGAACAAAACTTGTTTTGAATTAATCCAGGATAATCAGGTGGTACGAATTCCAGTTATGAGTGGCCAGCATAACTGAAATTCGCAACACGTGTGCGTTCTAGTTTAATTTAATTCAAACAGAATAATAATAACTATAAGGACGAGTAATTGCTTTGGGATAGGAAGATATATCATATCATGTTTATGTTGAATATTATTATTCAATATTTATTTCATGGTACTGATCTGAAAATTTTGTTTGTACAGCGATAGTTAACCCACGTGATCGTTATATCCACAGGCAGATTCCATATGTGATTTTGAACGATACACCTAGTCCTAGCTCAAGTTCTGACTCGGATCCATCAGAAGCATCTTCTGCAGCATCCCTAGCAGTACCTCAGGTTTCACACACACCACACCATTAGTACCACAGACTCCACCCCATGTACCACGTACACCACCACCACGTCCACAGGTATCTGATGATGATACCTCTGCTGATCGATGGGCTAGAAGCCCATCACCCTAGAGAGTCCCGGTCTATACTAGGATTCGGAGGATGCGGGGACAGGCCCGCAAAACCACATGGTTACCACCTAGGCATCAGCTTGCCCCTAGAGATGTTCCAGGCTCCACTCACGAGGTGGGTGAGTCTTCTCGACAGGCTGAGATGAGAGTTCAGCTACGACAGGTTACTTTGGACATGCAGAGTACTCGTTTAGAGCTGAGACAGTCGTATGGTTCTCTGCAGGAGACCCGTACTACTCTGACTGAGACACGTGTGGCTCACCAGACTTTGGTAGAGCAGTTTGAGATTCTTGAGGCTGGCACTAGAGCATGGAGGACGATTATAGAGGATAGGATGAGGCAGACCATGATGCATGTGATGATGGTTGTATTTTGGCAGTATGTTGAGGCTGTGAGAGGGAGGGCGGTGAGAGTGAGAGAGATGGTGGCGGGTGTGAGGATGCTGAGTTTGGAGGCGAGGTTGTTAGGAATGGCTATAGTACTGGCAACTATAGCCATCGTGATAGCATGTTTACCGTATTTTATACGGTAAAGTGTGATATGGGCATGCATGTTTTGGGATTATCATTGTATATATCATCAGCAACAAACGAATAGGTTGAGGGTATGTTATGTATGGGGGAGGTTTTGGATGTAAAATAGATCCCCGGTAGTAGTTGTAATGTTATAGTTTTCTGGCAGTCCTTGTATCAAAAACTTCATGGTTGTATAAAACTTATGTCGTAGTAATAAAATAGTTGTTTTTGTATAATTGTTTGTGTGTGAATGTAGAACATATCTATTGTCTGTATGGCAATGTATCGCAGAACTATGAGAACATTTTTGTGTGAGAACATATCTATTGCTTGTATGGCAATGTATCACAGAACTATGAGAACATTTTTGTGTGAGAACATATCTATTATCTGTATGGCAATGTATCACAGAACTATGAGAACATTTTTGTGTGAGAACATATCTATTGCCTGTATGGAAATGTATCATAGAACTATGAGAACATTTTTGTGTGAGAACATATCTATTGTCTGTATGGCAATGTATCACAGAACTATGAGAGCATTTTGTGTGAGAACATATCTATTGTCTGTATGGCAATGTATCGCAGAACTATGAGAACATTTTTGTGTGAGAACTTATCAGTGTCCTGTATAATAATATATCAAAAGCTAGTGAATAACATATCTATATTACAATGTTGAGAACTGTGTAATATTTTAACATGTTTTTGAAATAACAGGACTGAGTATAACTACGAACACTTGTGTGATTTCTGTGTACTGAGAACATATCTGAACTATATCAATGTAGTTATACTATATTTATTATAATCACATTTCAACATGGATTTTGTCAATATGACTAAATATGGTTGAATTTATGTGATCAAACGGGTTATATCTTTAATGTTCTTGAACTGACCTGAGTTTGTCTACATGTGAGCAGAATAATGGCTCCTAAAAGAGGCCAACCATTTAAGAAAGCTACCAAGAACGTTACTAACCCTGAGCAAAATCAAGTCCCATCTGTGAATGTAGAACTTAATCCGGATTCACAGATCAATTCGGAAGCAAATGTGGTTCCACCTGAAAATATAGAAACAAATAATGTTCCACCTTTGAACCCTGAAGTGAATCAGGTTCCACCTGCAGGTGCAAGTGGATCTGAACTGAACGAAGCAATGATAGCACGAATTGTGAGAGAACAGTTATCTGCTTGTGGTGTTTTGACACAACACCAACCACATATCACTGCGGGTTCTGGTGGGGACCACGATCACACTGAACATAACGCTACTGGTGGTCACATAGAAACTCATAATACCACTGGTGCAGCAATCACAAAAACAACTGTTCCTAATCCACCACAGCGAGGATGTACTTACAAGTACTTTGCTTCTTGCAACCCTCCTACTTTTACGGGCAAAGAAGGAGCGGCTGGACTAATAAGGTGGATTGAGGAGATGGAAACAAAACTTAAGATCAGCCAATGTTTGGTGGAGCATAAGGTGTCTTATGCTGCTTTTTCTCTGAAAGAATCAGCTTTAACCAGGTGGAATACCCAGGCTAAAACTCTGGGCTCAGCTACAGTTGATTAAATGGGCTGCAACGAATTTAAAACTCTGATTATGTCAGAGTACTGCCCAATCACTGAAATTCAAAAGCTCCAGGAGGAATTCTGGAATCACTCGATGATCGGTGCTGATTGTTTAGCTTATACCGATCGGTTTCACGAACTTACTTGCTTACTTCCCAATATGTTTCCTAGGGAAGCAACTTTGATTGAGAAGTATATCAAGGGTCTGGTTCCCCAGATTCGGGGAATGGTGACTGCAGCTGAACCTACCACTCTTAAACGTACAATTCTTTTGACCACTAAGCTTACCGATGAGGCGGTAAGGAGTGGCACTTTGATCGTAAAAACTCATACGACAGTGGGCCATAGTGATGTTGGTACCTCGAATGTTTCAAAAGGTACCAAACGAAAGTGGTTTGGTAAAACACTAAAACAAAAACTCCGATTGAGACCAGTCAGAACAAACCAACGGTGAAGAACTATGGTGCAATTGTTTCTGAGAGGAAAGTTTGCACTGGGCAGGCGCCCAAATGCAACAAGTGTCCATTCCATCACACAAGACCATGTCCTGTTTGTATGAACTGTAATCGAATAGGACACTACGCTAAATATTGCAACTTTCCTACTCAACCACTAAACCAAGCACCACGACAAACCACTCAAACCAATAGGTCATGCTTCAAGTATGGAAGTCCTGACCATTTTATGAGAAACAGTCCGAACAATAACAACACCAATCAGGGAAATGAAGCTAGGGAGAGCTTTTCAGATTGGTGCGACCGAGGCGAGGCATGATGCGAATATTGTCACTAGTATGTTTCTTTTTAATAATCTTTACACATCAGTTCTATTTGATACAGGGGCAGATAAGAGTTTTATCTCTCCTGAATTCGCATCATTACTTTCATTGCCTACGATAGATCTAGAAACTCCTTATGTCATTGAACTTGCTAATGGCAAGTTAATCAAAACTAACAGTGTTATTCAAGGACGTTCCTTGAATCTTAATGATCACCTTTACAATATCAACTTACTTCCTATTGAGCTTGGGAGCTTTGATGTTGTTGTCAGTATGGATTGGCTTTCTGATAACCAAGCGGAAGTTGTATGTCAAAACAAGGTGATTCGTATTCCATTACCGTCAGGTAATACACTGATAGTTCAAGGAGGTATCATTTCTTGTATGCAAACTCAGAGATGCTTAAGGAAAGGTTGTCAGGCCTTTCTGGCACATGTAATTGAGAACTGTTCTTTACAAAAACGTATCGAAGATATTCCGTAGTCAAGGCTTTTCCTGAAGTCTTTCCTGAGGATATATCAGGATTACCCCCAGTGAGACAAGTTGAATTTCGTATTGATCTGATTCCAGGTGCAGCACCTGTAGCTAAAGCTCCTTATCGTTTAGCACCCTTAGATATGCAAGAGCTTTCAGGTCAACTGTAGGAACTATTAGACAAGGGTTTTATTAGACCTAGTTTCTCACCCTGGGGAGTACCAATTCTTTTTGTGAAAAAGAAGGATGGGTGATTCAGGATGTGCATTGACTACAGGGAACTCAATAAACTGACAATCAAAAACCGTTATCCATTACCACGTATAGACTATCTGTTTGATCAATTACAAGGCGCTACTTATTTTTCGAAAATCGATTTAAGATCTGGATATCATCAGTTACGAATTCATGATGATGATGTTCCTAAAACTGCTTTCAGAACTCGATACAGACATTATGATTTTTTAGTAATGCCGTTTGGATTAACAAATGCACCTGCAGTTTTCATGGATCTGATGAATCGAGTTTATAGGCCTTATTTGGATAAGTTTGTGATTGTGTTTGTGTTTATTGATGATATTCTCATTTATTCTCGGAACCAACAAGAACATGCTCAACACTTGAAACTGATCTTAGAACTCTTGGCACGTGAGAAATTATATGCCAAATTCTCAAAGTGTGAGTTTTGGTTACGAGAAGTTCAATTTCTTGGGCACGTAGTGAACGAGAACGGTATTCAAGTGGATCCCAGTAAGATCGAAGCTGTGAAACAATGGGAGACACCACGAACCCCAACTGAAATACGTCAATTCTTAGGACTGGCAGGTTATTTTCGCCGATTTATTAAGAACTTTTCAAAGATAGCCTTGCCACTGACCACATTGACACAGAAAAATCAACCGTTTATATGGGGTTCCCAACAGGAGGAAGCATTCCAACTGTTGAAACACAAACTCTGCAACGCACCTCTCTTGGCATTACCGGAAGGTACTGATAATTTCACAGTGTACTGTGATGCTTCTCGTCAAGGTCTTGGGTGTGTGTTAATGTAGAAGGATAAGGTAATTGCTTACGCTTCTCGACAACTGAAAGTACATGAGAAGAACTATACCACTCATGATCTACAACTTGGTGCAGTGGTGTTTGCACTCAAGATTTGGAGACACTATTTATATGGAACAAAGTGTATTGTATACACTGATCACAAAAGTCTTCAACACATTCTAAATCAGAAAATGTTAAACATGCGACAAAGGAGGTGGGTAGAACTTTTAAACGATTATGATTGTGAAATTCGTTATCACCCAGGCAAAGCGAATGTCGTAGCCGATGCCTTGAGTCGCAAAGAACGAGTCAAACCTTTACGTGTGAAAGAATTAGGGATGACTATTCAAACTAGTCTAATTCCCCTGATTAAAGAAGCTCAGCAACAAGCTTTACAAGCAACGAACTATCCTACTGAGGAGTTAAGAGGATTAGACAAGCAACTTGAAACCAAAGCTGACAGAGTGTTGTATTTCAAAAGCCGAATTTGGGTTCCTTTATTCAGTAACTCTAGAACAATTATCTTGGATGAGGCGCACAAATCCAGGTATTTTATTCATCCAGGTGCTGATAAAATCTATAAAGATCTTAGAGATTTTTACTGGTGGCCTGGAATGAAGAAACACATAGCAGAATACGTGGATCGATGTTTAACATGTCTCAAAGTTAAGGTTGAACATCAATGACCTTCTGGGTTACTCCAACAACCTGAAATTCCCATGTGGAAATGGGATCAGATCTCTATGGATTTCATTACCAAACTACCCAGAACATCACGTAATCATGACTCTATATGGGTTATTGTTGATCGCCTTACTAAATCTATGCATTTCTTACCCATCCGAGAAGATTATTCTATGGATCGACTTGTTAAACACTATGTTAATGAGATTGTATCTCGACATGGAGTACCAATCTCTATCATTTTTGACAGAGATAGTCGATTTATGTCACGATTTTGGCAAACTCTTCAGTATGCACTGGGCACCCAAATCAATATGAGCACAGCTTATCATCCACAAACGGACGGGCAAACCGAACGAACGAATCAAACTCTTGAAGACATGCTCAGAAGCTGTGTGATTGATTTTGGAGGTAGCTGGGATATTCATCTTCCACTTGTTGAATTCTCATACAATAACAGCTACCATACTAGTATTCAATGCGCTCCATTCGAAGCACTTTATGGACGCAAGTATAGATCACCTATCTGTTGGTCAAAGGTATGTGAAAGTCAGATCATAGCCCATAATTCATTCAAGAAACTACTGACAAGATCGCACTCATTCAAGAACGAATTAAAGCTGCTCGCGATCATCAAAAGAGTTATGCTGATAATCGTCGTAGACCTCTAGAATTCCAAACGATCAAGTAATGTTGAAAGTTTCACCTTGGAAGGGCATTTTCAGATTTGGAAAGCGAGGTAAACTCTCACCATGATTTGTAGGACCATTCAAAATTCTTGAACGAATTGGATTGGTAGCCTACAGGCTTGAGTTACCTCCTGAACTTAGTAATATTCATGATGTTTTCCATATATCGAATCTGAAAAAGTGCCTAGCTGAAGAATTATTGATTGTACCTCTGGAAGAGATCCAAATTGATGAAAAACTTCAGTTAAGTGAAGAACCAGTAGAAGTGATGGATCGAGAGGTTAAAGTATTGAAACGTAGTCGCATACCAATCGTTAAAGTTCGATGGAATTCACAACGTGGACCTGAGTATACGAGGGAACGTGAAGATCGGATGAAAGCAAAATACCCACACCTATTCTCATAAACGATTGTCATCAAGTAAGTCTTCACTAAATTTCAGGACGAAATTTCTCTAACAGGAGGAGACTGTGACAATTGCATTTGAGAATTACGTCATTAATGACGTGAGCACATTTGATCATGCTTGAAATACATGTTGATTTAGCTTTTGTAATTATTACAGGTTGATAGTTGATGTGTCGTAATTTACACATCATTTTAGTATTTAATTTATAGAATTTTATTTTATTTTATTAGATTTCTATTTAGTTTTATTAGATTTTAATGAATTTTTACTTATTTTTATTTTTAATGTCAATTTTATAGGTTTCTTGGAATAAACGTTCGTAATTGCGAAGAAACCGAAGCCCGGAATAATTTTTATGAAGTTTGGAAGCTAAAATATAATGTTCATATGTTCCGGGGTTAAAAATATGGCATTTCAGGAAGTTTCGGGGCTTAAAAATTGGATTTCTGAAGTTTAGGGGGGTAGTTTGCAATTCTGGCAAAGTTTCAACCAAGGGGACACGTGGCAGCCCCAGGTTGCGCCACATCAGCCCTAAAATTCCCTCTCTGACCCGCATCAGAAGCTGGTACCCGCTCCATGACCCGCGTGAACCCGCTTCCCCTCACAAGGCGACCCGCGCGTGACCCAAGAGGCCGACCCACGACCCGTGCCCCTCCACCCTTGTTGACCGGCCTTTGAGCCTTTGACCCGGGTTGACTTTCGTTGACCAGGTCATTTTGGACCTTTGACCAGCCATTTTGGCCTCTTGGACCCCCCTTTTTGGGCTTTTGACCCACTTTTTTGGCCCAAATCGTGAACCTTTTGCGAAAATACACCTATTTAAGCCATTTAAAACCCTAATTCGCAAAATAATCACCCAAGGACGGCTGAATACGAAGGAAAAACATATTTTTGAAGATTTTGGAGTTTCGGGATCGATTCGGACGCTTGGGGGAGGCTCAGATCGCGTATACAAGTGCTCGGATCGCGTTTTCGGGTTTGTTTATGCATCGTAGTTTTTCGTTTCAGTTTGTTTTCGAATTTTCTACCATGATTAGATCTGATTTCATGTTTATGAATGTTTGGATGATGATTTTTGGCTAGATCTTTAATTCTACCTAGATTACGGATGATTATTGGATGATTTTTCGGTTTTCCGGGTTTGTTTGATTGAATGAATCGTTGCTTTTGATTTGAATATGATTGTGAATGATTGTGAATGTTATTAAACTATTGTGAATGATCTGATTATATGCTTAAACTATTTTATGGGTAAGGTTTGATTCGGTTTCGATAAAAACTCGATTTTCACATGATTTTGGGCTAAAAACTTGGTTTTAACCTAATTGTGATTTGACTAATCATAGTAAATCATAAGAATTTCATATAATCAGATTGTAGTCAGTGGGATAACCACCTTAAAGGCTAATCAAGTACTAAGGTGTTGGGATATCATGGTATAAACGGGTTTTCGGGTAATTTGCATGATCATTGGATTATTTGTTGATTGTTTATGCCATGTATTTCAAATTCATAATTAATCTAGATTAGATTGATTCATTTGTGCTTTGGTACATTGTGGTTGTTGAGATTGACCTAATTATTCAACCATAGAAATCTTAAGTATTGCTAGTTTGGAGAGACCGACTCGGTAATCCATCATTACACCCCGGTAAGCTTTACACAACTAGTAGGATCTTTTTAAGTGTTGGATTGTCTGAACAGGAGATCTAGCATTCCTTAAGTTCCTGAATTGGTTGTATCATTAGATCCGGTGTCATTCAAGCAAGCATTCCCGATAACTGTTAGATTCCTTTAGGATTCCTAGTCTAGGTAGAATCTCCTTCGTATTTGGTTTTCTAGTTCTTGCGGTAACTAAGTTGACTTAGTTAGTTTTCTTAATCTCTTTAATTGTTTAAAGTCACTTTCGTAAAACAAATTCCGTTTTCTAAATTTAGTAAGTTTCTTATTTTGTTAGGTTTCCAGTTAGGGTTTATTAGCCGATTCCGTGTCCTTAGGTTCGATATCCGGACTTTCCTTAGCTATACTTCATACGTCAGGTACACTTGCCTGTAGTGTGTAGTTCGGTTTAGGGTATTTTGATTTATTACTCGATAGTGTTGAACCATCATTTTCTATTTATATAAACCGACACATCAATAGTATGTGAGAAATGGTGAACATAGGCGAAAACCGTGCGCGAAACGGAGTTCCGGATTGTCCGGAATCGCAAAACGAAGAAAATTCCAAAAATGTCAAAGTCAAAGGGTCAAGGCGGTACGCCTAAAGCCAACTCTTCCCACTAGACGGTACGCCTGAAGCCCAATAAATATCTGAAATCTTGGGGAAACCGCGCATTACGCCCCGGGCCAAGCAGCCACGCGGGGTGGTGCGCCTGGCTTGGATTGAGGCGGCAGATTAGATCAAAACTCAGTTTTTCATGCTACTGATGTCCTCGAAGGTGGTCAAAGAAAATAACTATAAACACTAACCTAGACTCAACTTAATTACAACGAGTTAAAACCGAAAATCCTAAACTAAACCACTACGACAGGCAAGTGTACCTATCAATTGTAGAATAGCTAACGAAAGTCCGGATATCGAACCCACGAGACACTGACTTAACAAAATAAGATTAGAAAATGATTAAAACAAATAGGGGGGTTTGGAATAAAAATGACAATTCAATTAAACTAATTACCCTAATTAAATTAGAAAAGGCACATTCAACTAATAATTAAACCCTAAAACAAATTAATGATTTTAATTAAAAGAAATGGTTTACAGTTTTAGAAAAACCTAAATGAATGAGAAAAACTCTACTTAGGTAGAATTCCTGTTTGTTATTATTGACACTATTGACTTTGTTTGATATGATGGAACTAGGATCTTAAACAGCAAAATATAAGTGACTTAATGGATTTTGGATTAATTACCAAATATAACCAAATAAGAAAACCTAATCTTGCACTAAACACACTAGTTAATTGAATCACCTCCCGGATTTTTCCAATAACACTTATGTACTCAAATGAACAAGTCACATTCCTGATTTTCTTATTCCAATACACCAAAGATGCAAGGAGTAATCTTAGAATGTCTAATTTGACACGAAATGACAATAACACTAAGTATTTCAATTAAACAACCCTCCCGGGTAATTATCATGAAAACCCTAATGCTAAAGATCACCCGACAAGTCTATCACCTTCCGGATTTTTAAACTTAGATACACAAAGAACCCTAAAAACATCAATTATATCTTTTCCTATGGCTAGTGATATCAAACAAGCCACAAACTAGTCATAACACCAAGTCGATGACCTAATACGTGTTTAACACCGAAAGACATTCAATAAACACGTATGGAACATGATATAAAATGATATAATCAAGATTAGATATGCAAAACTCATCAAAATGACACAATAAGATCTGTTACAAAAGTGTTTTCCATCATAAATCCAAACAATAGTCAATAATCATCAATAATCATTCAAACATTCATTCTAACCTAAGTAGAATCAAACTACTAGCCTACTAACATCATCATCAGTCAAGAAATCCCAGAAATATCATAACAAGATGAAATATAATACTGAAAATTAAGAACAATTGAGAACAAAGATTGACCAAGATGATATCACATAAAATCCAAGCTTTCTAGCCCTCCAATGCTTCCCAAATGCTTTCTCAAGCTCCTGGATAGCTCTCCTGCTTCAAAAATGGTCGAGAGTGATGAATGAAACGGCTGGGGAGCGTCTCCTATTTAATCTCGCTTGAATCTTGACTTTTTTCAAATTTCAAACCTGTCGCGTACCGCGGAGAATAATTCAAAATCACACCGCGTATCGCGATGGACAAAACAAGCGGGGAACCCCCGAAATCCTTCGCGTATCGCGAAGGTGAATTTCTTCCTCATCGCGTACCGCGATGACGTCATAATTATGAAAACTTGTCTTTTTCTCTTGATTTCAACCGGGACTCGATTCCTTCGGGTTTCGAACTCGATTTCCGCTCATTTCATTCGACAAGCCTGTAAAAACAATAAACATGTAAAAAGAATCTAAAAATAAACAAAAACGACATATTTACAACTTAAAATCAACTAAAAACTATTAAAAACCGGATGTGTTTTACAACCCATCAGCTACGAATAACCATTTCGTTTTCTTTCGCTTCTGCTCGACTTCCAGACTCACAAAAACAACTTTTTAGCATTCAAACTTCATTTTGAAGGTTTCTAAACGTCTGGATCGCACCAAGGAACGTTTCTACAAGTCCTGATCGTTGTTTTACAACCAGAAATCTGTCTGATTAGGTAACGGTTCATATTAACCTTCTAGCTTGATAATGGTTGATTAGATCTTTATTTTGAACGTAATGATATAGTTAAGGTTGTTGATTGTTGCCTAGTTAATGGCTACTATTGATTATAAACGAAGAACACGATGTGTTAACGGGTAAATCCTTGTTTTGATCCGTTGTAATGCCCGTTTTTCATGAAATCATAATTATGGTTATAATGGTTTAAACCATTTGATTGTGACAATGTAGGTGATTAGTTTGATTAATCTTTGAAATGCAAGGTTAAATCCAAGTGTTTCAAACAAATCACAATCATTAACATACTCATTGGAATGGTTATCTGATGTTTATGATAACAATCAGATTAGTATGTTAAACATGGTTATTAAACCTATTTTAATGTCACATTGTGATATTTCATGATATTTGGGTATTCAATAACAAGGATTGATCATTCCTAAGCCATAAATTCATCTAGAAATTGTTTCAGCATCATAATCAACAACATTAACAATTTGGTTAATCTGAGATTATTCTGATTGGTTTAACGTGTCATCAACCTTGTATTAGGAACCTGAATCAGTATAGGTTCCTACATTATCATACATTGTATGATATAACACTAAAATAAATAATTAAAAACCTAATATCGGTTTGATGACTTTCAAGGCAATGTCTTTGACATTGGACGTTCAGAAAGATCTAATCAGTAAGTTAAAAACATAAATAACTAATTAAACATAAACTAATGCAGAATCATCCTATTATTACCATTTTGTGTGGTATTCTGCTACCCGTAAGATATCAGGTGAGTTTCGTACAACCCCTTTTCTTTTTAATATTTTACAAACATCGGGGTAGCACTGTGGAACTTTTCAGAACTATATGATATGTGTCACTGTTATCTACGTGATTTCATGTGATTTGTTGAGAACTTGTGGATTTCATGGGATTTTTCCTGTAGAACAGAACTCTATCACAGAACTTGAAAGTCCTCATTCCTGAACTGTATCTAGTGAACCCTTGTGGGGCCGAACAGAAAACAATGATAGTACTATCGGCTGACAACCCATTTGCTGGGAGCTTGCAACTCCCTTTGGTGTAAATGTTTGTTATCTGTTTCCAGAACTTCTTAATGTAGTGATAGACATTAAGACAATAAGGCACTAAGATATTTACCGATGGGTAGTATCTTTATAGAACAAGAATGGAGCAGTCCGAAAGCAACTAGATACGGGTCCCATGGTTTTCTTGAACTAAACATTTTGAGAACTTGCATATCATATCATATTGTTGAACTTGAACTTTACGATCTCACCAGCTTTGTGCTGACCTTTTAAACTTAAACATTTTTGCAGGGAGACAGTGACCCACCGGGTGAGGCAGCACTTTAAACACTTGTAATTAAATAAATCAGATAATGTAATAAACTTAGTATATAGATTGTAATGTTGGTTGTGATTACGAAATCCTTGTAATATATTTACTTTAAGTTAATCTGTGTGTTGTGATACCGGATCAAGTAAGTCAGACCTCATCTCTGAGACATCACCATTATGCTTCCGCAACCTTCTCAGAACAGTGAATGACATCATCTAAGGTGACGAGAGGTGGGGGTGTGACACCTTTGCCCTAAAACAGCCCCAACTACTTGGTCACTAGCATCACACATGAGCTCAAATGGTAAGTTCCAATCAGGGGTAACTAAAATGGGGGCACTCACTAACTTTTCCTTTTTTTACTCAAATGCCTTAATGTATTCCTCATTAAACACAAATGGGACATCTTTCTTTAGAATATGGGTCATAGGCCTAGTGATTTTTGAGAAATCCTTAATGAACCGCCTATAGAAACCCGCATGACCAAGAAAACTCCTAATGGATTTTACACTAGAAGGTGTTGGGAGTTTACTAATGGTCTCTATCTTAGCCTGATCCACCTCAATACCCGCTCTAGAGATCTTATGTCCTAACACTATCCCCTCAGTCACCATGAAGTGACACTTCTCCCCATTCAACATCAACTTGGTCTCCACACATATCTTAAGCATCCTCTCCAAGTTCAACAAACACTGATCAAACGAGCTACCATAAACTCAGAAATCAAGCTTGAAAACCTCCATAGATGACTCTATCATATCCTGAAAGATAGCTACCATACACCTCTGAAATGTAGCTGGAGCATTGCATAACCCGAATAGCATGCGACGATAGGCATAAGTGCCATAGGGGCACGTGAAGGTGGTCTTTTCCTGATCCTCCGGTGCAATGGGGATCTGGAAATACCCAAAAAGCCATCTAAGAAGCAGGAAAACTGCTGGCCTACCAAACATGTGACAATCCGATATTTTCGAATTAACCTCGTTAACCCTCGTAGGTCAAATTGTATCTTATGAGGCCCAATTGAATAGAAGTAGGCCCAATGAGGCCAAGGTAGGCCCAATGAGGCCCAAGGTAGGCCCAATTGTATTTATTAAGCCCAAAAGGATTAATTTAGTTCAACAATAGTTCAATTGGCCAATTAGTGACAATTCGGGATTTTTGGTTCAACTTTGTTAACCGAAATGTGATGTTATTGTACGAAAACGAATTACAAGAGTTTTAAGTGATCAAAATAAGGTTGTAAATACCTAAAATTGCAAGGATTATATTTATAACTAGTAGAAGTCATAATTTTGACTTTCCAAGTCAAAATTCGTTGGTTGAACATACAAAAATTCGAGTTAATCATAAATTCGGAATTGTAACCGAATTGAACTATCATAAACATCACAATTATGATTATTAAAAGTTTATGAACGTTATTGATCCATTAATTAGCCGAATTAAGCCCCTAATAAGCTAGAAAGTCGTAACCGTTCCAAGTGTGTATCAAAATCGTATGTCCCAGTCATAATTCACGAAATTAGCAACTTGGAACATCTATTTGGCACTATTAGAGACTGTAGAATCCAACAATTCGAAGCAAGGGGTTCTGGATTGAAGAGCACGACTTAGGGTCGGCCGAAACTCAAGTCTCGAATCAATCTCTGTCAATTGATTACCAAAACAAGTAAGTTTTTAATCCCTATCACTCTAAAAGATCCGACTAAAGATAACCATAGGTTAATTTCAGTTTCTATAATCGGATTAATAGGATTTGATTTCTAGGGTTCTTAAGACATAACGATTTGGGGGTTTCGGTTGTGATGGGTTTAAAAATGAAATCAAATATTACCAACAGTTTCATAAGGTGCCGATTAATAAAGATCATGAATCAATATCATCACATTTTGACGAATTGATAAAGTTCGATTGCTAGGGTTCTTGAATAAAGAAGGTTTGGGGGTTTTGATTTAAATGAGTTATAGAATCCAATTAATCAGCACAGACATATTCGAAATTCATCTTAGAATGAAAACCATGTGTCAATTTTATGATATGATATCGGATTAATAGGATTTGAAATTTAGGGTTCTTAAGTTAAAAACGAATTGGGGGTTTCGAATCATGCGGACTTGTTATTCGAATTAAACATTACAGAATGATTCGTGGTAGTCATTTTAATGAAAACCCTATGAATTTTTAGATTAACATCAATGAATTTAAACGATTTTGATTAGAGATTGGAGTATACACGTTCGAAACTATGATGAATCACGAATTTGAACTTTCTGTTATTTGATGATCAAATTAAACACATCTCTGAACTCGTTTGAATTTGTGGAAACAAAGCCCTATGAATTTAAGCCCAAGAGTGAGCGGATTTGGTGCCAATTGAAGCAATATGTTTCGGTTATGAATATCAAAGAGTTTAGTGGGCCGGTTGGGCTTAAATGGATTAAATCCCATGAGCTGTTAATAAAAACGGAGCAGATTAGATGGTAGGGAGAGTGTGTCTAGAGTTGGAGGTCACGGGTTCGAACCCGGTCCCCACCCATTTTGATACTTTTGGGTTATTTTAGTAATTAGGCCATATCTCATTCGTTCTAACTCCGATTTGATCGGTTTGAGTTGCGTTGGAACCGTAACGAGAATGCGAACGTAGTAGAATAATAAAATTTATATTTTGCTTCGAAAACGTAATCGCGTATAAATTCGTTTATTTAAATAAAATCATATACGACCATATGATTTTATTTAAACGATTTCAAAGGCACGCGTACATACGTATGCATATTTCTAACACCTTAACATACGTGTGTTGACACGTATGTGATTTCAAGCACAAAACGACATCTCGAATAACACAACATTATTGTTTAAACACAGATCCTTCGTAAGAGGATTAGCTACGCGAGTTCACGTATTTGATCATTCTGCTATAATCAAAGGTGCGTACACGGCCCCTTTCTTATTTTAAACTGTTTTGGGGGAGAAAACATGTGCAACAAACATTTTAGATACATATCACTTGCATGAGTTAGTTGTTTACATTATGTGACAACATAGCATTTAAAAGTCCTTACACTTCGAACCGTTTAGTTTGCCGTAGTGCAAAGCGTGGTAGTTGGAAATAGATCTATTAGGTTTGACAAACCTCACTTGGTAGATGGGATCTACGCAGGTGTTTGACTAACCAAACAATCAATTACTATTGTTTGTGCTAGACAATAGTGGCAAGGCAAAACATGCGATAGCATGCACTAGTCAGCTTTGGTGTCGACCACTTATGTAAATAGTATATATGACTAGCTATCATGACTATGCAATGTGTGATTATGTTATCTGCAAACTTTATATTCAAACCGTGGTTTCAACATTAGTGAATGCTTAAACCTGTGTTATGCACCAACCTTTGTGTTGACTTGATTTACATGTTTTCTCAGGACGCTAAGGTGCACAAGAAAGCAGGCATGGACTAGGAGATTGAGTCGCATGCATGTCTTTACATTATAGTTATTTGGATTTGAACAATTTAAAACTTTGCATTGTAATTTACATTTTACAACTGTTATGTTTGTTATGGTTTTAAAACGCTTCCGCAAACTTTGAAAACTTTGATGTTACAGTTTTAGACCAAAGTATGTTTTGAAATTCATATAGAGGTCTTCGTTATGTCTAATGATCTGAGATCTTGGTTTGTCACGTTCCCAAACGGTATGATTCCGTTAGTTGGAAATTGGGGGTGTGACAGATTGGTATCAGAGCCATTGGTTATAGCGAACTAGGTTTGCATTTGTAGACTTAGACTATGACTGTTAGACATTAGACACGCATACTTACACATATCACTTAGGATATTACATATGGCATTATGTAATAGACTTGCTTACACATTCCATGGCACTGCACTTACATATGGTATTATGTAACAGGCATGGCATCTTCATCATACATATACATTGATGATTCTGAGGATGAGGAGCCGATAGTTCCAGCACCACCATCATCACCAGCACCACCTATCCCATCTCCTCCACCATCTGAGAGAGATGATTCAGACCCGGAGGAGGATCCGGAGGAGGACCCGGATGAGGATCCGGAGGAGGAGCCAGCAGAGGATACTCAGGAGATTCCTGCTGAGGGACCTTCTACTCATCCACCATCTGCATTAGATGTTCCTGAGCCTAAGAGGCAACAGACTGATTCTGAGGAGATCGCCAAACTACGTGAGGACTTGTACTGGGCAAATGATAGGATTGAGTACAATGTTCGCGAACTGTGGGATGCTAACGAAAGACAAGATAACCTTGCTCATCTGGTTAATGCGATGCGAGATGAGATCATCCATTTGACTGATCGTCTTCAAGCTTCTGAGAACCGAGCTGAGATTCTGGAAGGCAGACTTGAAGCCTTGGAAGATTTGGTGGTCTCGGAGAATGAAGAGTAGGACGAAGAGAATGAAGAGGAGGAAAGGGAGGAACCAGCACCAGTTGTTGATTCTGATCCTGAATCCACTATTGAGGATGATTGATTTTCTTTATTTTATTTAAACTTATTAGGGGCGGGTTGTGTCCCTATATTAGAAGTTTGAAAACTTATGTTTGATTTTAAAAGTATTGTACTCAAAACAGATTTCTATCTATTGAAAAACTATTATTATTGTGTTGATTTCTACATTACATGTTTGATGTTTGTTGTATTGTTTACACGTTTCACATTGGACTTTGATAACGCTCTAACACTTCTTTTAACTAGGAAGATAATGGCTGAGGGGAACGTTCACATGACAGTTGCTGAGCTCAATGAGCTGATTAATAACAGGGTCGCGGAGGCTATCGCGAACTACGCTCAGACACACAATACAGGGCCACATGGTCCAGCTGGGGGATTGGTGAATCCACAGGCATGCACGTTCAAGATGTTCTTGGACTGTAAGCCACATAACTTCAAAGGATCGGAGGGGGCCATTGGACTCCTTCGATGGATTGAGAAGGCTGAATCAGTGTTTGAGATGTGCAACTGTCCTGATGAGATCAAGGTAAAGTATGCTACGGGAACATTGGAGGGTCCGGCATTGACTTGGTGGAACTCGAATGTTCAGACTCTGGGATTGGGTGAGGCTAATGCCTTGACTTGGAATGGATTCAAGACTTTACTGCAGGAGGAGTATTGTCCTCGCAGTGAGATGCAGAAATTAGAGGAGGAATATTGGCACCTCAAGATGGAGGGGTCCAACATCGAGGAGTACACGACTCGATCTCATGAACTAGCCAGACTTCTACCTCACATGGCTACTCCCGCAAGCAAGTGGGTAGAGAGGTACATCGGGGGATTGGTGCCTCAGATCCAGGGATTGGTCACTTCTGCAAATCCCACAACAATTCAACAAGCTGTTCGTTTAGCGCACCAACTAACTGATCAGGCGGTGTTACAAGGGACTCTGCCTAAACGGACATCAGCTACTAAGGTGGGAGACCACAAGAGGAAATGGGAAGGTAACAACTCCAAGAGTTACAACCAACAGTCGTTTCAGCAGAACCGGAAACAAGACTCAAACAAGTCGTATCACAATTCGAATAGTGGTCAGCAATCATCATCATCAGGGGGTTATATTGGTAAACATCCTAAGTGCAATAGGTGTGGATTTCATCATGCGGGAAATCAGTGTGATAAAGTTAAGTGCCAACGGTGTGGTAAGGTTAGGCATGCAGCTAAGGATTGTCGCGGAGAGCTGCAAAACAATCACAACAATCAGAATAACAACCAGAACAACGCACAGAAGGGTTGTTTTGAGTGTGGTAAGATGGGACACTTTAAAAAGGATTGCCCACAACTCAAGAAAGGCGGGGATAACAATGAAAATGGCAACGGCAATGGAAACGGTAACGGCAATGGCACCACCAACAACAACAACAACAAAAATAACAATGGTGCTAGGGGCAGGGTGTTTGTGATTAGAGGACGTCAAGCACGGGAGGATCCCAACATTGTTACGGGTACGTTCCTCTTAAATAATCACTATGCATCTATGTTATTTGACACTGGTGCCGATCGGAGTTTTGTATCTAGTTCACTTGCTAAGTTGCTAAATGTTAGTCCCACTGCCTTAGATAGTCCATACACTGTAGAATTAGCTGATGGTAAGTTAATTGTAAGTGAACAAATCCTTAAGGGATGTATACTTGATTTGATGGGTCAAACATTAGAAATTGATCTTATGCCTATCACTTTAGGTAGTTTTGATGTAGTCATTGGCATGGACTGGTTATCCAAACACCAGGCTGAAATAGTATGCCATGAAAAGATCGTTCGTATACCTCTTTCGCAGGGAGAGACATTGTATGTACAAGGCGAGAAGAGCAGTACGCCACTGCGTCTCATATCTTGTATGAAAGCACATAAATGCCTGCGGAAAGGTCATACGGCAGTTATAGCACTTATAACTGAAAAGCCAGTAGCTGAGAAGAAGATTGAAGATATTCCAGTAGTATGTGAATTTCCGGAAGTGTTTCCAGAAGACTTGCCGGGATTACCGCCTATCAGACAGGTGGAATTCCGAATCGACCTTACACCAGATGCAGCACCGATAGCCAGGGCGCCTTATCGACTTGCACCGTCAGAGATGCAAGAGTTATCTACACAATTGCAAGAGTTGTTGGATAAGGGTTTCATAAGACCTAGTTTTTCACCGTGGGGAGCTCCAGTTTTATTTGTCAAGAAAAAGGACGGGACTTTCCGTATGTGCATCGATTACCGGGAATTGAACAAGGTTACCATCAAGAACCGGTATCCGTTACCCAGAATTGACGATCTGTTCGATCAGTTGCAAGGTTCGAGTTATTACTCGAAGATCGATCTTAGATTGGGTTATCATCAACTAAGAGTTCAAGAAGAAGATATTCCGAAGACAGCATTCAGAACGCGCTATGGCCATTATGAGTTCTTGGTCATGCCATTTGGGTTGACAAACGCTCCAGCTGTATTCATGGATCTCATGAATCGTGTTTGTAAACCTTATCTCGATAAGTTTGTCATTGTTTTCATTGATGACATTCTCATCTATTCTCAGACCGAGGAGGAGCATGCTGAACATCTTCGATTGCTGTTGGAATTACTGAAACAGGAACAATTGTACGCTAAGTTCTCGAAATGTGACTTCTGGATGCGAGAAGTACAATTCTTGGGTCATATAGTCAACGAAAAGGGCATACATGTTGATCCAGCAAAGATTGAAGCGATTAAGAATTGGGAAGCGCCAAAGACCCCTACCGAGGTACGACAATTCCTTAGTTTGGCGGGTTATTACCGACGATTCATTGAGGGATTCTCAAAGATCGCTCAACCACTTACAGCTCTTACGCATAACGGAATGAAGTATAACTGGACGGATAAACAGGAAGCTGCATTTCAGTTATTGAAACAGAAACTCTGCAGTGCACCGATTCTGTCCTTACCGGAAGGGACGGAAGACTTTGTGGTGTATTGTGATGCATCTGCACAGGGTTTGGGATGTGTGTTGATGCAACGTGATAAAGTGATTGCTTATGCTTCAAGGCAGCTACGACCACACGAAAAGAATTACACTACTCATGACTTGGAGTTAGGAGCAGTGGTTTTTGCTTTGAAAATTTGGAGGCATTACTTGTATGGAACCAAGTGTACCATCTACACTGATTATAAGAGTTTGCAACATATCTTTGATCAGAAGGAGCTGAATATGAGGCAACGACGATGGGTTGAGTTGTTGAACGACTACGAATGCGCGATTAAGTATCACCCGGGAAAAGCTAATGTGGTAGCTGATGCTTTAAGCAGAAAAGACACTTCAACAAGACGGGTTCGCGCACTTATGATGACAATACATACTGACTTACCTGACAAGGTACGCAGTGCTCAGATGGGAGCCTTAGAAAAGGATAATTTGGTACATGAATCCTTACGGGGGATGGAAACACAGTTGGATGTCAAGTCTGATGGAATTCGTTATTTCATTAATCGACTGTGGATACCTTTGTATGGAGGGTTGAGGGAACTCGTGATGGATGAAGCACACAAGTCCAGATATTCAGTCCATCCGGGGTCAGACAAGATGTATCATGACTTGAAGGCACTGTATTGGTGGCCTCACATGAAAGCTGATATTGCTAGGTATGTTAGCAAATGTTTGACTTGTTCGAAAGTCAAAGTTGAATATCAGAAACCATCTGGTTTGCTGCAACAACCAGAAATACCAATGTGGAAATGGGAACAGATTTCGATGGACTTCATTACTAAGTTACCCCGTACACCGAGTGGTTGTGATACAATATGGGTAATTGTCGATCGATTAACGAAATCTGCACATTTCTTAGCAATTAAGGAAACAGACAAGATGGAGAAACTGACTCGTATTTACATTAAGGAAGTAGTAGCACGACATGGTGTGCCAATTTCTATCATATCAGATCGGGATGCTCGATTTACTTCCAACTTTTGGAAGTCACTCCATAAGTCATTGGGAACTCGTTTGGATATGAGTACCGCCTATCACCCACAGACCGACGGTCAGAGTGAACGTACGATTCAAACGCTCGAGGATATGTTACGAGCTTGTGTAATTGATTTTGGTGATAGCTGGGAACACCACTTACCGTTAGTGGAATTCTCTTACAACAATAGTTATCATACAAGTATTCAAGCAGCACCGTTTGAAGCTTTGTATGGTCGCAAATGTCGTTCACCAGTTTGCTGGGCTGAAATTGGTGACAGTCAGATTACAGGTCCTGAACTAGTGCATGAAACGACAGAGAAGATAGTTCAAATCCGGAACCGTATGGCAGCGGCCCGGGATCGACAGAAGAGTTATGTAGACAAATGTTGTAAACCATTGGAATTCCAAGTAGGAGACCGAGTTCTTCTAAAGGTATCACCTTGGAAAGGTGTGATACGATTCGGCAAGCGCGGAAAGCTTAGTCCACGTTACGTAGAACCTTTTGAGATTCTGAAAAGGATTGGTCCGGTTGCGTATCAACTAAAATTACCAGATGAACTCAGTGGAGTTCATGATGTCTTTCACGTATCGAATTTAAAGAAATGTCTTTCTGATGAGACATTGATTGTGCCACTGGAGGAAATACAAGTGGATGAACAGTTACGATTCATTGAAGAACCAGCAGAAATAATGGATCGAGAGGTCAAACAACTTAAGCAAAGTAAGATTCCGATAGTCAAAGTCCGGTGGAATTCAAGACGTGGTCCTAAATTCACATGGGAACGGGAAGACCAAATGATGATGAAGTATCCTCATCTGTTCAAAACAACAGTAACAAATACTGAGAACGCACGTTAAATTTCGGGACGAAATTTCCTTCAACAAGGGGATGACGTGATGTTTCACACATCAACACTGCAAATTTCAAACTGTAAGCACAAACACTTTATTCAATTGGTTTTGTTACAAACATTTGTGCTACATTACATTCTATACATTTACATTCTATACAGTTTATGTGCTACATTTCATATGTTACATGTTATGGTAGTACATGCATGATTAGCTACACACATTTTGCTATGTGCGGGGTTGCATAGTACAAACAGTTACAGACACTCACCATGTGTGAGGTTACACAGCACAGTATGATCAAACGCAAACAGTCACAGTTAGGTGAACTAACTAGTGTACACACAAACAGTCACATTGAACGATCACATTTAGTTGTGATGTTGCAAGCAATAGATTTTGTGTGTGAATACACACAAGCACACGGAATGATCAAACCACACTAACACGTACGATTTAAACTCGTAAGTAGTTTCCTAACTACTACTAACATTTACTAATTTTCGGGACGAAAATTCTTTCAACAAGGGGATGATGTGACAATCTGATATTTTCGAATTAACCTCGTTAACCCTCGTAGGTCAAATTGTATCTTATGAGGCCCAATTGAATAGAAGTAGGCCCAATAAGGCCAAGGTAGGCCCAATGAGGCCAAGGTAGGCCCAATGAGGCCAAGGTAGGCCCAATGAGGCCAAGGTAGGCCCAATGAGGCCAAGGTAGGCCCAATGAGGCCAAGGTAGGCCCAATGAGTCCCAAGGTAGGCCCAATTGTATTTATTAAGCCCAAAAGGATTAATTTAGTTCAACAATAGTTCAATTGGCCAATTAGTGACAATTCGGGATTTTTGGTTCAACTTTGTTAACCGAAATGTGATGTTATTGTACGAAAACGAATTACAAGAGTTTTAAGTGATCAAAATAAGGTTGTAAATACCTAAAATTGCAAGGATTATATTTATAACTAGTAGAAGTCATAATTTTGACTTTCCAAGTCAAAATTCGTTGGTTGAACATACAAAAATTCGAGTTAATCATAAATTCGGAATTGTAACCGAATTGAACTATCATAAACATCACAATTATGATTATTAAAAGTTTATGAACGTTATTGATCCATTAATTAGCCGAATTAAGCCCCTAATAAGCTAGAAAGTCGTAACCGTTCCAAGTGTGTATCAAAATCGTATGTCCCAGTCATAATTCACGAAATTAGCAACTTGGAACATCTATTCGGCACTATTAGAGACTGTAGAATCCAACAACTCGAAGCAAGGGGTTCTGGATTGAAGAGCACGACTTAGGGTCGGCCGAAACTCAAGTCTCGAATCAATCTCTGTCAATTGATTACCAAAACAAGTAAGTTTTTAATCCCTATCACTCTAAAAGATCCGACTAAAGATAACCATAGGATAATTTCAGTTTCTATAATCGGATTAATAGGATTTGATTTCTAGGGTTCTTAAGACATAACGATTTGGGGGTTTCGGTTGTGATGGGTTTAAAAATGAAATCAAATATTACCAACAGTTTCATAAGGTGCCGATTAATAAAGATCATGAATCAATTTCATCACATTTTGACGAATTGATTAAGTTCGATTGCTAGGGTTCTTGAATAAAGAAGGTTTAGGGGTTTTGATTTGAATGAGTTATAGAATCCAATTAATCAGCACAGACATATTCGAAATTCATCTTAGAATGAAAACCAAGTGTCAATTTTATGATATGATATCGGATTAATAGGATTTGAAATTTAGGGTTCTTAAGTTAAAAACGAACTGGGGGTTTCGAATCATGCGGACTTGTTATTCGAATTAAACATTACAGAATGATTCGTGGTAGTCATTTTAATGAAAACCCTATGCATTTTCAGATTAACATCAATGAATTTAAACGATTTTGATTAGAGATTGGAGTATACACGTTCGAAACTATGATGAATCACGAATTTGAACTTTCTGTTATTTGATGATCAAATTAAACACATCTCTGAACTCGTTTGAATTTGTGGAAACAAAGCCCTATGAATTTAAGCCCAAGAGTGAGCGGATTTGGTGCCAATTGAAGCAATATGTTTCGGTTATGAATATCAAAGGGGTTAGTGGGCCGGTTGGGCTTAAATGGATTAAATCCCATGAGCTGTTAATAAAAACGGAACGGAGCAGATTAGATGGTAGGGAGAGTGTGTCTAGAGTTGGAGGTCACGGGTTCGAACCCGGTCCCCACCCATTTTGATACTTTTGGATTATTTTAGTAATTAGGCCATATCTCATTCGTTATAACTCCGATTTGATCGGTTCGAGTTGCGTTGGAACCGTAACGAGAATGCGAACGTAGTAGAATAATAAAATTTATATTTTGCTTCGAAAACGTAATCGCGTATAAATACGTTTATTTAAATAAAATCATATACGACCATATGATTTTATTTAAACGATTTCAAAGGCACGCGTACATACGTATGCATATTTCTAACACCTTAACATACGTGTGTTGACACGTATGTGATTTCAAGCACAAAACGACATCTCGAATAACACAACGTTATTGTTTAAACACAGATCCTTCGTAAGAGGATTAGCTACGCGAGTTCACGTATTTGATCATTCTGCTATAATCAAAGGTGCGTACACGGCCCCTTTCTTATTTTAAACTGTTTTGGGGGAGAAAACATGTGCAACAAACATTTTAGATACATATCACTTGCATGAGTTAGTTGTTTACATTATGTGACAACATAGCATTTAAAAGTCCTTACACTTCGAACCGTTTAGTTTGCCGTAGCGCAAAGCGTGGTAGTTGGAAATAGATCTATTAGGTTTGACAAACCTCATTTGGTAGATGGGATTTACGCAGGTGTTTGACTAACCAAACAATCAATTACTATTGTTTGTGCTAGACAATAGTGGCAAGGCAAAACATGCGATAGCATGCACTAGTCAGCTTTGGTGTCGACCACTTATGTAAATAGTATATATGACTAGCTATCATGACTATGCAATGTGTGATTATGTTATCTGCAAACTTTATATTCAAACTGTGGTTTCAACATTTGTGAATGCTTAAACCTGTGTTATGCACCAACCTTTGTGTTGACTTGATTTACATGTTTTCTCAGGACGCTAAGGTGCACAAGAAAGCAGGCATGGACTAGGAGATTGAGTCGCATGCATGTCTTTACATTATAGTTATTTGGATTTGAACAATTTAAAACTTTTCATTGTAATTTACATTTTACAACTGTTATGTTTGTTATGGTTTTAAAACGCTTCCGCAAACTTTGAAAACTTTGATGTTACAGTTTTAGACCAAAGTATGTTTTGAAATTCATATAGAGGTCTTCGTTATGTCTAATGATCTGAGATCCTGGTTTGTCACGTTCCCAAACGGTATGATTCCGTTAGTTGGAAATTGGGGGTGTGACAGATTGGTATCAGAGCCATTGGTTATAGCGAACTAGGTTTGCATTTGTAGACTTAGACTATGACTGTTAGACATTAGACACGCATACTTACACATATCACTTAGGATATTACATATGGCATTATGTAATAGACTTGCTTACACATTCCATGGCACTGCACTTACATATGGTATTATGTAACAGGCATGGCATCTTCATCATACATATACATTGATGATTCTGAGGATGAGGAGCCGATAGTTCCAGCACCACCATCATCACCAGCACCACCTATCCCATCTCCTCCACCATCTGAGAGAGATGATTCAGACCCGGAGGAGGATCCGGAGGAGGACCGGATGAGGATCCGGAGGAGGAGCCAGCAGAGGATACTCAGGAGATTCCTGCTGAGGGACCTTCTACTCATCCACCATCTGCATTAGATGTTCCTGAGCCTAAGAGGCAACGGACTGATTCTGAGGAGATCGCCAAACTACGTGAGGACTTGTACTGGGCAAATGATAGGATTGAGTACAATGTTCGCGAACTGTGGGATGCTAACGAAAGACAAGATAACCTTGCTCATCTGGTTAATGCGATGCGAGATGAGATCATCCATTTGACTGATCGTCTTCAAGCTTCTGAGAACCGAGCTGAGATTCTGGAAGGCAGACTTGAAGCCTTGGAAGATTTGGTGGTCTCGGAGAATGAAGAGTAGGATGAAGAGAATGAAGAGGAGGAAGGGGAGGAACCAGCACCAGTTGTTGATTCTGATCCTGAATCCACTATTGAGGATGATTGATTTTCTTCATTTTATTTAAACTTATTAGGGGCGGGTTGTGTCCCTATATTAGAAGTTTGAAAACTTATGTTTGATTTTGAAAGTATTGTACTCAAAACAGATTTCTATCTATTGAAAAACTATTATTATTGTGTTGATTTCTACATTACATGTTTGATGTTTGTTGTATTGTTTACACGTTTCACATTGGACTTTGATAACGCTCTAACACTTCTTTTAACTAGGAAGATAATGGCTGAGGGGAACGTTCACATGACAGTTGCTGAGCTCAATGAGCTGATTAATAACAGGGTCGCGGAGGCTATCGCGAACTACGCTCAGACACACAATACAGGGCCACATGGTCCAGCTGGGGGATTGGTGAATCCACAGGCATGCACGTTCAAGATGTTCTTGGACTGTAAGCCACATAACTTCAAAGGATCGGAGGGGGCCATTGGACTCCTTCGATGGATTGAGAAGGCTGAATCAGTGTTTGAGATGTGCAACTGTCCTGATGAGATCAAGGTAAAGTATGCTACGGAAACATTGGAGGGTCCGGCATTGACTTGGTGGAACTCGAATGTTCAGACTCTGGGATTGGGTGAGGCTAATGCCTTGACTTGGAATGGATTCAAGACTTTACTGCAGGAGGAGTATTGTCCTCGCAGTGAGATGCAGAAATTAGAGGAGGAATATTGGCACCTCAAGATGGAGGGGTCCAACATCGAGGAGTACACGACTCGATCTCATGAACTAGCCAGACTTCTACCTCACATGGCTACTCCCGCAAGCAAGTGGATAGAGAGGTACATCGGGGGATTGGTGCCTCAGATCCAGGGATTGGTCACTTCTGCAAATCCCACAACAATTCAACAAGCTGTTCGTTTAGCGCACCAACTAACTGATCAAGCGGTGTTACAAGGGACTCTGCCTAAACGGACATCAGCTACTAAGGTGGGAGACCACAAGAGGAAATGGGAAGGTAACAACTCCAAGAGTTACAACCAACAGTCGTTTCAGCAGAACCGGAAACAAGACTCAAACAAGTCGTATCACAATTCGAATAGTGGTCAGCAATCATCATCATCAGGGGGTTATATTGGTAAACATCCTAAGTGCAATAGGTGTGGATTTCATCATGCGGGAAATCAGTGTGATAAAGTTAAGTGCCAACGGTGTGGTAAGGTTAGGCATGCAGCTAAGGATTGTCGCGGAGAGCTGCAAAACAATCACAACAATCAGAATAACAACCAGAACAACGCACAGAAGGGTTGTTTTGAGTGTGGTAAGATGGGACACTTTAAAAAGGATTGCCCACAACTCAAGAAAGGCGGGGATAACAATGCAAATGGCAACGGCAATGGAAACGGTAACGGCAATGGCACCAACAACAACAACAACAACAATAACAATGGTGCTAGGGGCAGGGTGTTTGTGATTAGAGGACGTCAAGCACGGGAGGATCCCAACATTGTTACGGGTACGTTCCTCTTAAATAATCACTATGCATCTATGTTATTTGACACTGGTGTCGATCGGAGTTTTGTATCTAGTTCACTTGCTAAGTTGCTAAATGTTAGTCCCACTGCCTTAGATAGTCCATACACTGTAGAATTAGCTGATGGTAAGTTAATTGTAAGTGAACAAATCCTTAAGGGATGTATACTTGATTTGATGGGTCAAACATTAGAAATTGATCTTATGCCTATCACTTTAGGTAGTTTTGATGTAGTCATTGGCATGGACTGGTTATCCAAACACCAGGCTGAAATAGTATGCCATGAAAAGATCGTTCGTATACCTCTTTCGCAGGGAGAGACATTGTATGTACAAGGCGAGAAGAGCAGTACGCCACTGCGTCTCATATCTTGTATGAAAGCACATAAATGCCTGCGGAAAGGTCATACGGCAGTTATAGCACTTATAACTGAAAAGCCAGTAGCTGAGAAGAAGATTGAAGATATTCCAGTAGTATGTGAATTTCCGGAAGTGTTTCCAGAAGACTTGCCGGGATTACCGCCTATCAGACAGGTGGAATTCCGAATCGACCTTACACCAGATGCAGCACCGATAGCCAGGGCGCCTTATCGACTTGCACCGTCAGAGATGCAAGAGTTATCTACACAATTGCAAGAGTTGTTGGATAAGGGTTTCATAAGACCTAGTTTTTCACCGTGGGGAGCTCCAGTTTTATTTGTCAAGAAAAAGGACGGGACTTTCCGTATGTGCATCGATTACCGGGAATTGAACAAGGTTACCATCAAGAACCGGTATCCGTTACCCAGAATTGACGATCTGTTCGATCAGTTGCAAGGTTCGAGTTATTACTCGAAGATCGATCTTAGATTGGGTTATCATCAACTAAGAGTTCAAGAAGAAGATATTCCGAAGACAGCATTCAGAACGCGCTATGGCCATTATGAGTTCTTGGTCATGCCATTTGGGTTGACAAACGCTCCAGCTGTATTCATGGATCTCATGAATCGTGTTTGTAAACCTTATCTCGATAAGTTTGTCATTGTTTTCATTGATGACATTCTCATCTATTCTCAGACCGAGGAGGAGCATGCTGAACATCTTCGATTGCTGTTGGAATTACTGAAACAGGAACAATTGTACGCTAAGTTCTCGAAATGTGACTTCTGGATGCGAGAAGTACAATTCTTGGGTCATATAGTCAACGAAAAGGGCATACATGTTGATCCAGCAAAGATTGAAGCGATTAAGAATTGGGAAGCGCCAAAGACCCCTACCGAGGTACGACAATTCCTTAGTTTGGCGGGTTATTACCGACGATTCATTGAGGGATTCTCAAAGATCGCTCAACCACTTACAGCTCTTACGCATAACGGAATGAAGTATAACTGGACGGATAAACAGGAAGCTGCATTTCAGTTATTGAAACAGAAACTCTGCAGTGCACCGATTCTGTCCTTACCGGAAGGGACGGAAGACTTTGTGGTGTATTGTGATGCATCTGCACAGGGTTTGGGATGTGTGTTGATGCAACGTGATAAAGTGATTGCTTATGCTTCAAGGCAGCTACGACCACACGAAAAGAATTACACTACTCATGACTTGGAGTTAGGAGCAGTGGTTTTTGCTTTGAAAATTTGGAGGCATTACTTGTATGGAACCAAGTGTACCATCTACACTGATTATAAGAGTTTGCAACATATCTTTGATCAGAAGGAGCTGAATATGAGGCAACGACGATGGGTTGAGTTGTTGAACGACTACGAATGCGCGATTAAGTATCACCCGGGAAAAGCTAATGTGGTAGCTGATGCTTTAAGCAGAAAAGACACTTCAACAAGACGGGTTCGCGCACTTATGATGACAATACATACTGACTTACCTGACAAGGTACGCAGTGCTCAGATGGGAGCCTTAGAAAAGGATAATTTGGTACATGAATCCTTACGGGGGATGGAAACACAGTTGGATGTCAAGTCTGATGGAATTCGTTATTTCATTAATCGACTGTGGATACCTTTGTATGGAGGGTTGAGGGAACTCGTGATGGATGAAGCACACAAGTCCAGATATTCAGTCCATCCGGGGTCAGACAAGATGTATCATGACTTGAAGGCACTGTATTGGTGGCCTCACATGAAAGCTGATATTGCTAGGTATGTTAGCAAATGTTTGACTTGTTCGAAAGTCAAAGTTGAATATCAGAAACCATCTGGTTTGCTGCAACAACCAGAAATACCAATGTGGAAATGGGAACAGATTTCGATGGACTTCATTACTAAGTTACCCCGTACACCGAGTGGTTGTGATACAATATGGGTAATTGTCGATCGATTAACGAAATCTGCACATTTCTTAGCAATTAAGGAAACAGACAAGATGGAGAAACTGACTCGTATTTACATTAAGGAAGTAGTAGCACGACATGGTGTGCCAATTTCTATCATATCAGATCGGGATGCTCGATTTACTTCCAACTTTTGGAAGTCACTCCATAAGTCATTGGGAACTCGTTTGGATATGAGTACCGCCTATCACCCACAGACCGACGGTCAGAGTGAACGTACGATTCAAACGCTCGAGGATATGTTACGAGCTTGTGTAATTGATTTTGGTGATAGCTGGGAACACCACTTACCGTTAGTGGAATTCTCTTACAACAATAGTTATCATACAAGTATTCAAGCAGCACCGTTTGAAGCTTTGTATGGTCGCAAATGTCGTTCACCAGTTTGCTGGGCTGAAATTGGTGACAGTCAGATTACAGGTCCTGAACTAGTGCATGAAACGACAGAGAAGATAGTTCAAATCCGGAACCGTATGGCAGCGGCCCGGGATCGACAGAAGAGTTATGCAGACAAATGTCGTAAACCATTGGAATTCCAAGTAGGAGACCGAGTTCTTCTAAAGGTATCACCTTGGAAAGGTGTGATACGATTCGGCAAGCGCGGAAAGCTTAGTCCACGTTACGTAGGACCTTTTGAGATTCTGAAAAGGATTGGTCCGGTTGCGTATCAACTAAAATTACCAGATGAACTCAGTGGAGTTCATGATGTCTTTCACGTATCGAATTTAAAGAAATGTCTTTCTGATGAGACATTGATTGTGCCACTGGAGGAAATACAAGTGGATGAACAGTTACGATTCATTGAAGAACCAGCAGAAATAATGGATCGAGAGGTCAAACAACTTAAGCAAAGTAAGATTCCGATAGTCAAAGTCCGGTGGAATTCAAGACGTGGTCCTGAATTCACATGGGAACGGGAAGACCAAATGATGATGAAGTATCCTCATCTGTTCAAAACAACAGTAACAAATACTGAGAACGCACGTTAAATTTCGGGACGAAATTTCCTTCAACAAGGGGATGACGTGATGTTTCACACATCAACACTGCAAATTTCAAACTGTAAGCACAAACACTTTATTCAATTGGTTTTGTTACAAACATTTGTGCTACATTACATTCTATACATTTACATTTATACAGTTTATGTGCTACATTTCATATGTTACATGTTATGGTAGTACATGCATGATTAGCTACACACATTTTGCTATGTGCGGGGTTGCATAGTACAAACAGTTACAGACACTCACCATGTGTGAGGTTACACAGCACAGTATGATCAAACGCAAACAGTAACAGTTAGGTGAACTAACTAGTGTACACACAAACAGTCACATTGAACGATCACATTTAGTTGTGATGTTGCAAGCAATAGATTTTGTGTGTGAATACACACAAGCACACGGAATGATCAAACCACACTAACACGTACGATTTAAACTCGTAAGTAGTTTCCTAACTACTCCTAACATTTACTAATTTTCGGGACGAAAATTCTTTCAACAAGGGGATGATGTGACAATCTGATATTTTCGAATTAACCTCGTTAACCCTCGTAGGTCAAATTGTATCTTATGAGGCCCAATTGAATAGAAGTAGGCCCAATAAGGCCAAGGTAGGCCCAATGAGGCCAAGGTAGGCCCAATGAGGCCAAGGTAGGCCCAATGAGTCCCAAGGTAGGCCCAATTGTATTTATTAAGCCCAAAAGGATTAATTTAGTTCAACAATAGTTCAATTGGCCAATTAGTGACAATTCGGGATTTTTGGTTCAACTTTGTTAACCGAAATGTGATGTTATTGTACGAAAACGAATTACAAGAGTTTTAAGTGATCAAAATAAGGTTGTAAATACCTAAAATTGCAAGGATTATATTTATAACTAGTAGAAGTCATAATTTTGACTTTCCAAGTCAAAATTCGTTGGTTGAACATACAAAAATTCGAGTTAATCATAAATTCGGAATTGTAACCGAATTGAACTATCATAAACATCACAATTATGATTATTAAAAGTTTATGAACGTTATTGATCCATTAATTAGCCGAATTAAGCCCCTAATAAGCTAGAAAGTCGTAACCGTTCCAAGTGTGTATCAAAATCGTATGTCCCAATCATAATTCACGAAATTAGCAACTTGGAACATCTATTTGGCACTATTAGAGACTGTAGAATCCAACAATTCGAAGCAAGGGGTTCTGGATTGAAGAGCACGACTTAGGGTCGGCCGAAACTCAAGTCTCGAATCAATCTCTGTCAATTGATTACCAAAACAAGTAAGTTTTTAATCCCTATCACTCTAAAAGATCCGACTAAAGATAACCATAGGTTAATTTCAGTTTCTATAATCGGATTAATAGGATTTGATTTCTAGGGTTCTTAAGACATAACGATTTGGGGGTTTCGGTTGTGATGGGTTTAAAAATGAAATCAAATATTACCAACAGTTTCATAAGGTGCCGATTAATAAAGATCATGAATCAATTTCATCACATTTTGACGAATTGATTAAGTTCGATTGCTAGGGTTCTTGAATAAAGAAGGTTTGGGGGTTTTGATTTAAATGAGTTATAGAATCCAATTAATCAGCACAGACATATTCGAAATTCATCTTAGAATGAAAACCATGTGTCAATTTTATGATATGATATCGGATTAATAGGATTTGAAATTTAGGGTTCTTAAGTTAAAAACGAATTGGGGGTTTCGAATCATGCGGACTTGTTATTCGAATTAAACATTACAGAATGATTCGTGGTAGTCATTTTAATGAAAACCCTATGCATTTTCAGATTAACATCAATGAATTTAAACGATTTTGATTAGAGATTGGAGTATACACGTTCGAAACTATGATGAATCACGAATTTGAACTTTCTGTTATTTGATGATCAAATTAAACACATCTCTGAACTCATTTGAATTTGTGGAAACAAAGCCCTATGAATTTAAGCCCAAGAGTGAGCGGATTTGGTGCCAATTGAAGCAATATGTTTCGGTTATGAATATCAAAGGGGTTAGTGGGCCGGTTGGGCTTAAATGGATTAAATCCCATGAGCTGTTAATAAAAACGGAACGGAGCAGATTAGATGGTAGGGAGAGTGTGTCTAGAGTTGGAGGTCACGGGTTCGAACCCGGTCCCCACCCATTTTGATACTTTTGGATTATTTTAGTAATTAGGCCATATCTCATTCGTTATAACTCCGATTTGATCGGTTCGAGTTGCGTTGGAACCGTAACGAGAATGCGAACGTAGTAGAATAATAAAATTTATATTTTGCTTCGAAAACGTAATCGCGTATAAATACGTTTATTTAAATAAAATCATATACGACCATATGATTTTATTTAAACGATTTCAAAGGCACGCGTACATACGTATGCATATTTCTAACACCTTAACATACGTGTGTTGACACGTATGTGATTTCAAGGACAAAACGACATCTCGAATAACACAACGTTATTGTTTAAACACAGATCCTTCGTAAGAGGATTAGCTACGCGAGTTCACGTATTTGATCATTCTGCTATAATCAAAGGTGCGTACACGGCCCCTTTCTTATTTTAAACTGTTTTGGGGGAGAAAACATGTGCAACAAACATTTTAGATACATATCACTTGCATGAGTTAGTTGTTTACATTATGTGACAACATAGCATTTAAAAGTCCTTACACTTCGAACCGTTTAGTTTGCCGTAGCGCAAAGCGTGGTAGTTGGAAATAGATCTATTAGGTTTGACAAACCTCACTTGGTAGATGGGATCTACGCAGGTGTTTGACTAACCAAACAATCAATTACTATTGTTTGTGCTAGACAATAGTGGCAAGGCAAAACATGCGATAGCATGCACTAGTCAGCTTTGGTGTCGACCACTTATGTAAATAGTATATATGACTAGCTATCATGACTATGCAATGTGTGATTATGTTATCTGCAAACTTTATATTCAAACTGTGGTTTCAACATTTGTGAATGCTTAAACCTGTGTTATGCACCAACCTTTGTGTTGACTTGATTTACATGTTTTCTCAGGACGCTAAGGTGCACAAGAAAGCAGGCATGGACTAGGAGATTGAGTCGCATGCATGTCTTTACATTATAGTTATTTGGATTTGAACAATTTAAAACTTTGCATTGTAATTTACATTTTACAACTGTTATGTTTGTTATGGTTTTAAAACGCTTCCGCAAACTTTGAAAACTTTGATGTTACAGTTTTAGACCAAAGTATGTTTTGAAATTCATATAGAGGTCTTCGTTATGTCTAATGATCTGAGATCCTGGTTTGTCACGTTCCCAAACGGTATGATTCCGTTAGTTGGAAATTGGGGGTGTGACAAAACACTCCAACATCTGGTCAAAAAAGGGAAGGGGAAAGTGATCCTTCCGAGTGGCATCGTTAAGTTTCCTATAATCGATGCATACTCGCCACCCCGTGACTGTGCGAGTAGGAACGAGCTCGTTCTTCTCATTCGTAATAACCGTCATCCCTCCCTTTTTAGGGACAACCTGAGTCGGGCTCACCCATGATGAATCAGAAATGGGATAAATCAAACCCGCATCCATCAACTTCAACATTTCTTTCTTCACAACCTCTTGCATATTAGGATTTAAACGCCTCTGAGGTTGTACCACCGGCTTATACTCATCTTCCATGAGTATCCTATGTGTGCAATAAGAAGGACTAATGCCTTGGATATCTAAGAGTCTCCAAGCAATAGCACTCTTATGAACCTTCAGCACATCAAGCAAACGAATTTTCTCCTCCTCACTCAACCTAGAAAATATCATAACGGGTAGAGTGGAATCCTCACATAAAAACGAATTTTCTCCTCCTCACTCAACCTAGAAAATATCATAACGGGTAGAGTGGAATCCTCACATAAAAATGCATACTCCAAATGGGAGGGCAAAACCTTAAGATATAAAGAAGGTGGTGACTCTACTGATGGTTTCCTACTATCCTCTCTCAACTCATCAACCTCTAAAACCTCATAAATCACAGAAACACTCTCCTCAATCATCTCTACCTCCTCCTCACTACTCTCAACTACCAAATCAGCTCCACACACGTACTTAAGACACTTATCTACGTGTGACATGAATGAATTTAACAGAATGGCACGGATCACTGAAATCATCTTGATCATCCGGATGTCTCATAGAATTCACAACCTCAAATGTGACAGTCTCATCACCCACTCTAAGAGTGAGCTTACCATCAAAAACATCAATGATGGCCTTAGCAGTCCGCAAGAAAGGACGGCCTAGAATGATAGGAACAGTCTCACCGACCTCCATATCAAGAATCACAAAATCAACGGGGAACACAAATTTATCAACCTTCACTACAAGTTCTCAACAATCCCCCGTGGACATTTGACTGTCCTGTCATCAAGAGAAAGTGTCATGCACGTCGGAAGTAGATCACCAAGGGCTAGCTTCACATATAAAGAATATGGCATCAAATTGATGCTAGCACCTGAATCCGCCAACGCGTGTCTCTGAGTGTCCCTACCAAAAATACATGGGATTGTGAAAATACTCCGATCTGTCAATTTCTCCGGTAGTTTGCTTAGAATCTTCGTAGAACATCCTCCACTCAATGGAACATTAGAAAGTTCCCCTAAACGATCCTTCCGCTTCAACAAATCCTTCAAGAATTTGGCATACTTAGGCATATGCTAAAGGTCCTCAGTAAAAGGAAGATTGATCTTCAACTGTTTGAACATGTCAAGAAAATGACCATACTCCTTAGCATGCTTCTGATGAGCTAAGCGAGTAGGGTACGGAAGACGTGAATGATCAATCTTAGGATCAGGCCTAACCTCAACCGGTCTCTTCTCAACCGGCTCCTCCACGTTAGACTCACTGTTCGGTGCTGTACTTGCTGGGCATGGCCTCATGTTCACCCCTCCAGAAGTCTCCATCTCTATCTCCTCATCCACCGGTTCCTCTTCAACCAACTCAACTAGTGGAACAACACTCTCACCTCCCTTACCACTCCTAGTGGTAACTTCTTTGACATGAGCATTCGGATTAGGTTGAGTACTACTTGAAAACTGGCCTTGGGGCCTCTCATCCAAACGCTTAGCAATGTCACCAACATATCTTTGAAGATATAGAAAAGCATATTGTTGGTTTTTCAAAAGGATGTCATGCTCAGCAAGAGTTTTCTGAGTAGTAGCATCCTTCGCAACCAACAGGGTCAACAACTCCTCTATCCTACCCATATTACCACCACCACCAAGGGGATGACCGGAAGAACGCCAATTGAAATTTGGGTGGTTTCTCCAATTTTGGTTATAAGAGTTATTGAAAGGATTAGTGTTACCCCTACCTTGACCTCCCAAGTAATCAACATGCTCCTGATTAACCACTAAACACTCAGATGTAGCATGACCACCCTTACAAATCTCACATCTATCCACCTTCATCTTCAACTCCTTCACATCTCTCGACAAGGCCTCGAGAGCAGCTGCCACACTAGTGCCCACATTGACGTGGTGAGCTCCTCTCACTGAAGAGGAGGAACTAATAATAGGAGTGGAACTACTATTAGCAGACCACTGCTCATACTTAGCCTGAGCAAAACTCTCCAACATACCATTACACTCTGCCACATCCTTCTTACCCATGAGGTGGCCTCCAGCAGATGTATCTAAACGGGCACGAGTCTCATAAGTAAGCCCATTGTAGAATTTCTCTACAAGATCCCAATCAGAAAGACCATGCTGGGAGCATCTGCTAAGCAAATTTTGGAATCTCTCCCAAGCAAGGTAATATGGCTCATCAGGTGCCATACGGAAGGAATGGATCTCATCACGAAGGCGGGGTGCCTTGGCAGGTGGAAAGTACTTCTTAAAAAACGCATCCCTAAAACCGCCCCATGTCATGAATGACCCTGGTGAGTGTGAGTTAAGCCAAGTGGCAGCTCTTCCCGCAAGCGAAAACGAAAATAGCTGCAGAAATATCGCATCCTCAGTGGCACCTTGAAGATTGAAAGTACCACAAATGCGAGTGAGGCGAGCTATGTGGGCTGGAGTATCCTCATCATCACGACCATTAAACTGTGAATTGTTAATGGCAGTCATGATGTACGAGGGTATCTGCCATGAATTTTCATTAGTGATGTTTGGCACAGTGATGGGATTATTAAGTCCTGTGAAACCCTCGGTGGATTGTTGGTGAATGGTGCGACGGTTTGCCATAGGTGGGTTTAAAGGAAGACGGGGGCTAGAATGGGTAGAAGAACTAGATGATGATGATGGTGTGGAATCAGAAAGATCAGTAGAAATGGGAGTAGAAGCACTTACCTCGCTAGTAGAACCTTCTGAAAACTCCTGTGAATCACTCCTTGATGGTAATGAAAGCACATGTGGCGGTCCTTGTAGGCGTAAGTGTGGCATGCACTATCAAACCTACAAATAAAGAAAAATTAATTAGGAATAAATTTCGTAAAATAAAATAAAATAAACTGAAAGAAAACGGAAACTAAACAAGAAACAATTATGCACAGATAAGAAAAGAGAACTGGTAAGCACAATCGACTAAGAAGTCCCCGGCAACAGCGTCAAAAACTTGGTGTGAACAAAATAGTTCAATTAAAATTAACAAAATCACAACTAAACTAAGCACTAAGTAATACTCTAGACTCTCTTAAACTAAACTACTGACATGCAAGTGAACCTACCGAAATTAGTAAAGTAAAAGCAAGTCTGGATATCGAACCCACAGACTTCTAAAGAAAATACTAACTAGACTCGATTACTTATCTATACAACTTTGGTTAAATAAAAATGAAAATTTGAAAGGGGGTTTTGCTGAATAATTAAAATTTTATTAAAAGAAATAAATGACCTAAGAAAGACTTAAGACTAAATAGCAAAAGTTAACCAAAAAGTGATGATGATGAAGTTACTACCTAGGGTTGAATCCTATACATGCTTAACACCTCTTAAATTGATTATGGAACTATTGTGAAAACGGGATCTTGAAATACTAACTTATAAGCAACCTAGATCATCATTGACCCTTCTCAAAGATGTCAACCAAGATACCTACAAGTTGTTAAACTACCAGTTTTATGAGTTTCTTTCACAAGTTACCCAATCCCATCAATGACATATCCTAAAGACAATCTACCTTACAAAAACAAAAGTCTCAAACACATTAGGTGTAAGTGATAACCAGGAATCTCAACTTGGATTTGGTAAGCAAAGAAATGTCCAATTGATCAGAAATAATCTTCTCACGAAGACTTTAAATAGAAACCAAACATACCAAGACAAACCAACAACCTCTCACTTTACAGCTTTTGAGATTGGTCAAACATTTAGAACATTTAAAACATAACCATTATTCCTATGAACCACTACGTCTAGCAATCCATTTACTAATTAAAAACACAACGTAATTGATCTAACATGCACCTATTTTATGAAAGACATTTATCAAAGCGCATGAGGAATAAGTGATTACACCATAAACACATCTAAATATTCATACACATCCAAGAATAAAAACCAAATCTTTATATCATTGAATCATCACAAACATATGTTCCATAATCAAAAAAATAAATGTTAAACACACATAATCATCAAAATCTAGGTAGTTCTAAGGGTCTAGCCCATAATCATTTCACAAATAATGAAAGATTCAGTTAAAAACCTAACAGAAAACATCATCATTCAATGAAAACAAGAAAGAAGTCAAAACCGATTGTTGTACACCCTTTGATTTTCAATCCTGGGGCTTCCAAATGTTGAATCTTACCTTCCAAGTCTTCCAAGCCCTGCTAATCGCCTCTTTTCTTCGCCTCAACTCGTGTGTAACCCTAATAATCATCCCCGAGCCGTTTTTAATCGAACATAACAATGTTTCTGGGTTTCCCCTGCGTCGCGTACCGTGACGATGACAAAAGCACCCTTCGCGTAGCGCGAAGGGTTTCGGAACCCGACAAAATAGTCGGGTCAACCCAATGATTAACTAAGGGGCATTTTGGTCATTTACACCCCTCACATAGCGCGATAGGGTTTCTCAGGGTCCTCGCGTAGGGCGACGAGCCTATATATTCTGATTTCTTGTTCTCTCTATTTCCAGATTCGTCGTCGCACTACCAGGAGCTCGTTTCGTTGCATTCCTGTACCAAATGTGTATGTTTATGACCTGCAAGCAACAATTTCTAGAATTGTGAAGTACCAGCTAAAAACAATTAAAAATCTATACAAATATGTACAAAAACCATAGAAAACAAATAAATAAACAGATGTGTTTTGAAACACATCAGCGATAGGAGGAGCTGATGCGATCGTGAATGGCGGTTGGAAAGTAGGAAGACGGCAATGGAAGAGGGAAGTGGGGGAGGTGACCGGAAGGGGAGTGACCACACTCTTTTTTGTTTCATTCAGACTTGGTTCCATGTCTGAACCATTCAGAGCCACATTCAGATGTTTTTTTCGTTCAGACATACGAAACAAACGGTCTGAATCTGAATGGTTCAGATTCAGACCCATTTAGATGCTACCAAACAACCCCTAAATGGATGTGGTTGTGGGTTAATGCTACCGGAACAGTGATCTCAACAGTACTTGCACAGTAACTCAGGTACAAACTATTTGAACTAATTGTATGCTATTAACATTGTGATGCTTGACACTAAACTATTATGCAATCGTTTCTGCAATCTGATTAAATCTCACGGTTTAACAGTCATAAACATATCAGACAACAATGAGTTAACACACGAATGATTGTTAATATGCTATTTTGTATAAACGTATGCGAGGTTGAACAAAGCAAAGCAATAACGGACGTCGTTACAGGAATGCTAAATGGACGGATTATTCGTATAGGTGACGATCTGTACGAATACATCTGAAAGTTTAACGTTCTGAATGATGTCCAGTAATTAGAAAACCATATTGAAAAGAATAGTTATCGTCGTATTCGTACGAGTGACGATTCGAACGAATACGCGCGACGACTATACAATTCGATTTAAACTGTAATTTAAACATTTTCAGAAAATTTAAATAAACGAAAGATAAGAAGTTAATTTACTAGGAATAACCACCTAAATTATTTTATTAAACTCTATCTTTAAAACCGAGACGTTCGTCGCGAAAACGAAAGAGAAACAACGCTTCTACGCGAAACCGAGCGAAACCGAATGAACCCGAACATACCCGGACATTTTGGGAAGCATTAAATGGCATTTATGACCATTTAACACCCCCCACCTACCAGCTCCACATCTCCATCTCGTTCTCTCTCTAGACTCTCTCTCTCTAGAAACCAACTCTTCATCTCGCCCATTTCTCAACCGATTCAAGTCCTTTTGTCGTCAAAACGACCTCATCAACACATAGAACTAGAAAGTACAGAAGATCTGAGCTTTGAACCATCCATTTTGAGGTAAAAATGTGATTTTTGTAGCGATTTTAGGGTTTTCACAACCCTATTTCGAACCCACCTTATTACCGGTTAAACCCTCCCAAAACTCTAGGGAAACCACACCCACTAACTTAGGAACAAGTTTTGGTTCAAGATCTAGTCACTTAGCTCGAAAAATGATATGGATTAGATGCAGGCCTCGACAGGCCGAATGGCTCTAGCCGAAGCAAACCCAACCCATTCGGCCGAATGATAACCAGCCCATTCGATCGGCCATAGGTGCTACTTCATTCGGACTACTCCATTTGACCACCCCTCATTCGGTCAGGGTCTTCCCCTTCGGCAGTTCTCATTCGATCCAGTCCAGCTCCCATTCGGTCATCACCTATTCGGCTAGTCTCTTTCGGCCAAGCTGATTGGGCATGACTCTTTCGGCAAAAGGGTTGGGTTAGGAATATCATTCCAAATCAAGGAACCATGGATGTATGGTGTACATGGGGAATGACATGGTATGCATGAATAGCTACGTAAATCTCATGCATGTGTGTGTGCATGGGGAAACTATTAGGGTTTCTCAACAAGAAACTATCCTAGTCTTAATAAACAAAAGTGATAAGTTTGAAATCTTCTCGTGTTAAGGACTAAGACATCAATAGGTTGCTAAACAAGTGTTAAACCTACACTTTCTCTATCACATGGGTTTGAGGGTAAACAAGGATTTAAGCAACAACACTAAGGATTTTAACTATTACAAACACAAAGCACGAAACACAAAGGATCAAGGAATCTAACTAAGTATTAGTGTTAGTTGGTAACACCCAATACTTAGTAAATTCTATGCCATATACAACTTGGTTGGATAGTTCGTTGAACTTTCTAATCTAATTTGTATACACGAACGATCTAAGAAACGAAGGAAGCTAAAACTAAATCTTAGGCTTAGAGTTAATCAAATTGGATTAACTTAAGTCTAATAAAAAAATCTATGATTTTCTTAAAATACATTATGGTTTTAGTAAATGTAACCAAAGATAAACTTTCTTAAATTAATTAAATGATTTCTAACCTAAGATTTAATTAGAAAGAATTATCCTACAAATATTTAATCAAAGTCTTGTAATGGTTACTTATGGGATTAAGGGCTTTTAATGATGGGTAATACTTTAGACTAGTTAGATGAAATACTAGAAAACACGTTAGTAACATAGGACACTTAGTTGCACACCGAGACCGAAACCCTAGTTTGCGTCTATCATACTTACTTATGGAATTCGAATCTCTTAAAACAACTCAGGTGTTGAAGATACTTAAGCTACAACTAACGAGCGCACATTATCTGTGGTAATTCGTACTTAGCAACACACGTGAGTTCATTGTCCCTTTTCAAACTATTTGAATTTTACTTCGGGACTGAGAAGCATGTTATACCTTTTAAACAAATGTTTAAATGTTTCCAAAATGCTTTTATACTTATTCATAATGCTAATACTAATGCTTGTGCATATTACACTTATTCTAAAAGCTAAAAGCTAAGGCTTTAACCTAAATGCTAATGCTACATGCTAATGCGAAATGCTAATGCTACATGCTAATGCGAAATGCTAATGCTACATGCTAATGCGAAATGCTAATGCTACATGCTAATGCTACATACTAATGCAAAGTGCTAATACTACATGCTAATACTATGTGCTAAGACTACATACTTTTATACTAGTTTGCTTAAAACATTGGATGCTTTTCATATGCAAAGAATGCAAAGACTAACAGGATGAAATGCTTTTAAAACTAACTTTGAAAGCTTGAATGCTCAAACTCAGAAGGGCTTATGTACTTGATATGCTTACTATGCTCGAATACTCGAAATGCTTGGAATGCTCAGAATGCTTTAAACTCTTGTATGCTTTATATGCTTGAAATCCTAAGACAAACGGATTGGCCTCTCAGTGCTTGCCATGCCGGTTGTGAAGTTAGTACTTGTGCACAGGATACGTAAATGCTATGCTATATGAATGCTATAAACTTGTATGCTAAAGCTATCGGCTATGGTAGAACATACTGATTTGGCCTCTCAGTGCTTGCCATAGGGTGTTCTTCATAGTCGGGACTTGAGGGAACAGACCGTTGGCCTCTCAGTGCTTGCCATAGGGTTTCCTTCATAGTCAGGACTTGGAGGAATAGATTGTTGGCCTCTCATTGCTTACCATACAGTGATTCCTCATTGTCCACCCATGATTGTGATATGTGACTAGGATGATTCTGGTTTTCTTTAGTTGACTTGGTGTCATCTTAGAAATCCTTTATCAAAACACTGATGTTGCTAATCACATGTAGTTCCGATATGGATTGATACTGGATTCCTTAGGGTGTTCAGTTTTCCATAAAGGTAACTCTAAAAGCTAGACTTGCAGATGCTATTGTGTGCATGTTGAAAACTTATAAACAGAATGCTAAAGCTATGATGGGAATGGGATTGGATGGTAGGTAAAAGGCTTAATTATCATTAACAACACTGTCATATGTGGTTTAGTATGTGGTGGGATAACGTCTGGACGAGTTGTAGGCTCGACCCTTTCGTATGCCCTATACATAAGCATACCGAATTGGATATTACAGGTGATGTTAATGAGGTTAAGGTTGTTACCGAAAAGGTTTACAAAAGCTATTTTTCAAATACTAAAACTATATGAACTCACCAACCATTGTGTTGACTTTGTTTTCTTACATGCTTTCTCAGGTGACGTACAGGAATAAGCTAAGGCTAAGGAATGCATGCTAGGATGCCCAGTTAGAGGACCTAGTAGATTTTGAAAAGCACATGTGTTGATGATTGCTGTGAATCACTTTTGACATCTTGTACAGTTACAAGATAGTAAACATTTGATTCTTTTGATAGGTTTACTTAGTTAAATTATCAAACGTTGATAGTGGTAATTTAACTTTGTAATCCTAGTTTAATACTATTTGTGCTTTAGTTATTCTCAATGTTGATGCTATGTAAACAATCTGATCATTACGATTATCACTCACGATATCGCGCCCCGAGAACCTTCCGCCCGGCGGGACACACGATCCGGCCCGCCGGCTCGGGGTGTGACAGATTGGTATCAGATCTCAAGGTTATAGAGAATAATAGGTCATTTACTTAAAACTGTTTGGCCTAGACTATAACTTAGGGACCCTCATATAGAGAACATAGGATTTATGCTTGCATTGTGTCTTCTGCATTCGATCATTGCACTAAGAAATAATATTTTGGTTATGATCAGAATGTCGCCGAGAAGACCTCCTTCTATTGTACCACCACCACAGAGTTCAGCTCTGCACTCGTCAACGCCATCACCAGCCGATTCACCGCCGCCGCCTCCTCCTCCTTCACTCATTCCTCCTCCAAACCCGCATGCAACTCCAGCTCTCGATCCTACTACCGTTGCCCTGGCAACTTTACTGAGCAGTCAGCTGACTAACCAGCTGAAGGATGTCATCCTAGAGATGATTAACAGGATTCAAGGCCACGGTAACAACTCCGGTCATACTACGGGGGAAGCTAGTGGAAACACTGGCACTGCTTCAGACTGCTCCTACAAATCATTCGTAGGATGCAAACCGCCAAGCTTTAGCGGTGTTGAAGGAGTTGTTGGACTAATCCAATGGCTTGAGAAGATGGAGACCACACTGGACATTAGTGGTTGTCCATAACACCATAAGGTTCGCTACGCTGCTGGATCTTTTAGCAAGCGGGCCTTAACATGGTGGAACTCCCAGATACGAGCTCGAGTAAGAGAAGAAGCACTGGCTATGCCATGGGCAGATTTCAAAATCTTGTTAAGGAATGAATTATGTCCCAAGCACGAACTTCAAAAGCTAGAGACTGAACTGTCCAATCATGTGATGAAGGGGGCAGACCACATGACTTTCACTACTCGCTATCATGAACTGGTAGCTTTGGTGCCAGAGATGGTGCCGATTCTGGAAAAGATGATTGATCGTTATGTGGGAGGGTTACCATCCTGCATTCAGGGCATTGTACTTGCTACAAACCCTGCGACTCTGGAGTGTGCCATCTCCCTATCAGCTAAACTCACTGACGTAACGGTGAAGTCAGGAGTTTTGAAGGACTCGGGCAAAGCTAAGGAAGAACCGTAAAAGAAGCTCAAATATCATCAGAAGAAGAAGCAAAATGTCGTCAAGAACTATGTGATGACCACCCCTTTGCAACAAACTACTGCAGCACCTGCTAATGCTGCACACAAACCCTACGTTGGAATCCATCCTCAGTGTGCACAATGCAAATTTCATCATCCTGCTACTATGTAGTGCAGGAAATGCAATAGTTGTGGCCGACTAGGTCACCAGGCTCAGCAATGCCGCACTCCAGCAACACAAGCTGCAAGCAATGCTGCTATAGCATTTCTTCCACCACCAAACCCGGGAAATCACAACAACAACAACAGGGATGCTATAACTGTGGATAACTAGGCCATTTCTCCAGAGACTGCCCAAAGAGAGTGCAACAGGGAGCACAAGCACCTCGTGGGAGGGCTTTTGTAATTGGAGCCAATGCAGCACGCCAAGACCCTAACGTGGTCACTGGTACATTTCTTTTACATGACTCTTATGCATCTATTCTGTTTGACACGGGTGCATATCAGAGTTTTATTTCATCTGACTTTGCACGCCAACTTAATCTTACTGAGGAATCTTTAGACTCCCCTTATATCATCGAAGTAGCAAATAGGAAACAAATCACAGCTAGCACCATACTTAGGAATTGCCCACTTACACTTACTGATCATACATTTACCATCGACTTGATAACGATGGAGTTGGGTAGTTTCGACATCATTGTTGGGATGGATTGGCTATTTCTCAATAGAGTGGAAGTCATCTGTTCTGAAAAGCTACTTCGGATTCCATTGGCGAATGATCATGTATTGGAAGTTAGAGGGGATCAAGCAAAGCATAGTATCAAAATCATATCCTGCATAAAAGCGTGTACGTGTCTACAGAAGCGGTGTGTAGCTTTCTTGGCTCATGTGGTGGAGAAAGAGAAAGACAAGAAAACGACGCAAGACGTGCCGATAGTGAAGGAATACCCAGAAGTGTTTCCTGAAGACTTACCAGGTTTGCCACCGGTGTGACCGGTAGAGTTTCGCATTGACTTAATTCCTGGAGCAACACCTGTTGCTAAATCTCCTTACAGGTTATCACCTTCAGAGATGCAGGAGTTAGCAAATCAATTGCAGGAACTACTTGACAAAGGTTTCATCCGACTGAGCTACTCACCTTGGGGAGCTCCGGTTTTGTTCGTGAAAAAGAAGGATGGATCCTTTCGGATGTGCATAGACTACCGAGAGCTAAACAAGCTAACCATCAAGAATCGGTATCCATTGCCGAGGATTGATGATTTGTTTAACCAACTACAAGGAGCTCAGTATTTTTCGAACATTGACTTACGGTCCGGATATCATCAGCTTAGAGTCCAAGACGAAGACATACCGAAGACGGGGTTTCATACCAGATATGGGCATTACGAGTTTATGGTGATGCATTTTGGATTGACGAATGCACCGGCGGTTTTCATGGATCTTATGAACCGAGTGTACAAGCTGTATCTGGATCAGTTTGTTATTGTATTCATTGATGACATACTGATCTATTCCAAAAGCAAAACAGAGCATGAGCAACATCTCAGAATGATCTTGGAACTGTTAAAGGAAGAGAAACTTTATGCCAAATTCTCTAAATGTGAATTCTGGCTAAGCGAAGTTCAATTCCTGGGTCATGTAGTCAACAGTGAGGGAATACACGTAGACCCTGCCAAGATTGAAGCAAAAAAAACTGGGATAATCCGAAGACACCGATGGAGATACGTTCCTTCTAGGCTTAGCAGGCTATTATATAAGGTTTATCTCAAACTTTTCTAAGATAGCCCTGCCGCTCACCAAGTTAACACAGAAAACGAGCCGTTTGTTTGGGAACAGAAGCAAGGAGATGCCTTCCAGATTTTGAAGCAGAAGCTATGTGATGCTCTAATCTTATCTCTCCCAGATGGTTCTGATGACTTTGTAGTGTACTGTGATGCATCTTATCAGGGACTCGGCTGTGTATTAATGCAGCGGGACAAAGTCATTGCGTATGCCTCAAGACAACTAAAGATTCACGAGAAGAACTACACTACTCATGATCTGGAACTGGGAGCAGTGGTATTCGCATTAAAGATTTGAAGAAATTACTTATATGGCACCAAGTGTACCATATTTACTGATCACAAGAGTCTGCAGCACATATTCGACCAGAAGGAACTCAACATGCGACAGCGACGTTGGGTTGAGCTTCTAAATGATTACGACTGTGTAATCAAGTACCATCCGGGAAAGGCAAATGTTGTAGCTGATGCCTTGAGTCGGAAGGAACGGGTCAAACCCTTGCGCGTCAGAGCAATGGGGATGACTGTGTAGACAAGCTTACACGACAACATTATTCAAGCACAACAAGAGGCAGTCGAACGAGAAAACCTAAAGAAAGAACTAGATTGTGGAGCAGAAAAACAATTTGAAACAAAGCCAGATGGGGTCATCTAGTACAAGGATCGTGTATGGATTCCTGCAGTGGATGAATTGAGGAAGCTTATTTTCGATGAAGCATACAAGACCAAGTACTCCATGCATCCCAGTGCTGATAAAATGTATCAAGACTTACGGGGATTTTATTGGTGGCTGGGTATGAAGAAAGACATAGCAGAGTACGTCGGTCTATACCTTACGTGTGCAAAAGTGAAGGCGGAACACCAGAAGCCGTCAGGTTTACTGGAACAGCCTGAGATTCCACTTTGGAAGTGGGAACAAATAGCTATGGACTTTATTACCAAGCTACCACGCACTTCCAGTGGTCATGATACTATTTGGGTTATCGTTAATCGATTGACCAAATCTGCTCATTTCTTGCCAATGCGTGAGACTTACACGATGGATAAACTGTCAAGACTCTACATCAACGAGATAGTGGTACGCCATGGTGTACCATTATTTTTCATTTCAGATAGTGATAGCAGATTCACATCAAGTTTCTGGCAATCATTACAGAAATCTCTAGGGACACACTTAAACCTGAGTACAGCTTACCATCCACAAACGGATGGTCAGAGCGAACGTACTATACAGACCCTGGAGGACATGTAGAGAACCTGTGTTTTAGATTTCGATGTGAATTGGGACTCTCATTTGCCACTGATCGAATTCTCCTACAACAACAGTTACCATAATAGCATCGGATGTGCACCATTCGAGGCTCTTTATGGTCGAAAATGTCGATCACCGATCTGTTGGACTGAAGTGGGAGATAATCGAATAACTGGACCAGAGCTTATTCAAGAAATTACCGACAAGATTGCTCAGATTCAACAAAGGGTACAAGCAACCCAAAGCAGACAAAAGAGCTATGCCGACAAACGGCGCAAGCCATTGGAATTCCAAGTGGGAGACCGCGTCATGTTAAAGGTATCCCCTTGGAAAGGCGTAGTCCGTTTTGGGGAAAAAAAGGCAAACTAGCACCACGATACGTGGACCGTTCGAGATCATCGAACGTATTGGTCATGTGGCGTACAGACAAAGATTACCAGATGAACTTAGTGGTGTTCATGACGTGTTTCACGTCTCAAACTTGAAGAAATGTCTTGCAGACGAATCCCTCGTAATACCAGTTGAAGAAATTCAATTGGACGAACATTTTCACTTTATCGAAGAACCTTTGGAGATTATGGATCGCAAGGTTAAGCAAATGAGGCGAAGCCGTATCCCTATTGTCAAGGTTCGTTGGAATTCAAAGCGTGGACCCGAGTTTACTTGGGAACATGAAGATCACATGAAGTCTAAGTATCCCCAACTGTTTACAGAGTAAGCCGTACCGGATAATGATTCTTAAATTTCGGGACGAAATTTCTCTAACAAGGGGAGACTATAACATCAGTGCCCGAAATGCTACCGGAACAATGATCTCAATAGCACTTGCACAGTAACTCAGGTACAAACTATGTGAACTAATTGTATGCTATTAACATTGTGATTCTTGACACTAAACTATTATGCAATCGTTTCTGCAATCTGATTAAATCTCACGGTTTAACAGTCAGAAACATATCAGACAACAATGAGTTGACACACGAATGCTTGTTAATATGCTATTTTGTATAAACGTATGCAAGGTTGAACGACGCAAAGCAATAACGGACGTCGTTACAGGAATGCTAAAAGGACGGATTATTCGTATAGGTGACGATCTGTACGAATACATCTGAAAGTTTAACGTTCTGAATGATATCCAGTAATTAGAAAACCATATTGAAAAGTATAGTTATCGTCGTATTCGTACGGGTGACGATTCGAACGAATACGCGCGACGACTATACAATTCGTACTTAGCAACACACGTGAGTTCATTGTCCCTTTTCAAACTATTTTGAATTTTACTTCGGGACTCAGAAGCATGTTATACCTTTTAAACAAATGTTTAAATGTTGCCTAAATGCTTTTATACTTATTCATAATGCTAATACTAATGCTTGTGCATATTACACTTATTCTAAAAGCTAAAAGCTAAGGATTTAACCTAAATGCTAATGCTACATGCTAATGCGAAATGCTAATGCTACATGCTAATGTGTAACATCAGTGCCGGAAACGTCACCGGAACAGTGATCGACATAGTAATAAGAACAGTAATTCAAGTACATAACTCAGTTGATGTTCATATATCGTTATCGTTTCATGTTATCATAGAACAGATTCAAACTCATTTCGTAAACAAAACTCAGAATCATGGTTCATCAGCAAGATAATTATCTGGCAATACAGAACCATCATGTGATTATTTGCTAGGATTTTATTACGTATAATCGTATGTGAGGCCTTACAAAACAAAACAACAACGGATGTCGTTACGTGAATGCTAAATAGACGGATTATTCGTATAGGTGACGATCTGTACGAATACATCTGAAAGTTTAACATTCTGAATGATATCCGATATTAGAAAACCATATTAAAAAGCATAGTTATCGTCGTGTTCGTACGGGTGACGATTCGAACGAATACGCGCGACAACTGTACGATTCGATTTAAACGGTACACTTAAATATTTCTGAAAATTTAAATAAACGAAATATAATTAGTTAATTTACTAGGAATTACCACCTAAAATAAACTTAGAAACTTTGCTTTATAACCGTAACGTTTCGTTACGAAAAAAACGAAACGAACCCGACGTTTTACGCGAGACCGAGCAACCGAAACGAACCCGAACTCACCCGAGATATAAATACCCAGAATGAGTCATCTTTCTCATTTAACCTCTTCACACTCTCTCTCTAAAACCTCTCTCCCGTCACTCTCTCTCTCTCTAAAAATTCAAACTTCCCACACCTAAAGTACAGTCGATCACCACAACTTGTAGAACACGAAAGTACAGTCGATCGGAGCTTGGATCCATCAGATTTCAGGTATATTTGAAAGTTATTTTCGGTTTTTTTAGTGTTTTTGAAACTCTCTTGGTCGGCCACCTTAGAGCGGGTTTTAGGATGTTTCGAACCATAGAAAATACACCCACATCACTTAGAATCATGTAGGAACAAAGGGGTACTATAATCCAGCCTCAATCTTCGATTTATGGGATCTGCACACCTGGGAATTTGATGAGCCGAATGAGCCTTGTCCCCGCCCAACGAATGAGCCCAGGGTGTCATTCGGCCGAAGAGGCCTGTAACATCAGTGCCGGAACCAGTACCGGAACAGTGATCTCAACAGTGCCATGAACAGTAATCAGGTATAAACTTTACGTATTTCAGTGTATTTCATATTAGTATCATATATCATTATCAGTTCGTGTTATCAAACAGCAAATTCTGAATTAGTACAGAGAAACAAACTCAGAAAAACATGGTTCATCAGTCAGATAATCATCTGGCAACACTGAACCATCATGTGATTATTTGTTAGGATTTTATTATGTATAAACGTATGTGAGGCTTTATGGAATAAAACACACGGATGTTGTTACGTGAATGCTAAATCGACGGATTATTCGTATAGGTGACGATCTGTACGAATATATCTGAAGGTTTAACGTTCTGAATAATATCCGATAATTAGAAAACAATATTTAAAAGTATAGTTATCGTCGTATTCGTTCGGATGACGATTCAAACGAATACGCGCGACGACTGTACGATTCAATTTAAACAGTAACTTCAATATTTTGAAAATTTAAAATAAACAAAAGATATTAGCTAATTTACTAGGAATAACCACTTAAAATAGATTTAGAAATCTTATTTTATAACCGCGTCGTTTCGTTACGAAAAACACGAGAAATAACGTTTTACGCGAAACCGAACGAGACCGAACATCAGGTATTTTGATACATTAAATGAGGTCATTTGATGCAACACCCACCATGTCACAACCCCAAATTCCCACTCGTGGTGTCAGTCCACGTGGGTGTGACGTGTCCAGAATCACAGCTCAAGGTCATATAGAACAACTCTATATGCATTTACAAATCCAAGTTTGACACATACACTTGATAAAGTAGTTTGCAGCGGAAAATAAAGTTATCATAACATGCAGCGGAAAGATAGTTGTTTACACAGCGGAAATTAAATTGTCAACACAACATTGTTTAAACATAACTCAAAAGTAATTGTTTTTCAAAAGACTGATAACATGAATGCGGGATCCTATGCCCAAAATCTCTAATGTGCATTCCTGCTCCATAGTCAGCTAGTTACCTGAGAATACAAGTTAGAAAAAGTGTCAACACAATGGTTGGTGAGTTCACAGGTTTTGATATACATATAGTAATAAAAAGTGTGTCATGCTGTTTATCAAATGTTAGTACCGAGCCCTAGGCCAAAGTGTCAGTGCGTCACTACCGAACTAGACTTGTTTGTCCTTGCCTCCGCTATGCCTCGTATGCATAGCAAGTTAGGTCAGAGTTTGCACGGGTTATGACATCCAGTCAACATAGTGCCCCGTGGGGTTAGTCATTCCCTAATGGATCCATCCAAATCTACCACGTTGTTCGTACATTAACGGTAAGACTTTGTGAGGGCTTGTTACGAGTTCAACACTTAATGTTTGTCCAATAAACCAGCATACACAAAATGTTTGTACAGTAATAGATGTTTGACTCGATGCAACTAGTATTCTCCCCCTATTTAAAAGCGTTTGAAAAAGAGTAAAGAGGGGCCGTAAACTCACCTTAGTGATAAGAGTAGTAAATCAAGCGTAAGCTCCTTGAGAAAAACAGCACGTCGGTCACCGGCAACCTATATGGCATACCGTTCGTGAGCTTGTGTATGTGACCGTGCTAGTGTTTGTGTTAGTGCTCGTGTTTGTGCCCAACAACCCTTGGTTGTTCATGTTTGTCCGTGTCGGTCCACAGTGACCGTGTTTGCTCATGTTGGTCCACATTGACCATGTTTGACTGTGTTGGTCCACATTGACCGTGTTTGACCATGTTTGACTAGAGTTGACCAAGTTTGATCGTGTCAAGTCAACGACCCGTTGGTGAACCGTGTGACGGTTTGTGAATCGTGTAGCAACGTGTAAGTGCTCGTCGTGTGCAAAATGCGCAAGTCGCGTCTATGGACAACTTACTATTTATAGTAAGTTTCCATTTATGGAAAGTTCACAAAGCATAATGGTTTTATAGTTCTAGCATGTTCAATAGTCCTACGTGATCATGTTAACACATAGCACATTATCATACGGATTCACATAAGTCGTTTATAACATGTTAGTGCACAAAAGTTTCCTAAAATGGAAAGTTTCCATTTATAGCATTCGTGACATCGGAAACCATCTAACTTATCATCTAATCATCATATCATAGCATAATAAATCATTTAGCATGCTCAAGTCATTCAACATATTCCTAAGTCGGTTTTTGTAACAATAAAGTTACTAAATATAGTAACTTTCTAGTTTTGCATAGAAATAACCATTTTAACATCTCTAAACCAATTTTCATATCACCAAACATCACAATCTATCTTCTAGCAACATTTAATCGTGTCGACATAATCAAATTCATCATCTATCAACATTCTAACTAGAAAAGTTTCTAAAAATAGTAATAATGACAAGTATGGCTACAAACATCATCAAATCATTTTCTAACAACTCAAATCATCATATTATTATCCTAACAACAATTCTACATACATGCATGTCCATAATTTCCATCAAATCATCATCTTGTAAAATAAAAGTTACTATAAATAGAAAGATTCATAAAAATCATAGTTTTAACCATTTCAACACCATCTAAACATGTAATCATCCTCCAACAACATCAAGATGCATATCTAATTACTGAAAATCATCCCACATGCCATAGATCATACATGCATGTGGGTTTTTCACCATTTTAAGACCAAATCATGCATTCAACATTTACACAACAACATGGATCATCATAAATCACCATCTAAACATCATAGATCATCATTAACAGTAGGTTTATCAACAAACCCATATTGAAACAAAGGAAAATTCGTGCATGTGAGTCTTGGGTGCTTGCATGTGGTTTTTAACACTTGCATGTGAGCTTGTGGGTGTTTAGAGTGCATATAAACTATAGAACTACCTCAAATGCTTCACGATCTGATGAAATGTGATGCTACAGCTCCTGGAGTTCTCAAACCCTTCTCCTAATCGTGTGGATGGTGGTGATAGTGGTGCAAAGCTCCAACAATGGCTTCCTTCAATGTCCTCAAGCTTGAATCTCAACCCAAGCTTCAACTATGGTGTCAATGGAGGTCCTTTGAGTGTTTCAGAGGTGTTGTAGGTGTCCTGGAACAGATAAACTCGAGGGGTGGCGTCTGGGTGCGATTGAAATGATGAGAGTAGAAGAAATGATGGTTTTTGGAAGTTTAAAAAGTGAAGTCTGCGCACCCTACGCCCCAGGCGTATCGCCTGGCGTGGTGGCACCACCTGGTGCGTTACGTGCGGGTTGGAACGAATGAGGCGCTCAATTTCCATCCGCGCGCATCGCCTGACGTGGGCTTTTCGGGTCAGGCGTACCGCCTGGCCTAAATGTCAAGCCCAATAAGCTTGTTTTGTTGTTCTGGGCCCATTCTCGCCCGTTTCTCGACTGTAGAACATCGTTCGAGTGTCGTTTGGACTCCATTAGTCAATTACTAGCCATAATTGATTTGTGAAGTGATTTGTGAAGTTTCAAGTGATGTGCTACACAATGTGCTTGACGTTCACCAACGTTCGTGTGTTTTGACACGTGTGTGTTGTTTGCCGATAATTCTACGAATTATCTAGTCGTATGCCAGTGTTCGTACTGTCGTGCCACGTGTCACACTAAATTAATCTAATTTTAGTGCCACGTGTACATAATGTATTTAAATAAACATTTAAATAAATAAGATGCTGACCTGGAAATTACGGGGTGTCACATCCTCCCCATGTTAGAAAGAATTTCGTCCCGAAATTCAACTTGCGTTGTCCGCGTTTGTCTGTTCCACGAACAGGTGTGGGTACTTCTGTTTCATCTGGTCTTCACGTTCCCATGTGAAATCCGGTCCTCGTTGCGAGTTCCATCGCACTTTCACAATCGGAATCTTGCTGAGTTTGAGCTTCTTGGTTTCCCGGTCCATAATCTCCACCGGTTCCTCAACGAAGTTCAATTGTTCGTCGATTTGTATTTCCTCGAGAGGAATAACAAGTGTCTCATCAGATAGGCACTTCTTGAGGTTCGAGATGTGGAATACGTTGTGTACACTGCTCAGTTCAACCGGCAGGTTCAGTTCGTAGGCTACAGGGCCTATTCGTTTTGTAATCTCGAACGGTCCAATGTAACGAGGGTTCAACTTTCCTCGTTTGCCAAACCGAATGAATCCCTTCCAGGGCGAGACCTTGAGTAACACTCTGTCTCCCACCTGGAATTCTAACGGTTTGCGTCGTTTGTCCGCATAGCTCTTCTGTCTGTCCCGAGCTGCTGCCATTCGTTTGCGTATTTGCACGATCTTCTCAGTCGTCTTGTGCACAAGTTCTGGACCGGTCAGTTTGCTGTCTCCAACCTCCGCCCAGCAGATGGGTGATCAACACTTACGTCCGTAAAGTGCCTCGAATGGTGCAGCTTGAATGCTAGTGTGGTAGCTATTGTTATATGAGAACTCAACTAATGGTAGATGAGATTCCCAGCTACTACCAAAGTCAATGACACATGCCCGGAGCATGTCCTCCAGTGTCTGTATCGTTCGCTCACTTTGCCCGTCCGTCTGCGGGTGATAAGCGGTACTCATATCCAATCTCTTGCCCAAAGCCTTATGCAAGGACTTCCAGAAATGCGACGTGAATCGACTGTCGCGATCAGATATGATTGAGATTGGCACTCCATGTCGAGTGACCACTTCCTTCAAATAAATCCGAGTGAGTTTGTCTAGCTTGTCAGTCTCCTTGATAGGTAGGAAATGTGCGGACTTTGTCAGTCGGTCTACGATAACCCAGATGGTATCGCAACCATTTGCCGTCTTAGGCAGTTTAGTTATGAAGTCCATGGAGATCTGTTCCCATTTCCACATTGGTAGTTCAGGTTGTTGAAGTAACCCTGATGGCTTCTGGTACTCAACTTTGACTTTTGAGCACGTTAGGCATTTACTCACATATGTTGCTATCTCAGCTTTCATGTTTGGCCACCAATAGGTTGTCTTCAAATCGTGATACATCTTGTCAGAGCCCGGATGTACGGAATACCGGCTCTTGTGAGCTTCGTCCATCACTACTTCTCTCAATCCTCCGTAGCGTGGAATCCAGATTCGATCCATTAAATAGTAAGCTCCGTCGTCTTTTGCCTTTATTTGCTTATCCATGCCACTCATGGCTTCAAGAGTGAGATTTTCAGCTTTTAGAGCTTCTTGTTGTGCGTTTCGTATCTGATTTGGCAATTCAGAATGAATCGTGAGTTGTAGTGCACGCACGCGCTTTGTCGTTTCTTTTCGACTCAATGCGTCGGCCACTACATTGGCTTTGCCTGGATGATACTTGATGGCGCAATCATAATCACCTATGAGTTCAACCCACCTTCGTTGTCTCATGTTCAACTCTTTCTGGTCGAAGATGTGTTGTAGGCTCTTATGATCGGTAAAGATTGTACATTTCGTGCCGTACAAGTAGTGTCGCCAGATCTTCAAGGCAAATACTACAGCTCCCAACTCAAGGTCATGAGTTGTGTAGTTCTTCTCATGGACCTTCAGTTGTCGTGAGGCGTATGCTAAATTCATGGCGACACTACACCAAGAAATACTCAAATTCTAAAACTCTAAACAAACCCTTAGTCCATCAAGCTCAAATTCATGAATCTAAATTTCAAAGTGGAATCAAAAGAACTAAAGTTAAAGATCAAATGAAATGGAAACTAATTCAGTGTGGTGATCAGTAAATCAAAGGATCCTATTCATAAATCTATAATCATTGTGAAATCATGAAGTCTAAAGATCAAAATCAAGAGACTCAAGGAGATCAAGAGAATCATAGTTGTGTGTGAATCATTGAAATAATGAAATCATTAAAATCTAATGAAATCATTAATGCTTGAGTCAAGGTGGATGTCATTTGTATGGAAATCAAGACCACGTGTAACACACATAAAGTCCCGGCATAAATAGTAGACTCTTATAGTCAAGCTATATGGGCAATAACGTGAACTATCAAATGAAATCAAAATCAAAAATCAAGAGAATCAAAGAGATCAAGAATCAAAGGATATCCGTAAAGTCCCGGCATGTATAGTAGACCAGTGGGTCAAGCTGATATGGGCATCATTAAAATCCCGGCACACACAGGTAGACTCCTTGTGAGTCATGCCTGATATGGGTCACGTGTGAGAGGGTACAACTTGGACAACCACCAACAACTAAGTCTAATTGATTGAGTCAAATAAGGCCCAATCATCATGTCTTAGTTGTATTTAAATGCTTATTTATTTATTTATTTAAACATTTAATGCCATACTTCTACAAGTGCTTTTGAGAAATCATGAATACATGGTGAACTCAAGAGATTAAAGGTAAATCAAATTTGAAGGTGAATGGAGTGAAACGCTTAATTATCATTAACAACAATATGTTAAGCAGTCTGGTATTTGGTGGGACGGTGGCTGGGGCTTGTCCCCTACATATGCCCTATATATAAGCATACTTGATTGGATAGCATAGGTGGTTGTTGATGAGGTTAAGGTTGTCACTTCGGGAGGATCAAGGTAAACATTTTTAGGGTAATCAAATGATATGAATCATATGTTATGGAATCTAAGTAGTGGAATGAAATGCTTAATTATCACCAGGAACAATATATCATGTGGTTTAGTATGTGGTGGGACGGTGGCTGGGCGAGCGGTAAGTTCGACCCTACATATGCCCTATATATAAGCATACTGAACTAGATGGTATAGGTGGTTAATGGTGAGGTTAAGGTTGTCATTCAGGTTATTCAAATTCATTTTTTTATAAAACTTAATGAACTCACCAACCATGTTGACTTTATTTTGCATGACTTCTCAGGTGAAGAACATGTCAACTAAGGAGTTATTTCTTTTGGACTAGGATACCAGTTAGTGGACCTAGCTTTTTGGACTTGCATACTTTTGAAACATCCTTACACAGATTATTTTGTATATCTTGTGCAGATGCAAGATAGAAGATTTAGGATGTTAACAGTAGATTTACATTGTTAAATTATGAACTAAACAGATATAATTTAACTTTGTAATTCTACTTCTATTTAGCAGTTTCTCATTTATATTTATATATCATGTGCAATGTAACAATCTGATCATTCCGATTATCACTCATGATATCGCGCCCCGGGAACCTTCCGCCCGACGGGGAATCCGATCCAACCCCGCCGGCTCGGGGTGTGACAAGGCCAACCTGTCGAAGCAGCTCCCATTCGCCCGGCAAGTCCTTCGGTCGGCCAGAGTCTTTTGGCCTGGCTTCATTCGTCCTCAGCTCCTTCGGCCGCAGCTACTTCATTCGGCCATCCTAGCCACTTTCGGCCAAAGCCATTCGGGCCAATACCCTATTCAGTCGCCTAGCTCTCTCTCGGTCGGCCCATTCTCATTCTGTCAGCCATGCTATCTTCATTCGGCCAATGAACATGGTACGGATGGGCGTGCTTAGGGCTACATGATCGGGATTATGAGAATGTGGGTGCATGGAGTGCATGGGAAGCCACGTGAGTGTCATGAATGGGTGTATGTGTGTGCATGGGAGCATATTAGTGTTTTAGTACGTGTTATCAATTTTGGGTAATCTATGAATCAAGGATGAAGCTTAACAAGGTAGAGGTTGATACGGTTTCATCATAAGGCAACAAATTAAGGGTTTTCTTAGGGACCATGGGGTTTAACTTTCAATTAGGATTTGAGTATTGAGAGATTCCTCAAATCATATGTTAATCTAAACATAGGAGTCTAATGGGGTAAACACAAATGCTTTCTAAGAAATACTGAGGCTTGATCATGTGTTAATTCGTATGAGATTAGTCTAACATGCAAGGATTCATGAATTAGGGTTTTCACTAACAAGAGTTTTCATAAACTACATTATAAACTAAAAACATAGGTTTTAATGTTAGTGGTTCAAAACACTTGAGAATTCATGGAGAATCAGAACAATAACCTAAAGTTTGGGGTGTTAACTTAGTTATTAAAACCTAACCTTAGGGAATTTCATAACAAACACGAAATTATCCTAGATGATCTATCGAATTATCTAGTACGAGTTATTCAAAGAATCATGGGACGATCAAAGACTAGTAATGGGCCCAAGGATAATCTAACAAGATTAACTTAAGCCCATCATGTTTAATTATACTTTTCTCTTAAAGTTGATTATGCTTTAATAAAAGAAATTAAATTGTAAACTTTATTAAATTAAAATAAATGATTTTAACTTAGAGTTTAACTTAAAATGAATTAACTTAAAAATATTTTAACTAAAGACTTGTAATTAATACTGTGGGGTAAAGAGGTTTACTTACGGGTAATGTGTTAGCTTAATTAAATAGAATCTTAGAAACATATTAGTATCATAGGACACTTAGTTGCACACAAATACCAAAACCCTAGTCACGACTATTATACATACTTACCATATTCGAATCCTTTTAAAACAAATCAGATGCTAAGGATACATGGTCAACAATCAACGAGAGCGCATATCTTTTGTGGTTATTTGCACAGCAACACAGGTGAGTTCATTGCCCCTTTTCTAAACATTTTTGTTTTCAAACGCGGGGCTGAGAAGCATGCGTAAACCTTTTTATTGAAATTGTTTTACGTAAAGGCTTTTACTTATTATATGCTTTATATATGCTTGTTTATACTCCTAGACTCCTGCCTAGGTAATTGCTATGCAGAATTAACTAATAAGTTAATTAATTACTCTTATGAGTAATACTTTAATTCTAAACTCTAAACAAACCCTTAGTCCATCGAGTTCAAATTCAAGAATCTAAATTCGAAGTGAAACCAAGAGAACTAAAGCTAAAGATCAAATTCTAAGGAATCTAATTCAGTGAATGATCAGTAAAGCTAAGAATCCTATTCAAGCTGATATGGGCAAATCATGAAAGTCCCGACGCATACAGGTAGACTCATTTGGGTCATGCCTGATATGGGCCACGTGTGAGAGGGTACAAATTGGACACCACCAACAACTAAGTCTAATTGGTTGAGCCAAACAAGGCCCAATCATCATGTCTTAGTTGTAATTAAATGATTAATTATTGATTTAGTTAAGCATTTAATATTATATTTCTACAAGTGCCTTGGGTAATCATGTAGACATGGTGAACTCAGGAAATCAAAGGTATTTCAAATTATGGAAATCAAATACTTAAATGGAAGTGGGTGGTAGGTAAGACGCTTAATTATCATTAACAACAATGTCCTATGTGACTTAGTACGTGGTGGGATGGCGTATGGGCGGGTTGTAGGCTCGACCCTTTCGTATGCCCTATACATAAGCATACCGAGTTGGATGATACAGGTGATGTTAATGAGGTTAAGGTTGTTACCGAAGAGATGGGTAAATGTTAATGTATACGTGTTTTTAGACTTTTAAACGAAATGTTTGAGACTAGAATGAGAATGAAACTGGATGATAAGTAAGACGCTTAATTATCATTAACAACAATGTCCTGTGTGACTTAGTATGTGGTGGGATGGCGTCTGGGCGGGTTGTAGGCTCGACCCTTTCGTATGCCCTATACATAAGTATACCGAGTTGGATGATACAGATGATGTTAATGAGGTTAAGGTTGTTACCTAAAAGATTCGTAATAGGCTATTCTTTTGAAATGGAATTGAATGATAGATAAATGCTTAACTATCATTAACAACAATGTCCTATGTGACTTAGTATGTGGTAGGATGGCGTCTGGGCGGGTTGTAGGCTCGACCCTTTCGTATGCCCTATACATAAGCATACCGAGTTGGATGATACAGGTGATGTTAATGAGCTTAAGGTTGTTATCTAAAAGAGGGTTTGCAAAAGCTATTTGTCAAAAACTAAACTATATGAACTCACCAACCATTGTGTTGACTTTTTTTCTTTCATGCTTTCTCAGGTGATGTACAGGATTAAGCTAAGGTTTCAGGAATGCATGCTAGGATGCCAGTTAGAGGACCTAGTAGTTTTTGGGAAGCACATATTTTGTTTACTACTGTGAATCACTTTTGATATCTTGTACGGTTACAAGATAATAGACTTATGATTCATGGTTAGATTTACTTGGTTAAATTATCAAACGTTGACAATTGTAATTTAACTTCGTAAATTCTAGTTTAATGTCATTGTACTTTAGTTATTCTTAACATTGATGCTATGTAAACAATATGATCATCACGATTATCACTCCCGATATCGCGCCCCGTGAACCTTCCACCCGACGGGACACACGATTCGGCTCGCCGGCTCGGGGTGTGACATAATGCTACATGCTAATGCTACATGCTAATGCTACATGCTAATGCTAAGTGCTAATACTACATGCTAATACTATATGCTAAGACTACATACTTTTATACTAGTTTGCTTAAAACACTGGATGCTTTTCATATGCAAAGACTGCAAAGACTAACAGGATGAAATGCTTTTATAAACTAACTTTGAAAGCTTGAATGCTTGAATGCTCAAACTCAGAAGGGCTTATGTACTTGATATGCTTACTATGCTCGAATACTCGAAATGCTTGGAATGTTCAGAATGCTTTAAACTCTTGTATGCTTTATATGCTTGAAATCCTAAGACAAACGGATTGGCCTCTCAGTGCTTGCCATGCCGGTTGTGAAGCTAGTACTTGTGCACAGAATACGTAAATGCTATGCTATATGAATGCTATAAACTTGTATGCTAAAGCTATCAGCTATGGTAGAACATACTGATTTGGCCTCTCAGTGCTTGCCATAGGGTGTTCTTCATAGTCGGGACTTGAAGGAACAGACCGTTGGCCTCTCAGTGCTTCCATAGGGTGTCCTTCATAGTCAGGACTTGGAGGAACAGACTGTTGGCCTCTCAGTGCTTGCCATACAGTGATTCCTCATTGTCCACCCATGATTGTGATATGTGACTAGGATGATTCTGGTTTTCTTTAGTTGACTTGGTGTCATCTTAGAAATCCTTTATCAAAACACCGATGTTGCTAATCACATGTAGTTCCGATATGGATTGATACTGGATTCCTTAGGGTGTTCAGTTGTCCATAAAGGTAACTCTAAAAGCTAGACTTGCAGATGCTATTGTGTGCATGTTGAAAACTTATAAACAAAATGCTAAAGCTATGGTGGGAATGGGATTGGATGGTAGGTAAAAGGCTTAATTATCATTAACAACACTGTCATATGTGGTTTAGTATGTGGTGGGATGGCGTCTGGACGGGTTGTAGGCTCGACCATTTCTTATGCCCTATGCATAAGCATACCGAATTGGATATTACAGGTGATGTTAATGAGGTTAAGGTTGTTACCGAAAAGGTTTGCAAAAGCTATTTTTCAAATACTAAAACTATATGAACTCACCAACCATTGTGTTGACTTTGTTTTCTTACATGCTTTCTCAGGTGACGTACAGGAATAAGCTAAGGCTAAGGAATGCATGCTAGGATGCCCAGTTAGAGGACCTAGTAGATTTTGAAAAGCACATGTGTTGATGATTGCTGTGAATCACTTTTGACATCTTGTACAGTTACAAGATAGTAAACATTTGATTCTTTTGATAGGTTTACTTAGTTAAATTATCAAACGTTGACAGTTGTAATTTAACTTTGTAATCCTAGTTTAATACTATTTGTGCTTTAGTTATTCTCAATGTTGATGCTATGTAAACAATCTGATCATCACGATTATCACTCACGATATCGCGCCCCGAGAACCTTCCGCCCGGCGGGACACACGATCCGGCCCTCCGGCTCGGGGTGTGACAGATAGAGATCGATTATAGAAAGTTTTAGGGATTTGAGTTTTGAAAATAAAGTATGACTTCGTAGTCACCTGATTTCTTCTTTCATAATCTCTTCTTTCTCTGTAAAATGAAAGTATAAGGTGAACTTTCCTTATGAGTCTTGAATATGCGACCCATCTAACTAAGATGCATGAAATCTTTCACATGTTATTTTATGCATAAAACACTTGTACATCCTGCTTTATTCATTGTACAACTTTTAAACTCTTAAAATTCATGGGTCAAACCTAATGATAATTTTTTTTTAAATCTAAAAACCAACCCAAACAACTACTACGAACAAACTCATTTTTGTATTATTGGAACCAGCTTTTCGAGCCTTAAAACCCTAAATTATAAACAATAATAATAAAATGCAAACGTTAAAATCAAACCATAAACCTAAAGATAAAACTACCTAAAAGCTAAAAAAAATAGCTTTAAAACCTAACCTCTAAAGCTAAAAGTTAAAGCTAAACCTAAAACTAATATCGTAAAGTTCAACGAGACGGTTCTAGCACTGCGGAAATGATTTCAATCAGAGTTCATTTTTGTGGGTTTTGGAGGTCTAGAGGTATTTTTAAGGGTTCATAGGCAAAATAAACTTTTTTAATTGATCTTATACCTATCCACATATTCCAATAGATCAAAGTGTACAAGGACACATAACATGTTCCTAAATCACATCAACTTTGATTTCGCGCCTTTCTTTTCAATTAAATGCATTTTTTATTAAATAACAATATTAAATTAGGTATACTTTTTGTACATTTTTAAAATAAAAAACATTTTTAAGACATTAGAAATATATTAATATTAAAAAATCACAATTAAAAAAATTATTATAAAATATAAAAAGACATGTTTAAAAAAATAATTTTAAAAAATTATAAATAAAAAATAATAATATTATTTTATTCCTTAAAATATTAAATTATAGAAATTTTAATCTTATTTTAAGTTAAAAGTTTTTTTTTTGACTATTTATTACATTTTTACATTACACACACTAACCTACTTTATTCTACAATTAATAATTGATTCTACAAAATGTCACGTGTTATACTCTTAATCATTATTCACATTTTACATTTATCTTTCTTTAATAAATTAAAGTAAAATCAAACTTAAACTTACTTTTATTTATAAAATCATTAACAAAGTTTAAGGAATTTTTAATTTAAATATTAACCAAGTTATAATATATTGTTAAATACTATTAATATGAACTTTTTTTATTAATATATACAATCATGTATTATGTATTATGTTTTATATTTTGTTATAATAAAGTTTGTTATTTATAAAAATATTAATTATATTAACAATTGATTATAAAATTTATCAATTAATAGCAACTTAATTTTTGAAAGTAACAATATAGGTTTAAATATATAAACTAATTTCTTAATTTTAAAAAAATAACAAATATGATATGCAAAAAACTATATAGAGATTTATAAGCTTAAGTTTACTTTTATTTTATATTTTTTTATATAATAAAATTCTTTGAATTATATATACTTATGAAAATATATAAAATTATGAAGTTTTTATTTGTAAACCCATGTAATACACTATATAGTATATATACTTTATATTACCTATATAAGACTATAAGAGTGAGGTCATAATAAAAAGGGGTTTTAGTGTAAAAATGTAGTAAATATCTAAGACAATTAGATACATAATTTAATGGTTGAGATTAGGTAGTATAGAATACTTTCTGAAAAATATATTTTAGTTATGGACACTTTTATTGACTTTTTATCACTCATCCCGTCTTTTTAAATGCTCATAAATTTTATATATGTTACCGTTTTTCTAAAAAAATCACTCAAAAAAAAACTAGTGTTTTTATCTCTGAAATAAGTATAACATTGTTATATAATTTTTTTTAACTAAAATTATGATTTCGGTCACCTTGCATTTGTAACGCGTCATTGAGTATTTTGTTCTTTATTGCGCATTTTTGTTCGTCATTGTGTATTACTATTTTTCTAAAATGATGAGATTTAAAAAACGTAATGGTAAAAAAACACAATCACATTCTTTTTATCATAATAATAAAATAATGACATATTTATCAATAAATAAAAAAACAATGCCAAGATAACACCAAACAATATAAAAACGTAAAACACAATGGTTAATATATATGACACAATAACATGAAATATATATTTTCCAAAACAAGAAGTTTTAAAAACAATATGTTCCATCTTTGGAATATTCTGAACCATTTATGAACGTCACAACAAAAATGATTAAAACATTTATGGCTGTAATATGAAATAAATAAAAATAAATAACATAAAAATTATTTAATATATAAAAACAATAGCAAAACACACATGGAATGAATGAAAACATATAACGCAATGATAAATATATATTATCCAATGACTTGATTGTAAAACACAATAATAAATATACAGTACACAATAACATTAACGTAAAACACAATGATTAAAATACATTTTTCAAAAATTTAAGATAATGTGTTTTCTAACATTATGAGGATTGAATAACACAATGTTGAAATAAAACAATTATGCACTTTTAATATATAAAACATAAGAAATTAAATAAAAACAATTTATTTAATACATAAAATAGTAAAATACAATGACAAAATAACACATAATGAGCTAAAAAGTAAAACATATCAACACAATTTTTTTATACAATTACTAGATTATTACCCGTGTATTACACGGATTTAATATAAAAACGACAACAACAGGGTAAGGCTAGCAGGACAGTTTCTGCTAAGTAATGTGCTCACAAATTGGATTATAAACCAGCTAATAATAAAAATTTAGTAATTATAAAACGATATTTTAATATAAAATGATTAATTTACGTATTAGTAGGTACTTTAAGTAATAAACAATAATTAAATTTTTAATAACTAAAGAATCAGTACCTGAGTTTATTGATTTGTAACAACTGAAATTTTTAAGGTAACTAAGGGGACTAGGAGTCGTCCCATTTATCCCCACTTTTCCGCGTTGCCACATCAGCGCCACATCAGCTTTCCTCACTTTTCCCTATTTTGCACGGTGTCGTCCCACTTTTCCCCATTTTCAAATCTTATTTTTAATTAATTATTTTAACAATAAATAATAATAATAATAATTAAATAGATTCATTAAAAATAAAATATAAAATTACATTAAAATTTAAAAAGATATTACATTAAATTAAAAAGATATTACATTAAATGAAAATACTAATTATTCGGGTTATTGGCGTGATATTGTTGCGATAAATGCTCCAAATGCTCGATAAGGTCGGCTCGAAGATTTTCGTGCGTTGCTCTTGATCGTAGCTGATAAAGAATGTTTTCTTCAGGCTGTTCATCGCTAGGAGGGTCCTCTATGTACTCTGGTGATATTGCTGGCCCATTCCATTTTAAAATCATCTTGTGTAGAATGATACAAGCATACATAATTTTTCGTAAACTTCGTGGATGCATTTGCTTTGCAGGACGATGCAATATATTCCACTTTCCCTTCAAAATACCAAAAGCTCTTTCAACATCCTTTCGTGCAGCGTCTTGTGCTCTCTTGAATCGACAACGTTTTAAATCATTTTCGGGAGGATGCTGCAACGATTTCACTATAGTTGCCCAACTAGGATAAATTCCATCACCAAGATAATATCCAAGCTTGTATTCGACGCCGTTAACCATAAACGGGCACTTTGGGGCTGATCCATCAAGTATGTTGCTGAAAACATACGAACGATCAAGAACGTTGAGGTCATTGTTGGAGCCTGGAGGTCCAAAGAAAGCATGCCAAAACCAAGTGTCTTGTGATGTCACCGCTTCAAGCATCACCGTCGGAACCTTGTAATCACCCCGTGTGTATTGTCCGCGCCATTCAATCGGACAATTCTTCCAAACCCAATGCGTACAATCTATACTTCCCAACATCCCCGGGAATTTGTGTCTTTCAGAATTCGCTTGGTATAGCAACTGAACATCATTGTAAGTGGGTTTTCGAAGAAATTCTTTTACATACAAACAAATAACACCGTCACAAAAATGGTCGAGGCTTTCACGCGACGTTCTTTCAGACATTTGTAAATACTCATCAAGAGCATCTGGAGCGTCACCGTAAGCTAATTGTCGTATCGCGGACGTGCACTTTTGAAGTGCAGTAAAACTTTGATGACCTCTTGCATCAAACGATGTTTGAAAGTATTGATAATGCATTTCAATATCGTCTATGATACGCAAAACTAAATCTCTAGGCATACGAAATCTTCTTTCAAATAATTCGTTGGTGAATGTTGGGTTGGTTTCGGTGTTAAAATAATGATCAACAAGCCTCTTGTGTGATTCGGCACGATCGTCCCGACATATATACCTTTTAAAAAAATTGTAACATATATATTGTAAAACACATAATAAAAAAATATAAAAAACAACTATACTAAAAAAATTGTGTATACCTTCTCAAAGAGGATGCGGTGGATGCAGACTCGTTTAAACTCGTGGCCACAATGGTTGACAAAAACTGAAAGTTTCGTTGTTTGATATTGATCTCGTCTTCTTCTGAACTTGACGATTTACTTTCAAATGGGGGAAGCTCAAACGTAAACGGATCCATTGTTTTAAACTTTATAAATTTTGAGTGTAGAATGAAAGAATAAAATGATAAAGAGTGTGAGTTGTGATTGTTTTGGAGTTGTTTAAATAGAAAAAAATTAGATTTTTTTTTAAAACATCCCAACGGTCCAAATTCACCCCCAACGGTCGACACCCTCTTCTCCCCATTCGGCTTGATTCGGTGAGGGGCTCCCGATTCACCCCACCCCACTTCCGGGGGGCGGTGTTCCCACTTTTCTCCGGACTGGTGAACGGCTCCCTGGGTTCTTCCCGAGCTCCACTCCGTCTCCCCTAACACCAAAACTTTTAATTGTTTTTGTAAAAAACTATTTGATGCAAAATTAAGATGGTAGTGTATCATTTTTTGAATTATTAAATTTAAGTGACCAAATTTGAAAATATCCTTAAATATAAAGGATCAAAAATATAATATATCCTGCAAAATAAGAAGGTAAGATGCAATTTTTTTTACTTATGTCATAATTTGAAAATATCATTAAACATAAATGATTAAAAGTGTGATTTTCACTATCATTTTTAAAACTTTAGTATTTTAAAGTATTTATTTTTAGGTATTCGTGTAAAAACGTCATCTGTTTATAAATATCTTGTTGTTTGAAATCTCTGTTTTATAGTTTGTTTCATTCTTTTAAAGATTTTTTTAGAGAAACTTGTTTATTGGAAAAGAAATACTAAAAATAGTGATTTAATCTTTCTTGTCATTAAAAATTTTGATTTTAGAAAATTTCATATTTTAGAATTTTTGTAAAGTATGTTTTTTACTAAAAAAAGAAATTTGATTTTGATTTTATTTAGAAACTATTTTTAATATTGAAAAAGTAAATAATATCATTAGTATTATAATCTATACTATATAATAAAAGAATAACAATTTTGTCACATGTCAAATTCTTACACCACTATTGGCACATGTCACATTTTTACACCACTATTGCCACTTGTCAAATTTTTATTAATCCACTTAATTCTCTCTCATATTAAATAACCATATTCTTTCTCTAATTAAATAATTATAATATAAGTAACTAATATATAATTTATCTTTTTAGTATAAAACACACTTAAAATTTTTTATAAAATATAAATGTTCTAAAATCAAAATTTTTATAGTAACAAAATTTATGTAAAAAACAAGTTATCTTACAAAATATTTATTTTTTAAAATAAAATATACTATAAAAGAAGTATTTATACAATGTGGTTTTATAAACAAATGACGTTTTTAATTTATTTAAAAACATAAGTAATAAAAATGATATAGAAAGTTACACTTTCGGTCCATTATGTTTAACGCTATTTTTAATTGGGTCCTTTAACTTTAATAATTACAAAAATTATATTTTATATTATTGATTTAGTGTTTAATATAATACAAACTAAAGTTTTTGACGTTATTTATTTCAAAGATACTAATTGCTACACATTGAAAGTTCATATAAAATTTGTATAATAATTAGAGTTTTTAATTATTTTTTTATTACTTAAAATATTTATTAATATGTGAATTAATCATTTTATATCAAAATATCGTTTTATAATTGTTAAATTTTCATCACTAACTACTTAATATTATATTAAATCCGTGTAATACACGGGTTAATAATCTAGTTAGTTAATAGGAGAAATAATTATGAATTTATTTAATATGGAAGAGAATTGAGTAATATCATAAAAGATGACATGTGGCATTATTAGTCTAAATATATGACAAGTGGCAAAAGGGATTTTTGTTTATTATAATAGTAAGATCTGAAATATTAAACACGATAACTAAAATATCCAATTTAAAAATTATAAAAATAATACATGTCAATCTCACAATGATATTTTTATAACTTTTCACAAATAAAACCCTTTTTTACGTTATACAATTGAATAAATCTGCGTTTAATGAATCATCATAATCATCACGAGCATGGCTTCATCAAGTAAGTATCGATTTTAGCTTCATAATTGTTGATTATAAATTACACATTTTCACCCCAAATTTCCATCTTACATCATAAGTGATGATGTCTCAGACGAGAATCTTGACGATTTCGAACCAAAATTGGATCTTAACGAAGGCGATGATGAGTATCCTAGTGGTGAATTTGAGTACACAAAACCTGGTGCCTGGAAGAGCTTCGTGGTAAATCTACGCATGCTGATTGCTTGCCCATGGCAAAGGATTCGCAACGGCAGTGTCTTGAATATTGAATTGCGCGGCAAGGTTTGATTGTCTCGATCCCTGTGTTCTTTTGACCTTTTGTTCATCTTTCAAATTCTTAGTTGATGATTGGTGATTGACGAATCACATAGTTTGTCGGTTCATATGTTTGCATATATTACTCAATTTATGACGAATTTAAAATATTTTACATGAATTTGATGTTTTTTTATGGTTCATCTGTGAATGATGGATTTGAATGTTGACTGTTGGCAAATGCAGATCTCTGATCAGGTGAAGAGTCGTTTCTCTTCAGGTTTATCCCTTCCACAACTATGTGAAAACTTGATCAAGGCAGCATATGATCCTCATATATCTGGTGTTTATCTGCACATTGAAACCCTAAATTGTGGATGGGGTAAAATTGAAGAAATTAGAAGGCACATATTGGATTTTAGGAAGTCAGGTATACATACCATGTCTTTTATTGGATTCTGAATAAGATGAATCATTTAATTTTCTGCCCTTAATAATGTTTTCTGTGATTTTATGATGAAGGAAAGTTCATTATTGGTTATGCACCTGAATGGCGTGAAAAGGAGTATTACATCGGATGTGCTTGCGAAGAGCTTTATGCCCCTCCAAGTGCTTACTTTTCATTGTATGGTTTAACTTCTAAGGCATTCTTTGTTGGAGGTTAGTTAACACCTAACTTTTTAGATCAACTTGTTGGCTTGTTTAAAAAAAAAAAACGGTTCACGCGCGCTGTATGCATGTGGCCCACAACATAATGTGAAAAATGCCTAACGGCCTTAAGGCAGTGCTTCATGCACATGTGGGTTTAAACTGGTCAAAATTAGAGTCTAGAGAACGGTGACATGTAAAAACAACCAAAAGGATGAAGAGACAATAATTAATAATATTTACTTGATGAAGAAGGCTGATATCTAAAATAGATGAGAGAATTACAACTTTTGGTTGTATGTAGAGTAACGCCTTGCATACATGATGTTCTTGCCTCGCGCCTTGGACCTCGAGACCTTATTGCCTTGGAGTGTCTCGTGCTTTTTAAAAACAGGCCTGTCGGTTTTTGATATCAACTTCCGAATTTAATCAAAGTGGTGTGTGTAAAGGTGTGCTTGAGAAAGTAGGCGTGGAACCACAGGTACAGAGGATTGGTAAGTATAAGAGTGCTGGTGATCAGCTGTATCGCAAGAATATATCTGAAGAAAATCATGAGGTGCTTACCACGTTGCTAGACAATATCTATGAAAATTGGGTAGATAAGATTTCTCAAGCAAAAGGTGAGGTTACGTTGTGTTTTCCCTCTAAAAATTGATTATCAAAGTAAACAGTTTGAATTGTTTCTATTACAGACAAGACAAAGGAAGAAATTGAAGGTTTTATTAATGAAGGAGTTTACCAAATAGAGAAGTTGAAAGAAGATAGATGGATAACAGATATAAAATATGATGATGAGGTATGCACATGAAAAAAAACATATCCAAACTATAATACTTGATAGATTTTACAGTTCTAAATGTTAAAAAGAAAAATTATTGATTTTGTGGTGATGCTAAACCTTTTTTAGGTTAGATCTATGTTGAAAACAAGATTGGGCATTGCAGAGAAGAAAAAACTGCCACTTATTGAGTACAAGTGAATGCCACTCTTGTATAGTTTTTATTTTCTTTTCTCCAAATTTGCGTATGTTTGCTTTGATAGATGGCTTTATTATCATGGCTTCAGGAAATACTCAAGAATTAGGAAATGGATTTTGGGGTTATCAGGTGGCAAGAATCAAATTGCAGTAATTAGAGCTTCTGGTAGCATTAGTCGTGTTGTAGGGTCGTTTTTTTCACCTAGTTCAGGCATCATAGCTGAGCAATTCATCAAAAAGATTAGAAAAGTAAGAGGTATGCAAAAACATTATATGGTTTTCTTTATCATGGGAATGTATAGCTTAAAGTATAAGGGCCAAAAGGCAATACATAACGATTGAATAGTAAATTGGAGCATGAACAGATTGATAAACACTAAAATTATGATAAAACGCAAGAACATGTTAGATTGATAATCAGTCTGATTCACTAGAGGCTACTATCCAAGTACAAGTACAAACAAATAATTAAAAGACAACAACCTCAAACTAAACAAAAGAGATGCTTAAGATATATATAAATTGGTAGTGGTGGTTTTCATTTTGGATTTTGAATTGTTCTGCTAAGCACCCACTATTCCACTAAACACTAACCTTGACTTAATGAATCCATGACAATTCGAATATCAACTGGAGGTGCTCCAATGAGGTCACTAGATTGACCCGTTTATATCTTCGGGAGTACACTACTTCCTACCCGATAAACCAACTTGTCTTCAAGTCGGAAGGAAGGAAATTGAGAGGCTAGCAAGTCATAGTTCTCCTAGTTTGAAATCTTCCTAGGGGCAATTTCTCCTAGAAATAAGTAATTCTAGAATAGCTTGACCGACTTCCTTTACCCAATGGGAGTTGTGCTCTTGTTGAGGTTGTAAGTTGATTTCCTAGTCTTTGGTGATAGGTAAAGGAGCTACAGGCGTAGTTGGTAATTGTCCTCTAGCTGGCTTAAGCATGGAAACATGGAAGGCCAGATGAATATAGGAATCTGGTGGGTGGTCAAGCTCACATTTGACTATTCCAAGTTCCAACCTTATGATTGATGTAGCATTGGCCAAAGAATATAGGAGATAGTTTCTCATATTTGCGTTTAGCTAGACTCTTCTGTCGGTAAGGTTGGATCTCTAGAAACGCACTGTCACACACATTAAAGGTTAGATCGTAGTGCTTTAGGTCAGCTTGACTCCTACCTCTGTAAGGCACCGAACTCTTCAAAGACCTTACAGTTGAATTTACATATCATACATGTAGTTCTTAAACTAAAAACTTTCAAAACATTATATGACAACATAATTTAATGTAAATAAGTACAACCAGATCAAATTTAAGCTATTCAAGTTGTATTTACAAACATTCATAATTGTTTATACAAATGTGCCAAGTCTTGTGGATGCTTGGGTAGTTTCTTCTTGATGTGCCTGAGTAGTCTCTTTCTTATCTTCCTTACTAGTCAATCTGATATAAATGAAAATTATCAGCAGCGCTGAGTGAGGATGCTTGGGTAGTTTCTTCTGTGATCACAAGTCTTCAGGTCTTGAAGCTTTAATTCTGCGTGGTTAGTAACCGCCTTGTCAACAATTATCTCATTTAGTGCCACAAATTGTGTAAGCATGTCTGCTGGATTTTCGTCTCTTTTGTGTTGTTTAGCTAATTAGTGGCATACATTCTCATTAGCAAAGTACAATGGACAGTGTGTCTGTTTTATGTCTAATCCTCTTGAGTCTTGAAAAGCCTTCTACCAAACAAGATCCTTACTAGCCTCATCGATTGCCATGTACTCAACCTCTGTGGTCGAAAGTGAAACACTTTTTTGGAGACTAGAGATCCAACAAATCACCGTTTAACCCATAGTAAACGCATATCCCATTGTTCTCTTGTAAGTCTCTTTACATCCACTCAAATCTGCATCAAGTAACCCTTAAGAGTAGCATCTAAACCTTAAAACACAATGCCATTTTCGGCGTACCTTTTAGATACTTGATACTTATGGTGCCATTTAACTGCTTCCTAGTGTTCTATCCTGGAGTAGACATGTAATTGATGACAATCTTTACTGTGTGAGCAATATTGCTCCTAGTGCACACCATAGCAATCATATGATTTTCCATTGTCAATGTGTAAGGAATCTTTTCTATATTGGCCCTTGTCTTGATCGGCTTTAAGAGACTGATCCTTTAAAAGCTTAATGTGACTACTCAATGGCAAACTTCAAGTAGTGGTTTTCTCATTACTCATATTGAACTTCTCTATGATTCTCATTTGTATTTCTCTTGAGACAAAATTCAAGAGTTGTCCTTTTTGTTTCTTGTGATGCTCATACAAAGTATTTGCTTGGCTGGATCCAAATCCTTCATTCCAATCGCCTCGTATGTATGTTTCTTTAACTTGTTGAATTCTAACATGTATGAACCGACAATCAACATATCATCTACATAAAGAAGGATAATATAGGAATTCTTGAATTTCCTGTGTTGCTAAGATAGCAACAGTAATCCATCTCACACCTACTAAATACATATATGCCCATCAAGTCATCATACTTTATTTACCACTGTCTAGGAGCCTACTTTAAACCATATAAACTCATCTTTAGTTTGTATATCAAGTTTTCTTTCCCTATAGTTTGAAAAACCCTTTGGTTGCACCATATAGATGCCCCTAAAGATCACCATGCCGAAAAAACAATCTTCACATCTAGCTGCTCTAGATGTTAATTTTCTGCAGCTATATGGTAGTTATTTTCACCACTGATGGAAAATTTCATTATAATCTTTCCATATTTATGTTGGAATCATATTGTTTACCAGTCTTGCTTTGTACTATCATGCTCATCTTGTAGACTCATTTATTCTAAGGCGCTTTCTTTCTACCTTGAAGTTTAGTTAGAACCTAATTTCGGTTCTTTTCAAGTGAACTCATTTCCTCTTTCATTGCACGCTCCCACGGAAATGAGTTTATTAAACCAATAGATTCAGAATAATGCCGTGGTTCACCATTTTCGTTAAGAAAATAATTAATTGATAGCGAAAATCTCTTAAGGGGTTTAGTTTCTCTGGTCGACCTGTTAACCCAATGCTGGGGAGTATTGGATTCAATGGTAGATTATGATTTTGACTCTAGTGGCAATTGTACAGGGTCTAAACTCCCACTATCAAATATGTCCTCATTTTCTCATAAATCATCATGCTTTGCATTATTTGTTTCTAAATTTTTTTCTTGACTTTTTAGTTAATTTAGGATCTCGGTTTTCAAGTACTTTCATGCATTGGGCATCCCAAAGCCTATAGCCCATGCTTTCAGCCCAATAACGAATGAAGGTAGATCTTTTTATTCCTTAGGGTTAAATTTATCCTTCTCAAAGTCTTTTATACTAACATAAGCATCACAATTGAATATCTTCAGATGTTTGATAGTAATGTTTCTTCCAAGCCACTCCTCTTTTAGTATTTTGAAACCAAGAGGAACCAAGTGTCCTTGGTTAATTAAGTATGCAACAATGTTGACTACATGGTCCTAAAGGTCTTAAGGAGTCCAAACTCCAACGTTAAGCCTAATGCTTTTGGCTCTCTCATTAATCGTCCTATTCATCCTTTCAGATAACCCATTTTACTTGGGAGTGTCTGGAATGATTTTGATCATCTTGATAATGTTAGTATTCCCCGCCATTATTTGATGTTAAAGACTTCACCTTCAAGTATGTTTCCATCTCAACAATTGCTTTCCATTTCTTGAAAACATCAAACACCTCAAACTTATTTTTGGTAATCTGAACCCAAACTTTTCGAGTTGCATCATCAATGATGGTGACAGTGGTTTGAACCTCTTAAAAATGAAACATGGTTTGGTCCAAACACATCAGTGTGGATAGGCTCAAGTCTCTCAGTCTTTGGTGTCTACCTTGTCTTCACAAAAAAAGTCACTGCATTGACATCCCCTTTGGTTCCTCAACCATGTACAAGCTACCTCTTTTCTTCCCTTGAGAGATTACCAAGTTACCTTTGATGACTTTCTACTGTCCACCTCCAAAATGAATACCATCTCCATCATCTAACTTTTTAATCAAGATAAGCATCTTTCTTAAATTAGGAATTACTCTAGTATCAGTCAAGATCTAAATAGTTGCTAAGGAAGTCCTCATCAATATCCCCTTTTCCAGAGATGTTAAGAGTCTGATCATTTACTACATGAACTTTATCAAAGTTTCATGTTTCGAGGTTCTTCATTCTTTTCGTGCTAAAGGTAGCATGAAAGGAAGCGCCTGAATCCATAATCTAAGACTCGGTTTTGTTATTGACACAACAAATAAGGGTTTCATCTTTTGAGCATTCAGTAGTCACATTTACTTATGTTTAGGGTACTGACTTCGGAAATGCCCAATTTCTTTGCAATTCTAGCAGGTTATGTCTTTCCTGGGTTAGATTTTTTTTTTCTTGATTTGGATTTTCTATCACTCCTTTCAATGCTTGACAAGGAACTAGAAGATTCATCTAGTACCCCCACTTGTTAGGTATTACGTGTAGGGGACTGACCTGAGAATATGGTTCGGGTTACAATAATCAACACACCTACGACTCGGGCCTTACTGCTGTCCAGAGGCTGTCTTCTGGTGGTCTGCGGCAGCAACAGCAGCACCCTGCTCCAGTTAAAATCTTCTGATCAGTAACTGAAGAAGGCAGTCCAGTCTACAAACAACAGCAGAGGCTGGTGTTCGGTTTCTTGTGTGGCGGCGCAAATACAAACACACACACACTATGTATATTGAAAGCAGTAAATAATAGACATGTGATGTAACATGATTCGGTCGGGGTTATTTACGTCCACAGGCACCAGGTTTTCTTTTCATTTATTATTTTGTGACAAATGATTACAAGTAAAATGAGAGATATATATAGATTTTAACCCTTTACTAACTTAATTAAATAACAAACTGGGCCTTAAATTAGGTTTAGGGCCGGCCGGTCCCAAAGCCTCATCTATCTTCTAATCGCAATGTAAAACCTGATTTGACCCAATATGGGCCAACAACCCATAACAAGAAATTGGCAGTAATGGTGTTCACTTTGCATTTTGAATTTTCCTGCTACCACCTACTCATCCTTTAAAAAATGAAGCCTTTATTCTTGACCTTAACTTAATAGATCCATGACATATCCAAATAGCAACTGGAGCTGCTCCAATGAGATCCTTGGATTGACCCGTTTACATCCTCGGTAGTACACATGACTGGAATGCTATCTCAGATCCGCACCCACTTTCTTACTTTGAATTTTAATTATTGGTGGGGTTTTGTAAAAACGCTTGTTTATACGTACAGATGCAACAAGTGTAGACCATCGGGTTTTTTCCATCTTTAATCATTGTGTTCATTAGTTACCATGACTTGAAAAAAAATAATAAAATGCACTCACCTTTAAGAAAAGGAAATAAGGACATGGTGCTAATCCTTATCTTATAACCTACTTTTATGTATATGGATTTAATTTGTTATTCATTTTTCAGATTCAAAAAAGTATAAGGCTGTTATCATTCGAATTGATAGCCCCGGGGGTGATGTTCTTGCTTCTGACTTGTAAGTGATTTTGACCTGAAAAGTAAGGTTTATTTAACATTTAGATATACTCATTCTACAATAAAGGGTGGGGCTAAAACATGTTAAAGTTTATAGCTTTGTTCCAAATCTATAAACATAAATGTAGCTAGTGGAGGATGCTACATGTAGTTAGGCACTTAGGCTTATGTTTTGTGCAGAATGTGGAGAGAAATTAAACTATTGGCTGAATCTAAGCCTGTGGTTGCATCAATGGTTGATGTAGCAGCTAGTGGAGGATACTACATGGCCATGGCAGCGCATACTATTGTCTCAGAGAATCTTACTCTAACGGGTTCAATTGGTGTAATCACAGGTCTGTTACAATATCCTTGCAATTCTTTTCCTTAAATTTTGGTTTGGTTTTTTGTCACATTTGTTAAATCTTCCTAACAGCCCCACTAAAATTTAGGTGTCATTAGAGAAGGATAGTATAGTAAATATGGGTGTCATTCTTTTGAATTCTGACTGTTGTAGCCAAGTTCAATTTGGGGAAACTATATGAGAAGATTGGCTTCAACAAAGAAATTATATCAAAGGGACAATATGCTGAGCTGTATGCTGCTGATCGGTCATTCAGGTGATCCTTGATATCTAAGAAATAAGAATTGAAATTATGCCATCCATAGGCTTGATAATAATAAACAACAACCTTACCCAGTATATTCCCACTTTTCAGTAGGGTCTGGGGGGGAAGGATAGATACAAACCTTACCCCTATCCCAATTGGGATAGAGAGGTTGCTCCGAAAGAGTCCCCGGCTCAAAGTTATAGTTTGAAGTTGATCATTCCAATGATTTTAACGTTATTTTCACAAATAACTAAAATAACGTTAAAATTAGTGCACTTTTACTTTTGCCCCTTAAGGGCCCACACATATATACATTAAGTTTTCTAAATTACCAAATTATGTTTCTGTTTAATTCTCATTAGTTTTTGAATCATCCTAACCAAAATCTTTGTGCAGACCTGATGAAGAAAAACTTTTTGCAGAACGTGCGCAGAATATTTATAAACAATTTCGTGACAAAGCAGCATGCTCAAGATCGATGAGTGTATGCGGTTACTTGATTAAATAGTTTATTGTTTTAGGTTACACAGTTACCAAAAGTGTGGTCATATCATGACTGCAGGTGGATAAGATGGAGGAGATAGCTCAGGGGAGGGTGTGGACTGGTAATGATGCTGCTTCACGAGGTTTAGTTGATGCAATTGGAGGCTTTTCACGGGCTGTTGCTATAGCTAAACACAGGGCCAACATACTGCACAACAAAAAGGTTGGTTTCATTGTGCTCCCTGTTTGCATTGTGCTCAAATGATAACTTTGAGCTGGGGACTCCTTCGGAGCAGCCTTTCTATCCCAACTGGAAGAGGGGTAAGGTTTGTCTTCATCTTTCCCCCCAGACCCTATTAAAGAGTGGGAATATAATGGGTAAGTTTGTTTGTTTGTTAGTTAAAAAAAATAAAAAGAAAAAAGAAAGAAAGAAAGATACTAAATTAATGAGATCTCTAATACACATGATCTACTATGATGTTTGTTGTTATAAAAAAAAAAGCTAAGCGACCTAAGGATGTAGATGAACCAAACGTTTAACGAATAGGTCTTGAATTGTTCAGTGGGAAGTTCGTTTATGTTCATTCGTTTAAATAAATGAACGAACACGAACAAGAAATTCCGTTCGTTTGGTCAAATGAATGAACATGAAGAGAGGTCGTGTTCCTTCATTTATGTTTATGAATGTTAAGTAATGTGTTCTTTCACGAGTGTTTACTTTTGTTTCATTCACTAAATCTGTTCTATGATTTCAATTTTTAAATTTTTAGTCTATTGTTAACCTTTAAACTAGAAATCTAGTCATTTGGATTTTATATCTTGCTAAAATCATATTAATTTGAAACTTGCATATTTGAAACATGATTTTAGGATCAATTATGATTATTAATCTAACTTTATAATTGTTTTATGATAATTATATTTTATGATTTTTATGTTAAGTGTTTAATTTTATATTTATATAAGATGATTATATCTAATATTTGAGATTGAAACTGTTGATTTATAGTTTTTAAAATACATTTGTTTATTTGCGTTTGTGAATAAGTTTCATCCTTTAATGAATAAGAATGAACAAGAAATTTCTTTTTGTCAGTGTTTCTAAACCATTCATGAACAAGTTAAGTGTTATACAAACATGATCAAGGGCTCGTTCGTGTTTGTTTGGTTCGTGTACAACTTTAATTGGCCATCTAATGAAACAAATTCACTTTTGGTGACTGTTTTGACCAGTTTCTTTTTATTCATTTATTTCTATTACGAAGTAGCTCTAGGGCATAGCCTCCAGTAACTGTCTTAGCAGGACAAATTCTAATCAACGAAGGCCCTTTTAACCACACTCAATCTTAAGTGCCAGTCAAAATGGGCTGGTTGACCCGGCTAGGGACGTCCAAAAAATCCGAAATCCGAAAAAAATCGAAATCTGAATCGTATCCAAAACCCGAAAAAAAGATCCGATTGAGAGATTCGGATCGGATATCCGTTTTTCTTATTCGGATTGGATATCGGATATACAAAATCTTGTTTAGTCGAATCAGATATCCGAATTAAATTTGAATAACTCGAATAAAACCTGTCATTTTTGTTTATTCACATTATTCGGATGTAATTTAAGTATATTTAGGTTTTTCGGATAGATTCGGATCGGATTAGCATATTTCTAATTCAGTCGGGTCGGGTTTCGGATAGAGTTTTAAAATGTTCAAATTCGAATAACCGAAATAAACTGTTATTTGACCCATGAACACCACTAAAACCGGCAACACTTTTTATTCTTCTATATTCGTAGATTATTATTTTATAAACTAGATTTTAGGAAATAATAACGTTAAGATAATAAGTTAATTTATCAGATAAAATGATTTAAGAGGTAAGGATTTGAACACACTTTACCCAATTTCTGCTCATTTAAACCGTTTATCCCGGGGTGTGTCCATATTAAATACTTATTTTCAAATTTTACCCACTTGACCGTTCAAGTTAGTTAACCTGCTTTCATATAAATGGGTTGAAATTGCTACACGTGTGAAGCAGCACACAGATGATACATCTGTAATAACAATATCGTTAATTGTCTTAACAGGTTACTCTGGTTGAGCTGTCAAAACCATCACTATCTTTACAAAAAATCCTAATTAGCATGTTGAGCTCAGTGATCAGAATAGACACAACACTAAAGCATCTGCAGGATGATTTTGCAACGTGTGATGGGGTGCAAGCCCGTATGGACGGAATCATGTTTCACGGTTCAGAAGGATCTTCATTTGCAGAACCTCATTTCAGTTTGCTAAAAGACTACCTAACTTCGTTTTGATCCGAGGAGCATATTACACGTTTTAATAACCAAAGCTAAGGTATGAAGCATGTTGATTTCCAGTTAATGTTGCATTAAGGCCAAAAAAAGCAGTCAGACTGATGCAAAATTGGCATTCTGAAATTGATGTCGTGATTGTTCTCGTTCTCTTTGAATTCGATATGAGGAAGTTTAGATTGTTCTGTTTTGTGCTAAAAGTAAAACCATATTCTTAAGCCAAAGTAAACGCAAAATGTCGTTTAAGTTGGTCTATTACACTTTTTATGTTTGAATTATTGGAATTGAGTCGTGCGAAACAATCGTTGAAAGCATGTTAAGAAAGGTGTTTGTGTAAATGTAAATCAACTATCTAGATTCTCTCGTGACAACTCTTATTATCAGATTGCTACTTTTTTTGTTTTTTTTGTTGTGTTGTTCCATAAAAATAATAAGTTCGTGACTTTTGAAGCTCTTGTTGATGTTTCATTATTTGCTAGGTGCCAAGCTAAGACATCTAATCGCTTATTGTGTTTAATTATAGTTCATGTTTCAAACTTGTCTTAAGTTGCTACCTATCTTTCGAGCTATAACTTGTGGTAAAATATATAGGTGTGATACAACTTATGAGTGTAAGAAGTGTCTGGCCTTTTGTTTATCTTTTAGACTTGTGGGTGATGTTTATTATCAAATTACAACACATCATCTTCTATGCTTTGTATTATTTTTTAAAGTGTTAAATTTGGTCATATGCTTTTCTATTTTTAAGTCACGACTTGAGAAAAGGATTTGTGTATCATGGGTTTGAGAATCATTTAATTATATTTATGGGTGTTACCTTTTCATGTCCCAAGTCCAATGTTGTGAAATTTTTCATAGCATTGAAATCATCCATTTGTTAATTGTCCCATCATGCGTAGACCCCATTGTCAATTGTTTGTGGAATTTTTTGGAGAAATGGTGTACTATCCTATACTGAAATGGAAAATGGTCTAGTCAATGGAGGTATTTGGAAAATGGGTGATTCGTTCCTATCACTAGCGGATCCAGCATTGGTGGTTTGAGTCCGCATGTTGGAGAAGCGGATCCGCTAATGGGACCAGGGGACTCATGCATGTTTTAACGCTATCATGCTTGTTTGTGGCCGGGGTTAACGGAGGTGTTCTTCCGCACATGGGACCAGCGGACCCTAGGGACTCCGCCCCTCTCACCAGCGGACCCTAGGGGATCCGCTCCTCACAAGAACAAGGCCTAATTTGTCCTCATCCCATGCGAATATATTTCTCGGCATGCATGCAGGGTACATACATCACGCATGCACACGTTTTTTGCTTTTTTTTTTGAGTTTTTTCACACAAGCTTTATACACACAGTCTTTTTTTTTCTTAATAGACCTCATATGTTTTACACATTTTTTTATTTGATTATAAATTAAAAAATTATTATTATTGTTATATAAAAACCACGATAGGTGTTGCTATTTTTCTTGTGTGAAAAAAATGTCTAACAAAAGAAACAATATTTTTTTCAACTCTAAAACCGCCTCTTGAAGATGTATCAGAAATGTCTAGTAATGAAGAAGACATCCAGCCTCCGCTTGTAAACCCGCCTGTAAACGTGGTTGCATACCTTCCTGTAAACCCGGTTGTAAACCTTCCTGTAAACATTCTTGTAAATCCGCGTGTAAACATTCCTACAAACTTTCCTAGCATTGATGAATGAGATAAAGAAGGCAATGATGTGTATTGGAATTGGGCTTTCAATAACCTATTTCCCGACAATCAATATCAGGAACAACCGATAGTTGAACAACAGTTTGGTCATGAAGAACCAGAAGATGAGTACGTGCAGGATGATCCATGGGCAGTTGATGATGATGTAAATGAAGAGACATTAAATCGTTGGAGGAATCACGACCCATGGGAGGACGAACGTAGTACATATTCAGATTTCTCGTTCGATTCAATATTTAATGATTTATTATGTATGCTTTATCATATTTCATCACCATGCGTTTCTTTACGAGGAAATGTTTGAATAAATTGAATGGTTTTTAATGTTTTTTGAATTTGGTATGTAGTCTTCACATGGGTTAATAAATAAAAATAGTTAATAGACATATGATTTCATAAATTAGAATACTTAATCGGTTACAACACATACGACATAGTTGTTTACAATGCATAAATATGAAAAAAATACAACTGATATAATACTCTTAAAAACAAACATTAAATCCTAAGAATCACTCGAACGTGGCAAACATCTCCAAAGTATATTTGGTCGGCCATGAAGCGTCTGTATGCTATGCGCGACTCCCTGAAGTTATTAGTTACGTTCAATTGTTTTCCAGTAATCAAATGCTCTATTAACATGCAGACATGCACCCCTTGATTACCAAACAAATCTGCCCTCCCTCTCTATCATCCAATGGATGGAAGGGCAGAGTCCTTTGGTGTCCAGAATTGGGGCCTCGCAATCACTATTTTATCTCATGCATTTCTTCGTTCATGGTTCGATATTGGGTTTCAGACAAGCTACCGCCGCATCCATTTCATTAGGAATTGATGATCTTTTAACAATACCTTCTAAAAGATGGCTAGTTCAAGACGCTGAACAACAAAGTTTTATTTTGGAAAAACACCATCATTATGGGGGCTGACGCCTGCCCAGTGCCGGAAGGTCAAGGAAGTTGGTGACCTGATGACAGGGGAGCCGGCGACCGAAGCCCCGGTGAACGGCCGTTCATCTTTGGCGCAGGAGCGCTCGATCAGTGAGCTATTACGCACTCTTTCAAGGGTGGCTGCTTCTAGACAAACCTCCTGGCTGTCTCTGCTCCGATGGAACCTTCTCTTCTACCGTAGATACACAGCCCAAGCCATTATTCTTTTCTAATCGTAATGGACGATTCCATCGGTTATAATCGAAAAAAAGTAAGAATAGGTTTTTCAAACAAAAAAAAAGTATTTTTCTTTATCTTTTTGCTTTTTTTCAAGTATTTTGAACTTCAAATTTTCTTTATTCCCATAATTGAACATAGTTTTCGTTTACTTTAAAACTCATTAACTTCTCTGGAAAGCCAGTTTTTTTAAATACTTAATGTTAACCAACAAAGCCTCAAAATATACCGAGATCTTCATCAATTTTGGGCGAACCGCCCGTCTGTGCTTTTCGCTTGAAAAGCACTCACTACAATATATCACCAAATTGACATTTCGTAGGCCCACTTGCAAAAGCAACCACTCGTGATATTCAACACAGAATGGAAATCAAACATAATTACGTCAAAAAAACGACGGAAATGGACTTGACTTCGCGTTTGCAAAGCTAACGGTATTTTTGGTACATGAGTCTACCAAATAGTCATAAAACTGAGGCGGCAGAATTGACGAGCGCATATCTCTAGCTCCTTCCTTTTGTTGTTGTCTTTGTCTCTAGTGCATCATTCTTCCAACACAACCTTGAATATGCTGAAATATAATGTTCAATTAAACAAAAAGATGTTAATTATTTTAAAATTTAATTTATTAAAAAAATACATGAAAATCATGTATAATATTTGTAACCTCCGGTCTAAGGTATCTATTAGAAGTGTAACCCAAAACTGTTCCCCAAAAACTGCGTTCTAGCTGTAGAGGCGTATTAAAAACAACGTAATAACAGAACTGGAGCGTCTCCGTTAAGATAAAATTCTTCCACATGTGTAGACCATTTTTAAGACTCATCGTCCAAAATGGCCCATTTGCGAACACGTTGACGGTGTACACTGTCGGTTTTGATCATATTCTTCAGATCGATTTGTTGAGTGTGTACTCCGATTCTTCTGGTTCTTGTTGTTCATGAACTGATGGAGTCGATGAACTTGCATTCTTAGTTGTACATCTACATTTTTGGAAAACCCAAGTTGAAGCCTTTTGAACAGGTTGAGAATTATATTCGTCATTCACAGTTTGCTTGTTACAGAGGTTATCCATATTTTAAAAAAAAATATTGGAATGTTGCTTGTTAAGATATGGTGATTGAAAGTTATGATGGAGTCACTTATTTATATATGTGGTGGTAGGTATGAGTTCAGTTTCAAGTGGTGGTGGTGTTAGGTTTGAATGATTTATAACGTTTTTTATTTTGCTTAAAACTTACTAAATGTGGTAGGTATGTGAGTTCATTTGCATGCGGTGGTAGGTATGTGAGTTCATTTGCATGTGGTGATAGGTATGAGTTGTAATCCAAAGGTGATGGTGGTAGGTATGAGTTGTAATCCAATTGTGGTAGGTTTGTGAGTTCATTTGCAAGTGATGGTAGGTATGAGTTCAGTTTCAAGTGGTGGTGGTGTTAGGTATGAATGATTTATCACGTTTTTTATTTTGCTTCAAACTTACTGGTTGTGGTAGGTATGTGAGTTCATTTGCAAGTGGTGGTAGGTATGAGTTGTGGTGGTGGTGTTAGGTAGACATTATTTGTCTATAGATAACAGAAGAATTCTTCAAGCTTGTCATTCATTTTGCAAATTATCATTTTCTTCTTCATCTGTTCTCAATTACAAAATATGTCATTTTATCGTTTGTTTATTGTCAAGCTTTATCGCGGCTCATATCTCCCGACTAAGTCAATCAAATATAAGTTTTCCAGTAAAACAAATTCGCGCATATCTAAAGGATACATTAGACGTTGATGTTTATTATTCGAAGGCGTTGCTTGGTCGTAGAAAAGAAATAGAGAATATTCATGGTAGCTGTGATACCAACTTTATAGAGTTACCTTCTTATATGAGAGAGTTGCAAAGCAGAAACAATGAGACAGTAGTCTAGTGGTTGCATCACCCTCATGGAACATCCTAATGTAGAAATTTTAAATATGTATTTTGGGCGTTCAAGTCGTCCATCGATGCATTCCATCTTTGTCAACCAGTTATATCCGTCGAAGAAACTCACTTAAAAGGACCATATCGGAGTAAATTGTTGACTGTTTGCTTCAAAGAATGCAAACAATTACATACTTCCAGTTGCATACGCAATTATTGACGAAGAGACAACTGAAAGCTGGTCCTAGTTTTTGAAGCGGTTTCGTGATCATGTTGCCGATGACAGAATGGGACCTATGTGTTTTTTATCCGACCGGCACAAAGGAATCATTCATGCAATGAAAAATATGGATGATTGGAAGGAACCAAATGCATATATCATTGTTTTTGTCTACATCACACTAGAAATAACTTAATGAACCGGTTTAAGAGCGCCATCATAAAGAAACTATGTTGGGCTATTGGACGCACGACCTAGAAAAGGAAGTATATATCAGTCATAAAGGAGTTGAGGATCATCAATGAGAAGGCATGGCAATATTTGTTGAACATTGAAAAAAAGGCAGTGGACACTTCTATTTGATTCGGTTCGTCGTCATTGGGGTACATTAACAACAAAAAAATCTGAAAGCTTGAATAACATTTTGTGTGATGCTCGTTTGTTGCCAATAAAAGCATGCATTAACTTTACATTTTAAAAATATGTTTCTCAATATGTAAAGCATGCTGAGATTGCTAACAATTGCAACACTGCTTTATCACCTTGTATGTGGCGTGTTTTTAATAAGTGTGATGGCTTGCGCAAGATCACGAAGTTTTCTTGTATGATCACCTTGAAGCGCGATAAAGGGTCACGTCAAGAATGGAAACCAACGATGACGTGGTAACGACTACACTGTTGAATACATCAGGAAAAAATGCACGTGTCGGAAATGGTAAACAGAAAGATTTCCATGCTCTCGTACTATAGTTGCTTGTCGTCACAGAGATGGATTGCTACATGAAATTGTCGATGCTCGATTCCATACGTTTACATATTGACAACAGTATGGTGGTCATTATTACCCACTACGCCACAAGGCTCTTTAGGCAGATGCAGGTTGGAGAATACAAGGAGACCCGTCAAAAGTTACAACACTACGAGGATGGAGGCGTTCGAGAAGAATCCGAAATGAAATGGACGTCTAGTATGCCGATGAACCTAGAAATTATAAATGTGGTATATGTAAGGAACTAAGACATCGCAGGACCAATTGCCCATATGCGAATCACTGATACAATATTTATGTTTAATTTTTATTTGTTTGTAATATTGCTTTGGTTATTTATGTTTTTATTTTGCTTAATTTTAATATATAATGAATATTTATAGTTTTTTTATATGGTTTAACTATAATAAAAATTTTGATACCGGAGTAAATTGTAATTTTTAATAAAACACTAAAAATATATTACAAATATATTACAATTCATCATATATTACAAATACAATAAAAAAATTCTAATGATCGTGGCGGTTAAGACGGTGTCTTGTACCGCAGGGTGGTGGTGTTCTTTGCCTTCTGTGGCGTTGATTGTTTTCCTTTACGTCTACTTGGCTTGGCATCATACCCAAACTCAGATTCAATGATATTGGTGACACGTCCAAGTATCGTGGTTGTTCATACGTAGATAGACCTCCGGCAAAATAATTAAATGAAGAATGCTTTTGAAAATCGGTATGAATCATATTTGGAGTAACGGTATAATCCATGTGGTGCTGAGGTGTCACATCATACTCACTATATGAACTAGTCGGGAATTAAGTCAGTCGAATGCAGGTATATAAGGTGATACACACGCTGCAAACATATTTTGGTCATTTAGTTCATCTTGAGAGTTTGATGGTCCTTCTGCTTCAAAATTTGAAAGCGAGAGGTTCCTGCTTAAAATTTTGAAAGCCAGAGGGTCCTGCTTTGTCGGATATATCTTTGTTGTTTCAGCCGGCACCACGTGTAGTACGTCTCCTGTCTACGAACCACTTGGGATAATTTCTCATTGCCCAGAGGGTCAATAGGTTGGGTTGTCAAGTGTGTTGACAATGCCAAACGATGATTCTCGTGTGCAAGTCCCATCACTTGTGAAATGGTATCGTGTATATGTTGAAATTGATTTTGCGTTTCAGGATTATCACCAATAAATTGTCTTGTAGTTTGGTATATTTGACCCAAGTCATCCATCTACAATAAAAAAATATAAATTAAATATCTTTTAAAAAAATCAAAAAAATATTACTCAGATTTTATAAACATACCATCAGTTGATATACACCACCGTCATTTTGAAATCCCTGTGGATTGACCTCTTCTGATCCAGGATTGGTTATATAGAGGATGGCAAGAGACCTATACCACCTCATGTATTCATCACTTACAGTTGGTGACGGAATGTGTTGCCCGTCAATCATGTTAGTCAAACGTTGGTTCCAATAAAACACATAATTTTGATGATGTCTTAACCAATCCTTGTTTAATTTACCACCATGATTCAAATTATGTATCATGTGGTGTTGGTCCATTGTTAAAGATATTGGGTTTGGAATTTGTTGCAACATATCAAGCTGTCTCATAACTCTAGAAGGGTTATGGGGCTCAACAACTTCCCAAAGAATGAGAAATCATTCGCACGTCCAACTAGCTTCACCGCTACGACAGATGAAAGGTAGTATTTCCAGTATTTTATCGTAGGGGACCATGCAAACTATGACAAAAAAAATTACTGTTAAGACCAACACTATGTTAATAAATTAAAAAGAAAATTTTTTAAATAACCTGCTCATCTCGTAAAGATTGTAGTTGCGATCGATAAGCTTTCAAGACATGAGACGGGCTGTCTCGATAACTTAAATTCTTGAACCACATGTAAAAAATCTTCAATTAATAACAACTAGTGGTTTCTCCCGCGCGTTGCGGCGGGAGTTCCGGTACAATAGCAAAATCATATTGTTCTATCATTGATGAAAGATTTCTCTGATTCGATCATAATAGCGGTGACAACATTACAAAATACCAACCGCAGTGATTGTCAGTTTATTTGTCATACTTTATAATTAATATCATTATATTATATAATTATTATTATCATTTAGTTAATATTGTTATTTTATTATAAATATTATCACTAAAATATATGTATCGTTCACCAATTTTTTGAAGAAAAGTTAAAGTTAGTTTATGCTCTAATGATGATAACATCCCCCAAAAAAAAACAAAAAACAAACCCCACAACAAAACAAATCTGAGAAAATAATATCATTTAATTATTACCATCATGTAACCAATATTATTGAAATATTATTATTATCATTATTTAAATAGTATTATTTAATTATTATTATTATTAAATTAAAATAGAGTAAATTGCACTTTTGGTCCTTTATGTTTACACAAAATTTCAGAGATAGTCCTTAAAGTTTCAAAGTGTCAAAATCAGTCCTTTAAGTATTCAAATGTTGCAAACTCGGTCCTTTCTCCGTTAACGCCGTTAAGTATTAACAGAATAGGGGCATAAATGTCAAAAAAAATCATCACTTTTGGTCCTTTATGTTTACATAAATTTTCATATATGGTCCTTTATTCTGTTAGTACTTAACGGCGTTAACGGAGAAAGGAGCGAGTTTGCAACATTTGAAAACTTAAAGGACTGATTTTGACACTTTGAAACTTTAAGGACTATCTCTAAAATTTTGTGTAAACATAAAGGACCAAAAGTGCAATTTACTCATTAAAATAATTAATTGTTTTGCAGCTGTAGTCCAAAAAGTTTAAAAAACAGATTGTTTTTTGCAGTTGTTCAAAGTTACAAAAACAAATAAACAAATGTTTTCTTAAAAGTGGTCAAAACTGAAACAATACGTGGGGCCTAAAAAAATACCTCATGTGATGGAAACTGAAAAACAAAAATATGCACTATTACCCTCCATGGTATTTAATAATATATATAAATTATGTTCATAAAATACTATAGTTTACATAAAAGACATACCGATAACCGATTGGTTGAACTTATTGTTTTTATTCGCTGAGTCTGAAATTGATATAAATTTTATGAATTTGCATTAAATTTTATTTAAAAACTAAGTCAAACCGAACCAAGCCGAGCAACTCAGCTTTAAAATGAGCCAAGCAGCAAGCACTACATTTGACTCGATTTTGCAAATGCGAACTCATATGTACAATTTATGATGGAGAAATCATATGTATATGATAATTGCATCAACTCATACATAAGAGCATATTGGTTAATTATCAAAGCTTATTAATAAGTCAACTTATCAAATAGTCATAATACCATATTAGGAAATAAACTCCAACATATATCACACGTGATGTACTTGCGCGACAACATTCTTAGTGGGAAGACGTGGATGGTAATGTAAGGGAAATTTTGAACACCTTTCCTACTGGTGGTAGGCAATTGAGAGTTTTTCTTGAATTCTCAAAATCTTTAAACCAAATCATGGTAGTGATGAGTAGGAAGTTTTCTTGAACAATGATAATCTTGAAGGAAACCAGATTTAGCATATCACTTTGAAGACTAGAATGATGCAGAGCATGCAATGTTATTCGGGCAGTTTGCAGAATAAGTTGATTCGGCTTTGGTTCCCCCTCCAACTTCTAAAATGGTGGATGATAATCTTTTGTCTGTGGAAATGAATCTTGAAGATCATGATAACAACAGACTGTGGCTGTTTGCAAGGATGAAATAGGCATTGAGGCAATGGCTAGACAACTTTCACGTACTCATCATTACTGTAGGGATTGTATTGTTTCTTGGTTCCGTATACAGAACACCCGTCGTGTCTGTCGCCATGAGCTGCCAGCTGATGAGCCTAACTATCAGGGGCGGTGCTTATTGAGGGCCCGAGGGGGCCTCGGCCCCCCCTGTTTTTCCGGCCAAAAGAGTTGATTCAGTAGTATTTCGTCGAAAAATCTTTCGGTTTCTCTCGTTTTCTTCTTAAAAATCCTTCGGCCCCCTCCGTTTTTCTTCCTAAAAAACCTTCGGCCCCCTCCGAGCTTTTTTTGAAGCTCCGCCACTGCTAACTATGAACGTGTTAAAGCAGAAGGGGTTGCTATTCATGTTTGAAAAGTGAGAAGATTAGTTCATTGAATAGTTTTGAAGCTTTAGTACAATAGTCCTTGAAATGTAGATATTAATATTTTTCTCGAGTTCTGTAGGATGATGATTTGTTGGAATTAATATTGAGCAACGGGTCAAAAATATAGCTATCTAGTACATGTATTTAGACGGGTTAAGTATAAGTTTAGTTGGATCAACTAGTAGTTAAAGATTCAGTTATTTAACTTTAATTAACTGCTTTGTAACTGTCTAACTAAGGGCTATAAATAGCCTCATATTTCATCTGTAATATGGGAAAATGATCAAATAAAAAGTCTATTTTGTCTAAGAAGGCTAAAAAGGATTTTTAAAATCTCTAAAACCGACCCAAACGAACTCCGATTGAACTAATTTCAATGACATTGAAACCGTCTAATCGAACCCTATAATATATGCTTTTTGGTTTTAGCTTTAACAACTGGTTTTAAAGTTTGGATTTTAGGGCATGTTTTTTAGGTTTTATCTTTAGATCTAGGGTTTGCTTTTATAATTTTGGTTTATTGTTTATGATTTAAGGTTTAGGTTTTAGGGAATTACAAGCTGGTTCCAATAATGTAAAAATAAATTCAATCGAAGTTTATTTGGGTAGGTTTTCGAGTTTTCAAAAACTTTCTTAGCCATTTTAGACAAAATATACTTTTTAGAGTACCTTTCCTGTGTATGGGTCAAACATCATCGAATATATATAAGGGAAAATCACCAAAATAGCCCCTTTGACCAGTCAAAGTGGCATTTTGGCCAAATGTTTTCAATTTTTCTCCTATTTTCGTCCAATCAAAACTTGCCATTTGGCCAAATATCGCTGACGGAGATATTATATAAGATAATATCTCTTATGTGTAAAAATATCTCCATGTCAGAGATATTATCCCAAAATATATCTCTGACCTGTAAAAATATCTCCACGTCAGAGATATAATCTTAAATAATATCTCCCGTAATAAAAAAATATATACATTTACACGTCAGCGAGCCGCGTCAGAGATATTAAATGTACACGTCAGAGATATATTATGTGTAAATATCTCTGAGTTTTATTTATTTATTAATAATTGTTTGAATCAATAAAATTTAGAAAAAAGTTATTAAAAATATATTGAAAAAAAAATTCAGCAAATATAACAAAAAATATATATATAACAATTTTTTTAAAAAAAATTAAATTACATACAAGCTTTTTTAAATAATTTTAAGAATTGTTTAGAAAATTAAATTACCATAGTTTAACTATTTAAATTATATACCAACGTTTTTCAAAAATCTTTATTAACAAACATTTATATATATTAAATTAGATACAAACATTTTTAAATATTTTTAAGAATTTTTTTAAAAAAATTTAATTACAAACGTTTAACTATTTATGTTAGATACCAACATTTTTAAATATTTATAAGAATTGTTTCAAAAATTTTATGAACAAATGTTTACAGATTTTAAATAATATAGAAACTTTTTTAAATTTATTTGAAAATTGTTTTAAAAATTTTAAAGACAAACGTTTATTGATTTTAAATAAGATACCTACATTTTTTAATATTAAAAAAAATTTTTATAAAAAATTATTAACAAATGTTTATAAATATTAAATTAGATACAAAAGTTTTTAAATATTTTTAAGAATTGTTTAAAAAAATTTAATTACAAACGTTTATAGATATTAATTTACAACCGTTTTTAAATATTAAATTAGATACAAACAATTTTAAATATTTTTAAGAATTGTTTTTAAAAAATTAAAGAACAAACGTTTTTAAATGTTGAGTATTTATCTATCTTTAATTTAATTAATTTGTTATGTACTTTTTCACCAACCTTAACCTACAACTACTTATAAATAACCCATAACCCAATCAAATCTCAAGTATTTTTCAATCTTTTAATCCAAGATTCTGTTCAAACCATCTTTTTGTTAAAATTTTGTATAGAAAAACATCAAAATGTCTATTACAGTTGTAATATGTAGTGAAGGAAAATGGGTTTTTAAAAATGGTGTTGAAGAATATTTACCCGTTAGGGGTAAATGTTTAAGACGTGCGTTATGTTTACCTATAGATGTTTGTTTGAATGATATGGCAAAAGTTATTTCTGAAAAATGTTGTATTAAAAACTATATACGATTATCTTATAAAATGTCAACTTACACTCATTCAATTGATATTCTGGATGATAGTGATGTTAAATTTTTTTTAAATGTTGTTTTAAACGATCCAAGTCAAATGTTTACAATTTTTGTTAGTGAAATACGAAATATATCTCCTCGGGAACACGTTTTTTACTTTTTCAGTCATATATCTCCTAAAAAGACGAGATATCTCCTTGATATACGAAATATCTCCTCGGGACCAAGCTTTGTACTTTTTTCAGTCATATATCTCCTTGAAAGACGAAATATCTCCTTGAAAGTCGAAATATCTCCTCGGAAATATAAAAAGCTTCAATTGACAAGACAATACACCTTTTAATATTTAACTGACGTGGAGATATATGCAATCGAGAATATCTCTTACTCATTCAATATATCTCTGACATCAACTGACACGTAATTTCATATTTTTATATTATATTCACGTCGGAGATATATTATGTAATAATATCGCTGAGTAGGAGATATTTTTCCGATCAAAGGCTATTTTGGTAAATTTTTTAGTCAATGGCTATTTTGGTAAAGATGTGTGGTCAAATGGCTAGTTTTGTGATTAACTCTATATATAATTCTGTCGTTTGATTCAGTCTGTTCTACACATATATATTATTGTTTCTATTCTTCTGTCGTGGAGATACAATAATTGGCATGATACCCATATAATCAAAGAAGCCTGTGAAGAACAAGAACGAGAGAATCGATTGATAAGTTGAGTGAATCGTTTGACAAGAACAGAACAAAAACACCTTGACGAAAGACAGTTGGATCATCCTAATCAAAATCTCAAAGAAACAAACTACTATCCTTGAAGGACAAAGGTTTAAGCCAGATCTCCCGATACTTGATCGAAGACAAAAAAGAAGAAGCACGAAATCACCACGGTACACCGGATCTTGGAAACGAGGGATTGGATACATAAAATCTTGATCGTACGGTGAGCATAGTTGAAAGCACCAGAAAGTTTTTCTTTCTAATTAGCCGAACAAAAAAACAAAGGGGGAGCTTTTATTTTATTTTTTCTCTCTCATTGCTGGACGTGTACATATTATTAAAAAAGGAAGGAAAAAAAATAATTATGTTTCTCAAATAACAAATGAATGTGGGTTAAATTAAAAATGTCTAACAACTTTTATAAAATTAATTTGAAAGAACATAGATAGAAAGTTTTCTTAAATAAACATACGAGGCTGTATTTATTTAACTTTAGCCTATCAAAATTTGGTAAAATCATTTTGTTAGTAAAGAATAAAAAAATCTAAGATCATAAAATTTAATAATTCATTGGAATATGAAAGAGTAAAAACAAAAATCCTTTGTGGTAAAAACCCTTCGTGGACAAAAAAATATATAATAAAAAAACCTTCATGGATAAAAGACTTTCGTGGCAAAAATCTTCGTGGTATAAAGACCTTCGTGGAGGAAAATATTCTATGAAGTAAAAGCAAGATAGGGAGAAAGAAATTAAAGAAAGGAAGAAACCGAGAAGTATGGCAGGCAAAGAAGACGATAAGAAAGATGGCCCGTCCGTAGCCATTCGTGAACAAGGAAATGTATGTCTGCAATGTCCAAAATTGACTAAAACAAACTACACACAATGGCCAAATCTAATGGAAACAATACTGAAAGCATATAGTTTGTGGGAAATGGTTGTTTCGTTAGACGAAATAGATGAGAAGAAAAACAATACAACAAAAGCAATGATTTTTCAAACATTACATGGAGACATTTTAAGGCAAGTTGCGCACTATTTGAGTGTAAAGGAAGTATGGGATTCGATTAAAGTTCGATTTGTTGGAGCAAATATAGTTCAAAAGGCACGTTTACAAACATTAAGAAGCGAGTTGGAAACGTTAAAGATGAAAGAAACTGAAACTATAAACAACTTTTCTGGAAAGTTGAGTGGTATAAGGGCAAAATTTAAAAGTCTTGGTACTACACTTAAAGACAAGATAATTGTAAGAAAATTACTCAATTCGGTACCAAAGAAATTCCTGCCAATCATGGCAACGATCGAACAATATTCTGAGATTGACAACATGCCATTTTAAGAAGCAGTACGAAGAATAATAGCCTTTGAAGAACGTCTTAAAAGTCAAGACGAACCTTAAGATAATAATCAAGGAAAACTCCTAATAGCAAGCGCAAATGATCATCAAGAAAAGTGGAAAAATGGAAGAGGACGTGGTGATCAAACTCGTGGTGGAAGAGGCTCGTTTAGAGGAAGAAGAGGACGTGGAAGAAATGTTACATATAGAAACAATGACAAGAGTGAATCTAAATGCTATGAATGTGGTAAATATGATCACTTCGGATATGAATGCTTTAAAAGAAAGGAAAGATTAGAAAAAGAGGACCAAAAATCACATCTCATAATTGATGAAGAACCAACATTACTATGAAAAATAAATATAATTCGTTATGCCTATATTAAAGGGGAGATTGTTGGAATTAATATTAGCAAACGAGTCAAAAATATAGCTATCTAGTACATGTATTTAGACGGCTCAATTATAAGTTTAGTTGGGTCAAATAGTAGTTAAAGATTCAGTTATTTAACTGTAATTTGCTTTGTAAGTGTCAAACTAAGGGCTATAAATAGCCTCATATTTCATCTGTAATATGTATGGGTCAAACATCATTGAATATATATAATTCTGTCGTTTGATTCAATCTGTTCTACACATATATATTATTGTTTCTATTTTTCTGCCGTGGAGATACAATATGATTTAGGTGATCTGTTATGTGAGTTTGTTCAATTTCTATGATTGCATACAATACATTGAGTTCTTTAGTTGAAACTGGAATCTACCGAACCATTCGATTCATATACACAAGATTCAACTAGATAATGTTGGCAAAAATGATATTGCAAGGCTAAGAAATTGATTCATGGGTTTAAGAAATCACCTTAAATGATTACCAATATTCTCCACAGGAACAATGTCCATATCTGAAATGATGAAACCGTTTGTTGTCACGTATGATTATCTCTCTATCAACAGCTTTTGACACCAATTTGATAGCATTGTGACAATCTTCACAAATACGCAAATTCTTGAATATTCTTAGTGTTTCGCCTTTACATGATCTTAACAAGCCAAAAGAAACAGCAAGTTTCTCACTGTGACCCCTTAAGATATCCACTTTCTCATCTTCTTTAAGATCATGAAGTACGCATTTAGTATCAGGTTTATACCCATGTTGGGTGATATCATCCTCTAGTTTTCTCCACATGTCATGAATATTAGGAAGAATTTCATCACCAGCAAAGAAATTATATACTTTTCCTTTTAATTCAATCCAACTGCAACCAACCTCCTTCTTAAGCCCGAGTTCTTTCATTCTTTGCCTCATTATTCTAACATCATCCCACTTGCAGAAACTAGCAAACAGATTTGATGTCAATACATAGTTTTCTGCTTTATTCGGGTCAAGTTGTAACAACTTATCTGCACATTTATTTCCTAACTCCATATCACCATGAACCCTACATGAACTAAGCAATGAACTCCATATTCTAGCATCAGGTTCTTCCGGCATCTCATTAATAAGCATCAAAGCATCATCAAACAGGCTTGCACGACCTAGCATGTCAATTATACAAGCATAATGTTCTAGTTTTGGCTTTACTCCATGGATGGTTTGCATCTCATTGAAGACATTAAGACCCTGCTTGACTAATCCACCATGATTACAAGCCATTAAGATGGCAATGAACGTAAAGTGGTCAGGTTTCATGTTAAAATTCTGCATTTCATAGAACAGCATCATTGCCTTTTTTCCATTCCCATGAATCCCATAGGCTGCAATCATAACTGTCCAGAGTCCGATATGATTTTTACCCGTTTGGTCAAAAACACTTTGAGAAGCTTTTATGCAACCGGTTTTTGAGTACATGTCTATGATCGAAGAACTTACGTATATGTCCCTTGTGAAATTTTTCTTTAATGTAAAACAATGGACTGATTGCCCTAACCTTAAAGCAGACAACTGTGTGCAAGCATTTAATACACTTGTAACTGCTATCTCATAAGGTTGAATCCCACTGTAAACCATCATACGGAAGAGATTTAACGCTTCATTTGGTTGTTTCATTTGTGAATAACCTGTGATCATTGCATTCCATGATATGAAATTTTTATTTTCTATCCCATCAAACATGATCTTTGCAGACAATGGTTCCTCACATTGAATGTAAAATGAGAGTAGAGAATTGCTGACTTGTAAATCGGTTTCTAACCTGTTTCTAATCACAAACCCATGGGTTTCTTTGCCATATTGCAGCAACTTGAGCTCTGCACAAGCTAAAAGCAGGCTACCAATGCTGTACCAGTCAGGTTTGAACCCTAAAGATGTCATTTTTACAAATAAATCTACAGCCTTTAAAGGATTACCGTTTTTTGCATAGCCACCGATGAATGCATTCCAAGAACTTAAAGTCACATCTTTCATCATGTTAAAAACATTGCCAGCCAAAGTTAATGACGAACCACATTCGCATTTTGCATAAGCTGCAATGAAAGCATTCGCCACAAACTGATCAGATTCAATCCCATGTCGAATAGAGTACCCATGAAGTTCCTTCACTTTCAGCAATTGTGAATGATGTAAACAGACACTTAAGACGTTTAAAATGGTAACCTGATCAGGTTTTACACCGCTGATCAGCATATTATGCAAAAGTTGAAATGTTTGTTCATCTTCACCTTCTTTAGAACAACCCAAGATAAATGAATTCCAGGAAACAACATTCTTGTCTTCATTTCCCTCAAGAATAGTTCTAGCTTCTAACATGTATCCACATTTCAAATACATGTCCATCAAAGCATTTTGCACCTTCAAGTCTTGGTATAATCCCAATTTGAAAGCCAAAGATTGAATCAATTTTCCAACCAAAATATCTTTTTTAGCAGCACAAACTGGTAGCAAGGTTACCAACGTCACACCATCTGGTATCAATTCATCTTCATTGACCAGCAACTTCACCAATAGATCAAAACTTTCCTGATAAAATCCATTGCCTGAGAACCCAGAAATCAATGAATTCCATGTTATCAAGTTTCTCCGAGGCATTAAATCAAACACCTTAACTGCATCCTCAACAAACCCAAAATTCCCATACATTGCAACCAACGCATTACCCACAAAAACATCCGAAATCAACCCGATCTTCACTGCCATTCCATGAATCAGCAATCCACAATTCAAATTTGAAATCCCAACACAAGCTTTGATCACGCAAGGCAAGGTGAAATGATCAGGTTTATGATCCGTTTGCAGAAACTGGCAAAAGATGAGTATCGCGTCATACCAGAGGTTGCTTTTAGCGTATCTGCTAATGATTGCATTCCATTGATACAAGTTGTTATTTTCCCACTGTAATGGTATACTGATTGTTTCTGTGTGAGCTCCTGTGAGATTTTTGAATTTGCAGAGAAGATTGGTGTTTTGAGATAATGGGTTTAGGTGTCGTCGGTCAGGAAGCTGGCATTTTGTTATTCTGATTTTGGTGGTGGCACTGGATGTTCCGACGTGTGGTGGAGATGGATGGTGGCTTCCGACGTCTACTGATGATGGCGGTGACATCATTGTCATGATGGAAGGCGGAAAGATGTTTTTTTGTATCTTTTAAAGTTACTATGAAACCCGCCACCACCCCATGAGAAAACCGTATCGAAAAACTCCCTGATCTTTTAAGAACCCCTATTTCGTCTTAGAAGGGATTTGAGCTCGTGACCTTCCATTTGGAACGTCAAGGAGTTTTATAGTTTTTGATTTTATGGCTAGATTTCGTCTAAAAATGACTTATTAATTTATTTTATTTTTAAAAAACCAATAAGTTAATAAGTTGTTTGTCAAACATAAAATGACTTTTGAAAATATTTTTTTGTAAAATAGTAATAAGTTGTTTTTTAAAATCTAAAAATTATATCTTTTCAAAATTACTTATGACTTATTTAAATAAAATTACAAATCTACCACACTCTTTACACTTTACCCAATAACTTTAAAATGATGTCAATAAAAAAAGGTCCTTTTGTTCATTTTAAAAATTTTATTTTGGAAAACCTAATACAAACACATTTTTAAAAATTTAATTTCAAAAAGTCATAAGTTGATAAACATTTTTAACAAAAAGTCCTTTTAAAGTTAAATAAGCAATCCCAAACAAGGCCTGTATCTAACTAGGTTAGCATCTCGTGTATTACACGGGTTGAATAAAAATTAATAAGTATTCGATAATACAAACATAAAAATTGTAAATGATTTTCTATTTTAAAATATGATCAGTATTACATAAAAAATAAAATAATAATATTTCATTTTAAATAATTCCTTTTCAAAGTTTGGTTTCTAAAAATTTCATTTTAAAAAAAAGTTGTTTTAAATAGTGTCAATATTTTTTTTACAAAATAATAGGATGTTATATTTTATTATTAAACAAGTTGATAAAGAAAAAAATATATAGTTAATCATAATGACTTATAAATTATAAAAAGATATTATGAATTATATATTTATGAGAAAATTTTCATATTTTATAATATATGATTTTTTAAAAGTGTGCTTTTTAATATTAAAACATTTTTTATTATATTAAGAATTCCTTTTTAATTATAAAAGGTATATATAATATAATTGGTATTTAATATTACTATGTAATATATTTTTTTAATATAAAGAACTTTTTTAATCGAAAAATGTATAAAGAATATGCAATTATATAATTAGTATTTAATAAATTTGTGTATTTACTAGGAGAAAGAAACGAGAAAAATATTGTGGATATACTCTAGATTTGTGACAAGTGTCCCCTAATTATTTTGATATATTAAGTATAATAGATTATATACAGGGAAAATCACGATAATGGCCGGTTGACCGGTCAAAGTGGTCAAAATAGCCTTTACCAGTAAAATCGCTTTTTATCGGTTGGCCAAAAAATCGCCGGTCAGCGACTATACATGGTATAATATCACTGACGTGTCAATCGATTCCACCTTCAGCGATCCCATTAATGAGTGTAACAACCGGTTTTCAATAAATGAAACGTATTTGAAATAATCGTTAAAATAACGATTGTTATTATTACAAGTTGAAAGTATGCGAGAAATCATGAACGTGGGAAAAAACCGTGCACGAAACGGAGTTACGGATTGTCCGGAATCGCGAAACGAAGAAAATTTCAAAGATATTATGTTTTGGGACTCTTCGCGGTACGCGAAGGTGGTTCTGAGGTTCCTTCGCGGTACGCGAAGCACCCAAAATATCTGATTTCTCCGGATTTCTTCGCGGTACGCGAAACCCTTCTTGGCTCCTCTTCGCGGTACGCGACGGGTAGGGGGTTTGACAGATTCTTTATCTTATCAGAATTCAATGAAGAAATTAAAAATTTTTACTTTCTTCGAACTCAGACGTCCCAGAAGCATACCAGACGAATTTCTGAGCATCAAAACTCAGATTTGAAGCCTTCTAAACCTGTAGATCGTACCAGGGATCGTGTTTACAAGTTCTGATCATCGTTTTCATCCGAGAACTTCGTTCAAAGGGGTAACGATTCGATCTCTCCTACTAGTTTAATATTTTGTGAATTAAATCTAGTTTGATTGTAACAGTATGATTATGGGTATTGATTATTGCCTAGTTGATAACTAGGGGTTGTTAGAAATGAAGAACTTGATATTTTGATGGTTAAATCTTCGTTTTGAAGCCGTGATAATGTCCGGTTGTTATGAAACCCATATCATGGTATGATAACTAGTAGGATGGGTAAATTGTGGTTTTGAAATATATATGGATTATGATCCATGGATTAAATGATGATTGTGGTAAATTGATGTTAAAAATTATTAACAGTTATGATCATAAATGAATTTTGAATAATAGAAGCGATTAAAGATCATAACTAATATAATTGAACATCAATTATTTGATGAAATGCCTAAGGGAGGCATGGGATAGGATTGATTGCAATAATTGACTAAAACTTGCTAAACGTAGTAAGATAAAGTCAGCTATGTGATAAATTGACTTTGAGCAAGTCAGATCAATCAAGTGTGCTAAACTTGATTGTATGTGTTATATGTATTGAACATAGTTGTATATGTGTGAGTATGCAACTAGGTGTTGGTGGTGAAAGTCAAGTGACAATTCACAGAAGTGGAAAAGAGGTTGTATGAAGTGAACAACCGTTTGAACCATGTAAGTTACCCAACTTACTGTAACATTACATATAAGTAGTAGAAAGAGTCTACTTGATTGTGATATATATATATATATATATATATATATATATATATTGGTTGATTTGAATGAATGTGCATAACTAAATTGGAACTAATTGAGTTAATAGACTCTATTGTATACATGTTAAGTTCCAATGTGTTTATGTTACGGTTGAATTAATTATGCAACACAGATTGCATAATAATAACCGGATGAGCTGGTGTTTAAGTATGATATCACAAATGTGTGAGTAGTCATATGTGCTGACAAATAGCTATGGTGGAAGTACATGAATGTGAACACCATAGTGTAATTTTGATTAAACTATTATGATTAATAGTTGATGATTGGTAATATGATATTATTACATTGTGAGAGTCAATTCGAATATAAATGACTCAGCTTGAATTTTGATTGTGAAAAAAGTATTTTTACATTTTGTTGTTATGACTCCACATTGGTGGATAGCCAGAGGTGCTGGCAATTGTCTAGATGGAAGTACCGGTGGGTGAACATCTTAGACTTGATATATTTATGACTCCACATTGGTGGATAGCCAGAGGTGCTGGCAATTGTCTAGATGGAAGTACCGGTGGGTGAACATCTTAGACTTGATATATTATGACTCCACATTGGTGGATAGCCAGAGGTGTTGACAATTGTCTAGATGGAAGTACCGGTGGGTGAACATCTTAGACTTGATATATTATGACTCCACATTGGTGGATAGCCAGAGGTGCTGGCAATTGTCTAGATGGAAGTACCGGTGGGTGAACATCTTAGACTTGATATATTATGACTCCACATTGGTGGATAGCCAGAGGTGCTGACAATTGTCTAGATGGAAGTACCGGTGGGTGAACATCTTAAACTTGATATATTTATGACTCCACATTGGTGGATAGCCAGAGGTGTTGGTAATTGTCTAGATGGAAGTACCGGTGGGTGAACATCTTAGACTTAATATATATGTATGATACCACAAATGTGTGGATAACCGGTTAAACCGGAAACTAAATTGTTAAAAACCACAGGTGTGTGGATAGTTGGTTGAGCCATAAAATATATACGTATGGTGTTTTAATTTAGTCAGAGGTTCTGGTGATAAAGTTGGATTAGATAATAAAATCATATTTGTGAAAATGTCCCATTAAGGGAAATAAATCCACAATGTGTGGTGTGCAAGTTGATGTTTGAATATGATATATTATTATCTAGACATGATAAACATCCATATGATATGTATGTGGATGTGTTTTAAATTGAGTTTTGGAAACTCTGGAAAGGGTTACTTACTTAGTTCATATGAACTAATTGTGACCTTATATGTGATGTTACAGGTCAAAGATAGATATGCATCGGGCAATCAGATCGGGCACGTTGTGAAGCAGAACCAAACGTTATGTAAATCTTTGGTGGTAATAAACTTAAACACACTAGTTTTTATTAATCATAAATGTAAATGATTGAAATTAAGTGTGTTTAACTCATGAAATGTTAATTTCACGCTTCCGAACATAAAATATGAAAAAGTTTTAAACTGGGACCTAAAATGGGACACGTGTAATCGTGTGCAAAGTTTGGGTGTTACAATGAGTCAGCAATATTTACCGAGTCAGCGATATAACTTTGCCTACAGATCGCTAATGTGGCTTTATATTGTAATTATTCAAAGCCCTCAAATATGAGTCAACGATTTTTTACCTTAAGTCAACGATCTGAATACCTGCTTATATCGCTGACGTGACACAATATATAAATTCATTAATATTGTTTATTAAAATAAAGTAAACATTCAATAAAGTAAAAAATTAAAATATAAGAATTACATAGAAAATTAAAATTTAATATTTAAGAAAATAAATTTTTAAAGTATAAATTACTATATATACATTTAGGAAACGAATGTAAATTTCGTAATACGTGCAGTGATGGTGGCACATACACATACTAGGGAGAAACGGTTCAGTAGTCATAAACGAAATCCACCAAGTTATATATATATATATATATATATATATATATATATATATAACTTTAGCAACTTAATAATTAAATATATCATAAGGGGTTTACTCTTCTTGAGAAGTTAAAGTAAATATGGAATATCTTTGAATCGTGTGATTTGAAATTTAAAGCATGTTAGTTTGACTATTTTGTCTTGAATAATAAAACAAATGTGAAAAGTTTTATCTAACACGCGATATAATTTACAAACGTGGCGTTATCCAGAACGACAACATTACAATGTACACACAAAAATGTATGACTTCTGGTTTAGCCTTCGCAAAAAAGTGTAGTGTTCACAAAAAAGTCTCAGTGTTTTCCAAGTGATTATTTCCTAGGACGTTGAGTCGTTGGACGTGGGTCACTATTGTATTTAAAATTCATGGGATAAAATTCGAAAGTTGTAATATGTACTAATAAAAACATAACATTTTTAGTTAAACATGATGAGTAAATAAAGTTTTTGGCATCGTAAGTATTCAAATACTATTTTGTTCTAATAATTATAAATAGAAAGAAACTATAATGATGCAAGAATAAAGAAATATTATTGAAATTTTTATTTAAATAATAGGTATTTAATAATTTCGATGTTATTTTATTTTCTTATTGAATTGAATTTAGAATGTTTGATTTTTAATCAAAGAAAGTACTTAATGGTTCATGCAGAGAGATCTTTTGGTTGTTAGCATCTTTGGGTCAGGTGTTTTTGGCAGCAGATTTCGGGTAGATGTGGATGGAAGTGAGGTGGGTGCATCCTCGGCTCTGTTTACAACAATTATTCTATCTTTTTCCATATTAACGTGCAGTAGTTTTGAGGTTTCTTTGATAGAACGAATTGTGTCTGGTAACATTTTTGGGTTTTTGTTTCCATATATTATGACCATATCATGACAACTAGTGTGAATGATGTTGGTTATTGCTTCGTTGAAGAAGACAACCTCAATGGATGAAGAGCCATTACTAATTATGGTGTTTACACTGTACCTGTAGTTTAATAAAAAACATGGTTATGTTATTTAGGATAAATTTATTTTGTGAAATTTATAGGCTTACATGAAAAGTGGTTCACCAAAAATTTCATGGTCCACACAGGTAAAGTTGTCTCCTTGTTGATAACCTTATTTTTGCACTCTAGACAAAGCACATAGTACCAACCATGATATTCATGTATGTCTTCGATGGTGGCAATGCATGTATAACGTCCCTGTTGATATATGTTATGTGTTAATACGATTCTATTATTTTGATGTTATTATTATTAATTACATTGTACCTCGGTTGTTTCCTCACTTAATAAGGTTGCGATCGTGACATGTTTTTCTGATGTTTGGATGTTTGATGGCTGGTCAAGCTTGTTGAATCTGTATGGGAATATGTATATATTAGAGCCATATTTTTTGGAGAGTGGTAAATAAATCATGAAATTATTTAATAGTGGGCTTTATCTAGTTAGGTATGTTTTCAGATTTGGGATTGTTGGGTTGACGGTGGTGGTTGTTGCAGATGTAGATTCCAGTTCTAGGCATCCCATATCACAAGAGGCCTCTGTTAGTTATTGTTATTACTATCATGATAGTGTAAGTAAATAGCTAGCCTTTGAATTCAGTGAAAATGGTTGAAGTAATTGCTAGTGCCTGGCCGATTGCACCCTCTTTTTCAAGCTGGGCAGCCTTCTCCCCCCACCCCCATAGAGTTATCTCGATAATGATATGCCTGTTGGTTAAAAAATGTATTTATAAATATAAGATAAAAGGATATTGTAACTGATGTAGTTTAACTTTTAAATTTTAATAAATGCAAAAGCTTTGTTGATTTCTTAACCTATTTTATTACACATATTACACATATAAGAGAACATTATTAGTTACAATTTTCTTTGGTTTGTTGTTTTATCAAACAATAAGAATGTAAGGCTTTTGGGACGGGTTAATGCATAACAATCAAAATGACTTGTAATTAAGATCAAAGAGCTTATAATACTATAATAGTAAAAATAATAGCATTAATAATAACAATTACAGCAGCAGGAATATTCAACATCAACAGATGTAGTAGAACATATTTTTAGATTGATCAATTGGTTTCTCCTTTTTGAGATTTAAATTCAATTATAAAGAAAGTGATAATCTGAAGAAAAAGAAATAAAATTTGATTAGTAGAGTAAAAAAAAATTAAAAGGTAAGAAACTAAAATTTGTTTAAAAAGTTGTAATAAGAAAATATATTAGCTTTCTCATTTAACGTTAAAATATACAGAGATTATCTACTTATATATGTTGATTAAGTTATTTTGTATTAGAATCTGTATACTTTACAAGGCTATGTAAAAGACCAAAAGAAAATATAAAATTACCAAAAAGGACAGCTAATGTTTTGCATGAAGAATATACAATTACATATTTCTTGATATAGTTAAAGTAATTTGATTTTCTTAAATAAATAAAACGGATTAGCAAGAAACATATGCACTTGAGTAATTGGGACAGTCTATCAGTTAAGAATTTGATTGTTGTCCTAAACCAAAGTTGTAATATTAGTGTTTGAGCAGTAGTTCGGAACAGTATAATGTACAGTAGAACAGGTACGAAACTATGTGTAATACTTGTTATGTGAATTCAAAACGAAACTATTACGAAACTATTTCAGAAACATTGTGTGAAACCATGGTTTAACTGTAACACCCCGACCGATGGCGGAAACGTCGGGATGCCACGAGGGATGTGTAGATTGTTCAAAAGCTGGTGGGCATCTAAATCAATTCATCATATATCATTCAATCAACCAAATTAATTACACAAAAATCATGTTCATCATGAATTAGTTACATCAATTACAAAAGAGATTTAGCTATCCAACTAAATTCTAATCGCCAGAATTTCAGTTATTTAGCTAAGTCCAAGATCCTATATGATGATGTCCAAAAGTGTGAGTTCATCTTCCTCAACCTACTTAGCTTCATTACCTGAAACATGTAAAAATCAAGTGTCAACTACAAAGTAGTTGGTGAGTAATCATAAGTTTTATATTTAAAATATTTTACAAAGAGTTTTGAAGAGTTTATATTTTCTTGATAACATTCGTATGAGCATCTGTGAGATCATTCAACACAATATTCAAATACACAATCCTAACACATAATTCAAACACATAATCACATATATTAATAAATCATAGATAATCAATCATATGTCCAATCAACCAATCACAATCCATCAATACTCTCAATTAATATAAGTGACCATACATGTATCATTGTATATGACCGAGGTCAATGACAACGACACACGGAGTTGTGGAAACATCCACGTGACAATACATGCAAACATTGAGGAAGACCGAAGTCAACCACAACGAATACACGGAGTTGTGGAAACATCCACATGACAATACATGCAGTCATCGTGAATGACACAAAGTCATTAGCTTCAACTCATGGAATAGTGACAATACATGCAGACATTACAGATGACCAAGGTCATTAGTAACAACTCATGGAATATGACAATCCATAACTATGGATCTCATACAAGTAAATAAGTGTCATCCCTGTGTTATCAAGTCAATATGTAAATTGGTATACATGCTTCACCTTCGAGTTTCAAAACAAAATAGTTTAAAAGAAAGGGAGGTTATGAGAACTCACCTGATTCCTTAGAATCTGTGTGTTCCTAATATGCACGCTCGCATAAGTGAAACTCAACACTCTTTAGCAATCTGTAATTATTGTGTATTTTGTACTCATAAGTCTCTGTATATAATAATAATTAAATTCTTTTACATTCATTACTCCCTAAGGTATTAGGTGTCCGAATTACCTAGGTTTATCACCTAAGTTAAAGTAATGACTATTAAGATCTCCTATCCTCTTTATAGTAGATTGATCATATATTAATTAGTTTAACTAGTCGACTTATAATGGTTGAATGGGAGTACATAAATTATACATATCGTAGAGGTGGTAGCCCTTATCCACATGTATATATTCATGGTTGCATGCATGCACTATTTAGACTAGTTAATCTATATATCTTTTAAATTGTCACATTTGTCAAGCTTTTAAGAAATCAATCCCGTCTATTTTCACACATAAATTCATTCTCATATGATTCATAAATTTAACACTTAAGTGTATTAAAAGGAGTAATAACCTAGACCTTGTCCATGCATGCATGAATATCCACGTATATATATATATATATATATATATCTGTAGATATAACCATGTTCCCATTTACTCTAAATATCCTGGTTAAAAAGGATTTGGATTTCACCCTCTCAATAGCGGCGAACCTATTTGATTCATCCCCTTAGGTTCGCTAGCCTAGGGTTCGTAACCCCTAGGTTCGTGGTTTAAGCTTCCGGTTCGCCCCACACTAGGTTCGGCCCATACAATAGGGTTCGTCTCAGGCATGGTTCGGCTAATGAGCATCCAGGTTCGGCCCAGGGTTCGCCACCCTTGGGTTCGTGGCATTAAAAAGGGGTTCGGCCGGAGAAGACAAAGCTTCATGAACATGGGATGGTTAGGCAACAAGGAAAGGGTTCGGCTGAGTTAGGTTCGTAACCCCTAGAGTTCGGCCAATGTGAGATCCAACCATGCATAGGTTCGCTGCCTTGTGAAGGTTCGGCTAGTGCCGAGGTTCGTGGATAGGCAGCCAAAAGGTTCGGTCTGGTTATATGTTGGCCGAGGGTTCGTTGATAGCCAACTGTTTGGAGGTTCGGCCATGGGGTAAGGGTTCGCCTGGCTCACGTGGGTTCGGCCACATGCACAAGGGTTCGCCCGACCTACCCTCTGACGAACTTGTCATCAACATCATCATCTTTGTTCTATCCTGGGGTTTGCGGGTATACCTACTTCTTCCCCGGTGTACTACTCCAGCGATTTGCACATAAAGAACCCTAACCTCGTTTAAGAGTTGATAATCATATACTCATGAAGTTCTTTAACAAAACCGAAAAAGAAAAGCTAGATTTACCTCAATCTGTCGATCACTAGCAGGGTCTTCGTATCCAGTTGTTCCTCTCGATCACACGAACGCATAGGCGCCAAGATCTCGCGAATCCGTCGGGTAACGAAGAAGTTATCTTAGAGAGAAGTTTGAGAGGGAGAGAGTGGCGTTTTTATGGAGCTAGAGAGAGAGTGAGATGAAGGGAAATGAGAAAGAAGAGGCTACTCTTCTTTCTTATATCGCGTTCCGTCCCCACGTGTCCGGTCTCGTTTATTTTGCGATAACTCGTATTAATTGTTCGGTTTTTAACGAAAACACATTTAATACATAAAGCATTTAAATAAATAGGTTTTGTTTTCAATAAAATAGTTTTCAATTAAAATCGTTTAAATAAAAGGTCTCTGTTTATTTTCGTTAAGTCAATTATTTAATAAATTAATTTATTCGAATTCGTTTTAGGTTGTGATTCCTAATAAACATTTTTAGTTTTTCATTTATTAACTTAATATCGTTTGATATTATTTTGTTATCTCGTCGAAACACGTTACTCGCGTACGTATTCGTAAAGATCGTCACCTTTGCGAATCCAACGCTTGTATCGTATTTCGATTCGATTTACTATTTATAGAATATCGTTTCAGAATATTATTCCTAATAATTATATTCGTGTGAATCGTCACCCACGCGAATACCTTATTAAGTTTAATATTTCCGAATTAATATTCGCGTTTAAGTTATGTTCGTAACCTTACCTTCGCGTAATTGTTTTTATTAAAACTCCCATTATTTTATTAACTTTAATATCATAAATCCCAAACCAAATCCCACTAAACCAGATCACTGACACATCCATGATTGACCGAAATATGCATATGTATAGGGCATATGTAGGGGTCAGTTGCAACTGCCCCAGCCACCGTCCCACCGCTATTTTGATAAATCATGACCATGTGTCCTTGACTAGGTTTTACAACAATACGACAACCCACTCAAACTCCTTTCCATTTCCAAACCAATAATTCATAATTTCGTGAGTTCAGCGGCGATAAACTCACTGGTTCAGTTTTGTTGGGTTACAACTAAACTTCCCAGGGTTTACGCGTATAATAATATGTCCTCAATATGTATACCAATAACAGTGATAATCATCAATTCATGCATTCAGTAATTCATTTTCATTAAAAATTATTATATCGGGTCGTAATAGTACAATCGTACAGACGTACGGACGACCGGAAATACAGTGATGTTACAGTCTCCCCTAGTTAAGGGAATTTCGTCCCGAAATTCAACTTGGAGTGACCGTGGTAAATAAATGTGGGTACTTAAGCTTCATCTGATCTTCCCGCTCCCAGGTGAATTCTGGACCCCGCTTCGATTCCCAACATACTTTGACAATTGGAATTCTACTGCGTTTGAGCTTTTTTAACCTCACGATCCATTAGCTCCACTGGTCTTTCAATAAAGTGCATGGTATCATCGACGCGGATGTCATCGAGTGGTACCTGAAGATCTTGATCAGCTAAGCACTTTCTTAAATTGGACACGTGAAATGTTGGGTGTACGTTATTAAGTTCAGGAGGAAGTTCCAACTTGTAGGCAACTTTCCCGATCCGTTCAAGGATCTTAAAAGGGCCAACATATCGTGGAGCAAGCTTTCCTTTCTTCCGGAATCGCACAACGACCTTCCAAGGCGACACTTTAAGCAATACCATATCTTCCACTTCAAATTCTAAAAATTTTCGTCGTTTATCCGCGTAACTTTTCTGTTGACTACGTGCAGCTAACAGATTGTCACGAATCTGGCGGATCTTGTCAGTCGTTTCTTGAATAATTCAGGACCAGTAATCTGCGAATCGCCGACTTCGGTCCAACAAATAGGTGACCGACATTTCCTGCCATAAAGAGCTTGAAACGGCGCCATACCAATGCTGGCGTGATAACTGTTGTTATACGAGAACTCGACCAATGGTAAATGGCTATCCCAATTGCCACCGAAATCGATGACACAAGCTCTCAACATGTCTTCTAATGTCTGAATCGTTAGCTCCGTCTGCCCATCCGTTTGAGGATGATAGGCAGTGCTGTGACAATCTGACATTTTGGGTTAATCCTGTTAAACAAAAGTTAACAAAATTACACGGAATCATATAATATCAAATCAGAAGGATTAAAATTGAACAAAAATAGTTTACAAACACTTAAACTACAAGGTCTAATGTTGCAATTGCACAAAATACACAATTTTGACTTTAGAAGTCAAAATTCAGGTGGTTAATCAGTGGAGAAATTCGAAAATTCATTAAAACACTGAAATTAATCGGGTTAAATGGTTAATAATCATCACATTTATAATTTCTATCATTAATACAGCAATTATGGTGATCATTACACAAGAATTAAACCAAATTATAACTAACAAGTCGAAATCGTCACAAGCCATCATTATGATCATTATAATACAACTTTAATTGACCGAATTCCAACTTTAAAACCCTTAGTCGGCCACTTTATGACCTGTTGCACAACACAATTGAACAAAGAAGCCGTGGGAGACGGATTTCATCTAAGGGTTGGCCGAAATTCAATCTCTAGTGGAACCATATCAATTCAAAGTCAAATCAGGTAAAAATCGATGCCTACATAACCTAAAAGTTCCGACTAAGCAAAGCTATATGTTAATTTTGGCTTTTAACATCGACTTATATGATTTCAAGTTCTAGGGTTCGTTATTGGAACCGAATTGGGGATTTTGATCGAAATGGGTTTACAAACCAAATTAAATGGTACTTGTAGTTTCAGATTGTCCCGATTAATGATAACCCTATGTTAATTGCATCAAAGAATTACGAATTTTGTGATTTTGATTTCTAGGGTTCTTAACATTAAACGATTTGGGGGTTTTGATTTAAAAGAGTTTAAAAACCAAATCAATCTATACAGGGAGTTTCGAAAACATCAAGATAATGAAAACCCTATGTTGGTTTTAACAAAAAAATAACGAATTAAACGATTTCTAATTCTAGAGTTTTGAGATAAAAATGTTTTGGGGTTTCTTAAACAAACAACATTAAAAATCTAATTAATTTACACAGATGGGTTCGGTTTAACATAGGGATGAAAAGCCCTATGAATTTGGGGATTTATAGAGTCGAATTTGGCTCAATTGAATTGGGGATTGGGTTGTTCGAACCCGAACTTGACCGTGGCTGAATTGAGGTAATTAGCCTAAAAATTGGGTGAATTAAAGCATCCCAGAGATGAGCCTGAACATAAAGAACAAAAGCCCTATGGTAGTGGGATCGAACTCGGTCAAATCGGGGATCAATTGGATTCACATAGTTCGGTTAAGGATTAACAAAGGGGAACTCGACTTATTGTGGTTAAAACCATTTAAACAGCAATCTGTTAGCAAAATCTGAAGCAGAACAGTGGTAGTGTGCGTGTGTTTGGTTTGAGAGGTCAAGGGTTCGACCCTTGCCCTTGACAGTTTTTGGAAATTAAATCATTTTTAGTGTTTTGATCATAAAACGTTCGTTTTAAATCCGAGTTGACTCGTTCAAATTGCGTTGGAACCGTAATAGAATCCCGGACAAAATAAAACAATAAAATTTATGTTTTTAATCAAAGATATGATCGCGTATATTTACGTGTGTTTAAGTTTAATCGTATACGTTTATACGATTTAAACAAACGAAATAAAATCCGTGCATGCTTTCGTATGTACGTTCCACACAATCTGATATACGTGTGTTGACATGTATGTAATAACAAACATTATTTGATTTTTCAAATAACAAAACGTTATCGTAAATACACAGATTATTCGTAGAGGATTTTTCTACGCGAATTCACGTGTGTTGATCATTCTATTCACAATCAAAGGTGCGTACACGGCCCCTTTTCTTACTTTAACTGTTTTGGGGGAGAAAACATGTGCAACAAACACTTTTAGATACATATCACTTGCATGAGTTCGCTGTTTACATGAAGTGCAAACATAGCATTACAACGCCTTCCATTTCGAACCGTTTAATTTGCCGTAGTGCAAAGCGTGGTAGTTGAAGATATATCTATTGGGTTTGACAAACCTCACTTGGTAGATGGGATCTATGCAGGTGTTTGACTGACCAAACACACATTACTATTGTTTGTGCTAGACAATAGGGTTAAGGCAAAAACATGCTATAGCATGGCAATCGTCATCTTCGGTGTCGACCACTTATGTAAATAGTACAAATGACTAGCTATCATGACTATGCATGTGTGATTATGTTATCTGCAAACTTTATATTCAAACTGTGGTTTCAACATTTGTGAATGCTTAAACCTGTGTATGCACCAACCTTTGTGTTGACTTGATTTACATGTTTTCTCAGGACACTAAGGCACAAGCAAGGACAAGCAGGGACTAGGACGTTGAGTCTCATGCATACAGTTTACTTTAGTTGTTGATTTAAAACATTGAATATTGTATTTATGGTTATGCAATAGTTACTTTCTATTATTAGTTTTCAAACGCTTCCGCAAATGTTAAACTTTGATTTTACAAATTAAGACCAAAGTATGTTTGAAAATCATATAGAGGTCTTCGTTATGTCTAATGATCTGAGATCCTGGTTTGTCACGTCCCAAACGGTATGAATCCGTTAGTTGAAAATTGGGGGTGTGACAGATTGGTATCAGAGACATTGGTTATAGCGAATTAGGTTTGCATTCGTAGATCTAGACTATAACTGTTAGACATTAGACACGCTTGCTTACACAATAGTTTGCATAGAAATTTCATATGGTATTAGGTAACAAACAGGACATTATCATCCACACCTATTAGTGACAAGGAACAACGAGTCGTATCATCATCAGCATCCGAGAAGAGGAGACTTGAGCCAGTGGAGGGTACGATTCACTATGATGAGGGGATACACACATGACCAAGGGAGAACGGCCAGTATTGGCAGTGGATCTCTGATCTCATTCGCAGTTGGGTGCGTGAGGAGCAAGTACTTCCGCCATCTAATCGTGACACTACTACTAGTAACTGGACATTACCTACACTGAGATACCCACCATAGCAAGCATTTGCAGCTTTCGATGCACGTGTGAATCGGGAGATTCACAACATGCGAGAGGCAGCTGGATAGATCACTAGATTACTAGAGGGATGAAATAGATTCTATGATTCACAAAAACAAGTCAAGGGATGAAATAGACTCTTTGACTCACAAAAACCAGTCAGGAGATGAAATAGGCTCTTTGACTCACTAAAACCAGTCAGGAGATGAAATAGGCTCTGTGACTCACTAAAACAAGTCAAGGGATGAAATAGGCCCTATGGCTCACTCAACAAGTCAGCGGACGAAATAAACCCAATGACTCAAACAAAACCATTCCTTAGCTTGGGACTATATCTACTAGTTCCATTGAAATTTTTGTTTTGACAAATGATTTGTCGCTCTTTACAACACTGACGATAGTTAATAAGGTTGTGCTTCAGCCTTGATAGGAAAACATCAATTTTCTTTCTAACTCCTCGACAACATTCTTGTAGCTCTTTGTACTTTCACATGTACTATTTACTAGGATCACTTTATGAACTCATCAATTGTAAGATGAGAATTCAAACCCAACTCTTTTTCACACTTGAAGTGCCACCAAACAGACACTGTCACTCGAGTTAAGAAGAACTAGAGTGATTGTGCGGGAAGGATTTCCGTTACAAGTGCCTACGTAAAGGCAAATTACATTATATGAAAACACTGGTGACCTATATTAGGAGTTAAGCATCAACTTGGGAACTTATGGGAGATACATTGACTGCAAGGAGGTCAACTCCAAACAACTACATTAACACTCACACAATGAGTGTCTCGACATCAGATTACATAAGAGAAACACACTCAAGCTGAATAACTATCCTTGAAGGATCTAAACTAGACCCTATATTAGCATTCGACTCAAGTAACTATCCCTAAGTAATTATTTGGATGGACCATCCAATCATACATCATGTGACTATTGTCTGAGTCTTGATGTCCTGAATAAACTCTGAATCCCACAAAACCAAATAGCTCAAGGTAGGAGGAACTAGAATTCTTATGTAAGGTAAATTGACGATCATGGTGCGCAACGTAATCGTGAATTTACAGGTACGCATGAATTCTGGCAAATTCTATTGTGAGCCTATTTTCGACACGCATACATAAAATATCCGCCTATCCTTCATTCTAGTAGTTGAGATGAATTCCGATAACATATCGGGATTCTAACATAACACTCATCAAATTTCCAGCCGTAGTTCTGGTTACTCTGTGTTTGAGAAACACTCATAGTGAGATTTTGCACTTCACCTGGATAACTTCAAATGTATGTCAAAACATCTACTTGTGAATATCTGTAAAGATTCCCTATCAAACGAAGAACGAAATCTGATTTCATGTGTCTACTGAGCAGAGTTCTCAATGACCACAACAACAACAAGAAACACTCAAAGGATGTTTTGGATGCAAGAAGCCAGGGCATTTCAATTGAACCACACTGGTAGAACAATAAAAGGAACAAAAACAATGGTCTGAGGGGACAAGCCTTCATGATCATAAGAAGCATAGAGAAAAGCTCGACCTCATTGCAAGTACATGTGTGATAAACAAATGATATGATATGTGTTGTTGGAGACTGGATCATAAATGAGCTTTAGATCTAATGAATTTAGTGGAATATTTGCCATAACCTTAACACCAGTAGAGGTTGAGTACACTGTAGAACTAGCTGATGGCAAGTTAATCATAGTAGAACATATTCTCAAAGGCTGTGTCCTAGACTTGATGGGTCAAACACTAGACATAGACCTTATGCCTATTGCATTAGGCAGTTTTGATGTAGTCATAGGCATGGACTGGTTGTTCAAACACCAGGCTGAAACAGTAGGCTATCAAAAGATCGTTCGTATACCGCTTTCATATGGAGAGACACTGTATGTACAAGGTGAGAAGAGCAGTACGCCACTGCGTCTCATATCTTGTATGAAAGCACACAAATGTCTGCGTAAAGGTCATACGGTAGTTATAACACTTATAACTGAGAAGCCGGTAGTTGAGAAGAAGATAGAAGACATTCCAATAGTTTGGGAATTTCCAGAAGTATTTCCAGAAGACTTACCGGGATTACCGCCTATCAGACGGGTGGAATTTCGAATCGACCTTACACCAGATGCAGCACCGATAGCTAGGGCGCCTTATCGACTTGCACCGTCAGAAATGCAAGAGTTATCTACACAACTACAAGAGTTGTTGGATAAGGGCTTTATACGACCTAGTTTTTCACCGTGGGGAGCTCCAGTTTTGCTTGTTAAGAAGAAGGACGGGACTTTCCGTATGTGTATCGATTACCGGGAACTTAACAAGGTTACTATCAAAAACCGTTATCCGTTACCCAGAATTGACGATCTGCTCGATCAGTTGCAAGGTTCGAGTTACTACTCGAAGATTGATCTTAGATCGGGTTATCATCAACTAAGAGTCCAGGAGGAGGATATTCCGAAGATAGCATTCAGAACGCGCTATGGCCATTATGAGTTCTTGGTCATGCCATTTGGGTTGACAAACGCTCCAGCTGTATTCATGGATCTCATGAATCGTGTTTGTAAACCTTATCTTGACAAGTTTGTCATAGTTTTCATTGATGACATTCTCATCTATCTTCAGACTGAGGAGGAGCATGCTGAACATCTTCGATTGCTGTTAGAATTACTGAAACAAGAGCAACTGTACGCTAAGTTTTCGAAATGTGACTTCTAGATGCGAGAAGTTCAATTCTTGGGTCATATAGTCAATGAGAAGGGCATACATGTTGATCCAGCGAAAATTAAAGCGATTAAGAATTGGGAAGCACCAAAGACCCCTACCGAGGTACGACAATTCCTTGGTTTGGCGGGTTATTACCGACGATTCATTGAGGGTTTCTCAAAAATCGCACAACCACTTACAGCTCTTACGCACAAGGAAACGAAGTATAACTGGATGGATAAACAGGATACTGCATTCCAGTTATTGAAACAGAAACTCTGCAGTGCACCGATTCTGTCCTTACCGGAAGGAACAGAAGACTTTGTGGTGTATTGTGATGCATCGGCACAGGGTTTGGGATGTGTGTTGATGCAACGTTATAAAGTGATTGCTTATGCTTCAAGGCAGCTATGACCACATGACAAGAATTACACTACTCATGACTTGGAGTTAGGAGCAGTGGTTTTTGCTTTGAAGATTTGGAGGCATTACTTGTATGGAACTAAGTGTACCATTTACACTGATCATAAGAGTTTGCAACATATCTTTGATCAGAAAGAGCTTAACATGAGACAGCGACGATGGGTTGAGTTGTTGAACGATTTCGAATGTGCGATTAAGTATCACCCGGGAAAAGCTAATGTGGTAGCTGATGCTTTAAGAAGAAAAGACACTTCAACAAGACGGGTTCGCGCGCTTATGATGACGATACATACTGATCTACCTGACAAGGTACGCAGTGCTCAGCTCGAGGCCTTGAAAAAGGAAAACTTGGTACAGGAATCCTTACGAGGAATGGAAGAACAATTGAATGTTAAACCTGATGGAATTCGTTATTTCATTATTCGATTGTGGATACCTTTGTATGGAGGTTTAAGGGAACTCTTGATGGATGAAGCACACAAGTCCAGATATCCAGTCCATCCGGGATCAGACAAGATGTATCATGATTTGAAGGCACTGTATTGGTGGCCTCACATGAAAGCTGATATTGCTAAGTACGTTAGCAAGTGTTTGACTTGTTCGATAGTCAAAGTTGAATATCAGAAACCATCTGGTTTACTGCAACAACCAGAGATACCGATGTGGAAATGGGAACAGATTTCGATGGATTTCATTACTAAGTTACCCCGTACACCAAGTGGTTGTGATACGATATGGGTAATTGTCGATCGATTAACGAAATCTGCACACTTCTTAGCAATCAAAGAAACCGATAAGATGGAGAAACTGACTCGCATTTACATCAAGGAAGTGGTAGCACGGCATGGCGTGCCAATCTCTATCATATCAGATCGGGATGCCCGATTTACTTCCAACTTTTGGAAATCTCTTCATAAGTCATTGGGGACTCGTTTGGATATGAGTACCGCCTATCATCCACAGACCGACGGTCAAAGTGAACGTACGATTCAAACGCTCAAGGATATGTTACGAGCTTGTGTAATTGACTTTGGTGATAGCTGGGAAAATCACTTACCATTAGTGGAATTCTCTTACAACAATAGTTATCATACAAGTATTCAAGTAGCACCGTTTGAAGCTTTGTATGGTCGCAAATGTCGTTCACCAGTTGTTGGGTTGAAATTGGTGACAGTCAGATTATAGGTCCTGAATTAATGCATGAGACGACAGAGAAGATGGTTCAAATCCGGAACCGTATGGCAGCGGCCCGGGATCGACAGAAGAGTTATGCTGACAAACGTCGTAAACCATTGGAATTTCAAGTAGGAGACCGAGTTCTTCTAAAGGTATCACCTTGGAAAGGTGTGATACGATTCGGCAGGCGCGGAAAGCTTAGTCCACGTTACGTAGGACCTTTTGAGATCCTGAAAAGGATTGGTCCGGTTGCATATCAACTCAAATTACCGGATGAACTCAGTGGAGTTCATGATGTCTTTCACGTATCGAATTTAAAGAAATGTCTTTCTGATGAGACATTGATTGTACCACTGGAAGAAATACAAGTAGACGAACAGTTACGATTCATTGAAGAACCAGCAGAAATCATGGACCGAGAGGTCAAACAACTTAAGCAAAGCAAGATTCCGATAGTCAAAATTCGGTGGAATTCGAGACGTGGTCCTGAATTCACATGGGAACGGGAAGACCAAATGATGAAGAAGTATCCTCATCTATTCAAAACAACAACTACAAACACTGAGAGCGCACGTTAAATTTCGGGACGAAATTTCCTTCAACAAGGGGATGACGTGATGTTTCACACATCAACACTGCAAAATTCAAACTGTAAGCACAAACACTTTATTCAATTGGTTTTGTTACAAACATTTGTGCTACATTACATTTCATACATTTTATGTGCTACATTTCATATGTTACATGTTATGGTAGTACATGCATGATTAGTTACACACATTTTGCTATGTGCGGGATTATATAGTACAAACAGTTACAGACACTCACTATGTGTGAGGTTACACAGCACAGTATGATCAAACACAAACAGTCACAGTTAGGTGAACTAACTAGTTTACACACAAACAGTCACATTGAACGATCACACTTAGTTGTGATGTTGCAAGTATTAGATTTTGTGTGCGAGTACACACAAGCACACGGAATGATCAAACCACACTATCACGTACGATTTAAACTCGTAAGTAGTTTCCTAACTACTCAAAACATTTACTAATTTTCGGGACGAAAATTCTTTCAACAAGGGGATGATGTGACAATCTGACATTTTGGGTTAATCCTGTTAAACAAAAGTTAACAAAATTACACGGAATCATATAATATCAAATCAGAAGGATTAAAATTGAACAAAAATAGTTTACAAACACTTAAACTACAAGGTCTAATGTTGCAATTGCACAAAATACACAATTTTGACTTTAGAAGTCAAAATTCAGGTGGTTAATCAGTGGAGAAATTCGAAAATTCATTAAAACACTGAAATTAATCGGGTTAAATGGTTAATAATCATCACATTTATAATTTCTATCATTAATACAGCAATTATGGTGATCATTACACAAGAATTAAACCAAATTATAACTAACAAGTCGAAACCGTCACAAGCCATCATTATGATCATTATAATACAACTTTAATTGACCGAATTCCAACTTTAAAACCCTTAGTCGGCCACTTTATGACCTGTTGCACAACACAATTGAACAAAGAAGCCGTGGGAGACGGATTTCATCTAAGGGTTGGCCGAAATTCAATCTCTAGTGGAACCATATCAATTCAAAGTCAAATCAGGTAAAAATCGATGCCTACATAACCTAAAAGTTCCGACTAAGCAAAGCTATATGTTAATTTTGGCTTTTAACATCGACTTATATGATTTCAAGTTCTAGGGTTCGTTATTGGAACCGAATTGGGGATTTTGATCGAAATGGGTTTACAAACCAAATTAAATGGTACTTGTAGTTTCAGATTGTCCCGATTAATGATAACCCTATGTTAATTGCATCAAAGAATTACGAATTTTGTGATTTTGATTTCTAGGGTTCTTAACATTAAACGATTTGGGGGTTTTGATTTAAAAGAGTTTAAAAACCAAATCAATCTATACAGGGAGTTTCGAAAACATCAAGATAATGAAAACCCTATGTTGGTTTTAACAAAAAAATAACGAATTAAACGATTTCTAATTCTAGAGTTTTGAGATAAAAATGTTTTGGGGTTTCTTAAACAAACAACATTAAAAATCTAATTAATTTACACAGATGGGTTCGGTTTAACATAGGGATGAAAAGCCCTATGAATTTGGGGATTTATAGAGTCGAATTTGGCTCAATTGAATTGGGGATTGGGTTGTTCGAACCCGAACTTGACCGTGGCTGAATTGAGGTAATTAGCCTAAAAATTGGGTGAATTAAAGCATCCCAGAGATGAGCCTGAACATAAAGAACAAAAGCCCTATGGTAGTGGGATCGAACTCGGTCAAATCGGGGATCAATTGGATTCACATAGTTCGGTTAAGGATTAACAAAGGGGAACTCGACTTATTGTGGTTAAAACCATTTAAACAGCAATCTGTTAGCAAAATCTGAAGCAGAACAGTGGTAGTGTGCGTGTGTTTGGTTTGAGAGGTCAAGGGTTCGACCCTTGCCCTTGACAGTTTTTGGAAATTAAATCATTTTTAGTGTTTTGATCATAAAACGTTCGTTTTAAATCCGAGTTGACTCGTTCAAATTGCGTTGGAACCGTAATAGAATCCCGGACAAAATAAAACAATAAAATTTATGTTTTTAATCAAAGATATGATCGCGTATATTTACGTGTGTTTAAGTTTAATCGTATACGTTTATACGATTTAAACAAACGAAATAAAATCCGTGCATGCTTTCGTATGTACGTTCCACACAATCTGATATACGTGTGTTGACATGTATGTAATAACAAACATTATTTGATTTTTCAAATAACAAAACGTTATCGTAAATACACAGATTATTCGTAGAGGATTTTTCTACGCGAATTCACGTGTGTTGATCATTCTATTCACAATCAAAGGTGCGTACACGGCCCCTTTTCTTACTTTAACTGTTTTGGGGGAGAAAACATGTGCAACAAACACTTTTAGATACATATCACTTGCATGAGTTCGCTGTTTACATGAAGTGCAAACATAGCATTACAACGCCTTCCATTTCGAACCGTTTAATTTGCCGTAGTGCAAAGCGTGGTAGTTGAAGATAGATCTATTGGGTTTGACAAACCTCACTTGGTAGATGGGATCTATGCAGGTGTTTGACTGACCAAACACACATTACTATTGTTTGTGCTAGACAATAGGGTTAAGGCAAAAACATGCTATAGCATGGCAATCGTCAGCTTCGGTGTCGACCACTTATGTAAATAGTACAAATGACTAGCTATCATGACTATGCATGTGTGATTATGTTATCTGCAAACTTTATATTCAAACTGTGGTTTCAACATTTGTGAATGCTTAAACCTGTGTATGCACCAACCTTTGTGTTGACTTGATTTACATGTTTTCTCAGGACACTAAGGCACAAGCAAGGACAAGCAGGGACTAGGACGTTGAGTCTCATGCATACAGTTTACTTTAGTTGTTGATTTAAAACATTGAATATTGTATTTATGGTTATGCAATAGTTACTTTCTATTATTAGTTTTCAAACGCTTCCGCAAATGTTAAACTTTGATTTTACAAATTAAGACCAAAGTATGTTTGAAAATCATATAGAGGTCTTCGTTATGTCTAATGATCTGAGATCCTGGTTTGTCACGTCCCAAACGGTATGAATCCGTTAGTTGAAAATTGGGGGTGTGACAAGTGCTAAGATCCAGTCTTGTTCTAAAAGCTTCATGAAGTGATTCCCAAAATCGTGCCGTGAAACGAGCATCACGATCCGATATTATGCTTAAGGGAATCCCATGTCGGCTAACGATCTCATCAACGTAGATATGAGCTAACTTCCGCACCGGGTACGTTTCGCGTATCGGTAAGAAATGAGCCGACTTGGTCAATCTATCAACTATTACCCAAATGATATCCTTACCGTTCGTGGTTCGTGGGAGTTTGGTAATAAAATCCATGGAGATATTCTCCCACTTCCACATGGGTATTTCTGGTTGTAATAACAATCCTGAAGGTCGCTGGTGTTCTGCCTTGACCTTAGTACAGTTAAGGCATTTGGACACATACTCAGCAATATCCTTCTTCATTCCAAGCCACCAGTACAAGCCCCTAAGGTCTTGATACATCTTATCAGAACCCGGATGGATTGAGTAACGAGACTTATGAGCTTCATCCATAATCACCATCCTAAGATCACCCCTGTTCGGTATCCACAACCGATTCAAGTAATACATCAAACCATCATCTTTAGTTTCCAATAAAATCTCAGCCCCGCAAGACATCTCATTTTTCAAGTTATCTTGAGCTAATGAGTGTTGTTGGGCTGTGAGAACATCATTACGGAGGTTTGTGTGCACTCGGACACTATGGATCTGAACTTGACTTTTGCGACTAAGCGCATCTGCTACTACATTCGCCTTGCCAGGATGGTAGCGAATTTCACAGTCATAATCGTTCAATAGTTCAACCCATCTCCGTTGTCTCATGTTAAGTTCCTTTTGGTTGAGAATATGTTGCAAACTTTTATGATCAGCAAATACTACACACTTTGTGCCATAAAGATAATGTCTCCATATCTTCAAAGCAAACACGACTGCACCAAGTTCTAGGTCGTGTGTAGTGTAGTTCTTCTCGTGAATCTTCAGCTGTCTCGATGCATATGCTACAACCTTTCCCCGTTGCATGAGAACACAACCGAGACCTAGGTTGGATGCATCACAGTAGACTACAAAATCATCATTTCCATCAGGCAATGTCAAGACATGAGCATCACATAGTTTCTGCTTCAAAGTCTGAAATGTCTCTTCCTGCTTCGGTCCCCACTCATATGGTTTATTCTTTTGAGTCAAAGAAGTGAGAGGGACAACAATCCTGGAGAAATTCAAAATAAACCGCCGATAGTAACCGGCAAGTCCAAGAAACGATCGAATCTCCGTCTGTGTCTTTGGTGTACTCCAATTCTTCACCGCATCAATCTTTGTAGGATCCACGTGAACACCATTTTCATTGACTATGTGCCCCAAGAATTGAACTTCCTTAAGCCAAAATCCACACTTAGAGAATTTGGCATACAGTCGCTCTTCTCTTAAGATCTCCAAAACCAACTTAAGGTGTTTCTCGTGTTCTTCCTTGGTCTTTGAGTATATCAAGATATCATCAATAAACACAATCACAAACTTATCCAAGTATGGCCTGCAAACACGGTTCATGAGGTCCATGAAGACCACAGGTGCATTGGTAAGGCCAAAGGGCATTACCAGAAATTCGTAATGGCCATATCTTGTTCTGAAAGCCGTCTTGGGAATATCATCATCATGTACACGAAGCTGATGATACCCAGACCTAAGATCGATCTTTGAAAACCATGCCGAGTCCTGCAGCTGATCGAAGAGATCATCGATGCGCGGCAGTGGATATCGATTCTTGATTATGAGTTTGTTTAATTCGCGATAGTCGATGCACATTCGGAATGACCCTTCCTTCTTCTTGACAAACAGGACCGGTGCACCCATGGCGAATGGCTCGGGCGAATAAATCCTTTATCAGTCAGCTCTTGCAGTTGGCTCGCCTGTTCTTGTAACTCTGAAGGCGGAAGTCTGTAGGGAGTTTTGGCGACAGGGTTTGCACCAGGTACTAAGTCAATGCGAAACTCTACTTGACGTTCTGGTGGAAGACCCAGCAAATCATCTGGAAATACTTCAGGAAAATCTCTTATTACTGGAACGTCTTCAATGTTCTTTCCTTTCTCCTTTTTCTTGACAATATGCGCTAAAAATGCTATACACTTCTTCCTAAGGTACTTGTGTGCCTTAGTGCAGGACATTAGCTTAAGTCCTTTACCAGAAGTTTCCCCAAAAACTCTTAAAGTTTCACCCGAAGGTAAGGGAATACGAATGTATTTCTTATGACAAACTATCTCCGCTTTGTGGGTGGCTAACCAATCCATGCCTATGATAACATCAAAGCTACCAAGATACATAGGTATGAGGTCAATTGGGAAAACGTGATCACTTAAGTTCACAGTACATCCAATAATAACAGTGTCAATATCAATAGTGTTTCCGTCAGCCACCTCCACGTTAAACGGTTTATCTAAGTATGTACGTGTTCTACCAAGCATGCATTCAAAATAACATGAAACAAAACTCCTATCAGCACCAGAAACAAATAAGACAGATGCATAAGAGTTGTTGATCAGAAATGCACCGTTGACCACGTCCTGGTTGGCTTGAGTAGCTGGAGCATTCAGTTGGAATGCCCGGCCTCTTGCCACCCTCTGATTGTTCCCGGTAAACTTTGGGCATTGATTCCTGAAATGACCCACTTCACCACACTCGTAACAGGCTCTTGCCTGTACAGGTACTTGGCGAACAGGTGCGGCTTGTATCGGTTGAACTTGCGGAGCGGGCAATGCAAGCGGAGCAGGTTGCATCCTTTTTGCTTGCTGTGCACTTCGGCAAACATTAGCAAAATGGCCAAACTTGCTACAGTTGTTGCAGACGCGACAAGGCATGTTAGGCAAGTGATGATATCTGCAAGTATTACACTGGGGAGTGTTCCCAATATAATTCCTTGCAGTGGTGTTGTTTGATGATTTTTGCGTAGACTTAGCAGTAGGAGCAGTGACCACGAAATTTCTGGTCTTTCTCTTTTTGTTGCTGCTTTTAGAAGAACTAGCAGCTTCAGTCTTGACCTCAGTCTTTGTTTCCTTTGCAGCAGTCTTCACCTCTGTTTTCTTTGTCCCCTTTCTTGTGAGTGTTCCAGCCTTTACGTGATTATCAGTAAGTGTAGCAGACAAACGGATCGCAGCCTCAAGTGTTTTGGGGTTGCTTCCGTAGACAGTATCCTGAATCTGCATCGGCAGCCAGTCGATATACTTCTCAATTGCTCTTTCCAAAGGTGTCACAAGATGAGGCACCAGCAGGCTATACTCATGGAATTGAGTATTATAGATTACATTCTCCCCGCTATCCTGCTTGAGTTCCCAAAACTCAGTCTCAAGCTTCCTTATCTCGCTGCGCGGACAGAATTCAGTTCATCAGGTTCTTGACCTCTGTCCATGTCAGTGCAAGGGCAGCATCTACTCCCCTAGTTCGTTTCTCCCCATTCCACCATGTTAGTGCTCTCTTTTGGAAAACACTAGTGGCATAACGAACTTTCAGATTATCGGGGCAATCGCTGTTGATGAAAGTGTTCTCCATACTCTCGAACCACTGCAGCAGACCAGTGGCTGACTCTGCACCCGTAAACTTCTGGGGGTTACATGAGTTGAAGTGTTTAAACGTGCAAGTTGGCGGGTTTGCACCACCTCTGTTCTGATTGATGTTCTGATTGGCTTGTATCAGTTGATTCACCAATCCAGAGATAAGGGTTGCTAACTCTTGTATGCCGGAGTTGGCATTACTGTTGTTAGCATCCCCATTGTTCGAGTCATCTTCGTTGTGACGGCGCGGCGGTATGTTTCTGAGGAATTAGAAACATGTTACTACCGTTTACAACGTAAGTCATACAAACAATGGTCAAATGAGTTCATTTAAACAGTTAGGATTACATATAGGAACTATATTTCTCTCCTATCTGTCATTAAACTCATAACATTTTTAAATTTCCTAATATTATACTAAGTGTCTTAGTTGGTCATACTAATATTAGCTAATTATTCCTAAGTTTCATATATTCCCCACCCTATACTAACACTGACATCCTCCCGATGCAATGCAACAAGCTTATATATAGGGCATATGCAGAGGTAGATCGCAATCTCCCCTACACCGTCCCACCACCGTTGCATTGCACCACGATTATGCCCTTGTCAGAATTTAGGGTGTATCATGTATCTTACCATAGTCTCACTTCACAAACCTTATCCTAAGTTCCCTTGGACAGTTAGGTTCGCTTAATGTCTAAGTTCACCTGACATGTAGGTTTGCCTATTTCTAAGTTCACCTAATGTCTAAGTTCACCTGACATTAAAGTTTCCCCTACTGTCTAAGTTCACTAGCAATCCATACCATATTCTAATGTCCATAATCATCAATGAGGGTTCATATCATCACTGAGTGCCCTTATTGTCACTAAGTGTTCATATCTTCCCTATAGCTTATTCTCATCAAGTGTCCATACCATCACTATGTGTTAGTATCATCACTCTGCGTTTATATTATCACCAAGTGTCTATATCATCATTCAAGCCTTCAGTCAATCGCTAAGTGTTCGTATCGTTCGTTTATCCTATACACCCCACGTCTCCATTAAGTGTGTTTGTTAATGAGTTTATATGTGTTCATCAAATGTGATCATCCAAAGTGTCAATCCAACCCAACCTTAAACAACAGACCATCAACATCAACCTTACAACAATTCCTAGTAATATCCTAAGTTTCTGACACTGGCAGACCCCCGATATACTACAAATGGTATATGTATAGGGCATATGTAGGGTCAGTCACAACTGCCCCAGCCACCATCCCACCACCTTTTTAGTATACCACGAGTGTGTCCTTGTCTCGTAATCATAGTTCAAATAAATAATTCATAAAGCAGATAATTCCTAAGCAGTTAATTTCCTAAGCAGGTAATTTCTCAAACGGGTAGTTCCCACATTCTTCAATACTGACATCCACCTAATGTACCGTAAATGGTATATATATAGGACATATGTAGGGGTCAGTCACAACTGCCCCAGCCAACGTCCCACCACCTTTACGATACACCACGTGCATGTCCTTATCGAATCATTAGGGCTCAAGTAAACAAGTAATATATGCGAATCAGATATATAGCAGGAGTTCAATTAACATGTAATAAACACATAAGCATGAAATCCTGAATATACTAACTAGTGTATGAATATTTTCATACTAAGGTATCCTACGGTTATAGACTAGGTCAACCATTTCTAGTAACCTAATTCCCTATAACCCAGGCTCTGATACCAATCTATAACACCCCGACCGATGGTGGAAACGTCGGGATGCCACGAGGGATGTGTAGATTGTTCAAAAGCTCGTGGGCATCTAAATCAATTCATCATATATCATTCAATCAACCAAATTAATTACACAAAAATCATGTTCATCATGAATTAGTTACGTCAATTACAAAAGAGATTTAGCTATCTAACTAAATTCTAATCGCCAGAATTTCAGTTATTTAGCTAAGTCCAAGATCCTATATGATGATGTCCAAAAGTGTGAGTTCATCTTCCTCAACCTACTTAGCTTCATTACCTGAAACATGTAAAAATCAAGTGTCAACTACAAAGTAGTTGGTGAGTAATCATAAGTTTTATATTTAAAATATTTTACAAAGAGTTTTGAAGAGTTTATATTTTCTTGATAACATTCGTATGAGCATCTGTGAGATCATTCAACACAATATTCAAATACACAATCCCAACACATAATTCAAACACATAATCACATATATTAATAAATCATAGATAATCAATCATATGTCCAATCAACCAATCACAATCCATCAATACTCTCAATTAATATAAGTGACCATACATGTATCATTGTATATGACCAAGGTCAATGACAACGACACACGGAGTTGTGGAAACATCCACGTGACAATACATGCAAACATTGAGGAAGACCGAAGTCAACCACAACGAATACACGGAGTTGTGGAAACATCCACGTGACAATACATGCAGTCATCGCGAATGACACAAAGTCATTAGCTTCAACTCATGGAATAGTGACAATACATGCAGACATTACAGATGACCAAGGTCATTAGTAACAACTCATGGAATATGACAATCCATAACTATGGATCTCATACAAGTAAATAAGTGTCATCCCTGTGTTATCAAGTCAATATGTAAATTGGTATACATGTGTCACACCCCGAGCCGGCGGGGTAGGATCGGATTTTCCCGACGGGCGGAAGGTTCCCGGGGCGCGATATCGTGAGTGATAATCGAAGTGATCAGATTGTTTACATTGCACATGATATGTAAATGAGAAACTTGCTAGAATAAAAATAGAATTACAAAGTTAAATTACATCAGTTAAGTTTATAATTTAACAATGTAAATCTACTATAACATCATAAATCTTCAATCTTGTATCTGCACAAGATATACAAAATAATGGTGTATGATGTCCAAAAATATGCAGGTCCAAAAGCTAGGTCCTCTATCTGTAACCTAGTCCAAAAGAATCAACTCTTCAGTTGACCTGTTTGTCACCTAAGAAGTCATGCAAAAATAAAGTCAACACATGGTTGGTGAGTTCATATAGTTTAGTGTTTGAAAATGTTCCTTTCGGTAAAGACCCTAACCTCATTAACTTCACATGTAATATCCATATTGTATGCTTATATATAGGGCATACCCCTAGGTCGAGCCAACAAACTCGCCCAGACGTTATCCCACCACATACTAATACGCATATGACACTGTTGCTAATGATAATTAAGCATTTTTACCCTACACACCTCTGATTTTGATTATGTTTTCCAAAACTTGATTTACCTTTGATTCTCTTGAGTTCATCATAGATACATGATTTTCCTAAAAGTCAATGATAGAAATAAAATGTTAAATATTTAATTAAATAAAACATTTAAATACAACTAAGACATGATGATTGGGCCTTATTTGACTCAATCAGTTAGACTTAGTTGTTGGTGGTTGTCCAAGTTGTAACCTCTCACACGTAACCCATGTCAGGCATAACTCACAAGGAGTACACCTGAACTGAGCGGGATTTTAATGTTTTGCTCGTTACAGCCTGACACAATGGTCTTCTGCATCTAAGTGGGACTTTAAGGATATCCTTTGATTCTTGATCTCTTGATTCTCTTGATTTGACTTTGATATTGATTTCATTGATCGTTCATGTTATTGCCCGTTACAGCCTGACCCAAAGGTCTTCTGTATCTGAGAGGGACTTTATATGTGTGTTACACGTGGTCTTGATTCCCTATACAAGTGACATCCACCTTAACTTGAATATTAATGATTTCATTAGATCATAATGATTTCATTATTATAATGATTCACACACATTTATGATTTCTGACTCCTTGAGCCTCTTGATCTTGATCTTTTCAATTCCCATGATTCCCAATGATAATTGATTCTTGATTATGATTCTTTGTTCTAAGATTCCACACTGAATTAGATTCCTTTGAATATGATCTTTTGCTTTTGTTCATATAATTTCACTTTGAATTTAGATTATTGAATTTGAACTGAATGGACTAGGGGTTTGTTTAGAGTTTAGAATTAAAGTATTACTCATAAGAGTACTTTAATTAATTTGTTAGTTAATCTAACATGATAATTACCTAGACAGGAGTCTAGGAGTATAAACAATCATATATATGTAAAAACATATAATAAAGTAAAGCATTTAAATAAACAGTTTAAATGAAAACAGTTTACGCATGCTTCTCAGCCCCGCGTTTTAAAACAAAAATGTTAGAAAAGGGGCAATGAACTCACCTGTGTTGCTCTGTATAGAATTACCACAAAATGCGCGCTCGTTTGTTGTAACCTAAGTATCTTCGGTTCCTGGGTTGTTTTAAAAGAATTCGAATACGATAAGTATATACAGTAATCATCGTATCTAGGGTTTGGTCTCGGTGTGCAACTACGTGTCCTAGATTACTAATGCGTTTCTTAGTCTAACTTATTCCCCAGTAGTAACCCTAATTCCCCAGTTGATTATTTAAAGTCTTTAATTAAAACCTCTTTAAATTATTCCATTTTATGTTAAGGGTTTAGAAAGCATAATTTATTGTAGTTTAACCAATTTATAAATCATTTCATTTACCAAAACATAATTATGTCAAAGATGAATATAAGTAACCTGATGAGCTTTGGTTAAGCCCATTGGGCCAAATTCGGCCCATTACTCGACTTTGATATTTAAGTTCTTGAATTTGAACTCGTATATCATCAATCATTCCAATTCATGATTAAGCCCTATTGTTATATGATAAGTCCTTAGTTTTAATATCTCATGATGACACCATATTCATTCAAAGTTGGTTGCATGAAGTTGAAAATCCTAATATGGTTCTCATGCACACCCATCATGAGACCACCTTGCATGTATGTATACGTGAGGTCCCATGCACTCACTATCATATGTACGTGATCATGTAACCCTATCCCACCCTTAACCGAATGAATAGATGATAGGTCGCATGAGTGCCGAACGAAAGAGGAATGGTCGAATGGCCTTTGTTCGGGCGAATGAGGCTAGTGGCGAATGAGACAAGCCAATCGAATGAGGCTGCCTGGCCGAAGGAGTATCATGGTCGAATAAGGGGTGCCGGTCGAATGTGGGTTGCCGAATGAGAGGGGTGTCGAATGGAGCCCTGGCCATTCGGCCGAATGAGGCCATTCGCCCCATCTGTTTGCTCAGGTCGTTCGACCAGTCGACTTGCATCTGGACAGCCCCCATTATCGAACTAGATGACTATGGTTTGCACAAATACTTGTTCCTACATGATTCTAGAATGTGGTTGAGTGATTTCCCTAAGGTTTTGTGGTTCGAAACTGGTCAAGAGGGTGGGTTCGAAATAGGGTTTTCAAAACCCTAAAACCGAACAAATCTCGTGATTTTACCTCGAATCTGATGGATGAAACTTTAGATCGGTTGTACTTCCAAGTTCTACTAGTGATTGTGTGACACCTCGCAATTTCCAGGTCAGCATTTGTTTATTTTAATAATAATGTTTATTATTAATTCATACGTGGCACTAGAATAATTGCATTTAGTGTGACACGTGGCACAACGGACCAAACACACCGATAATTCGAGGAATTATCGCACGAAACTCGCACGTGTCTTGAATGACGAACGTTGGTGAACGGATCAAACCACAGTACACATACACTGCACAATTAGGTTCCGGAGAACCTAATTTAGCAGGACAATGCTTATGTGTCGAGAAACGATGATCGTATTCAAGAAATACGAAAGATTCGGTTCCAAACCATGAAATTGGGCTTATTGGGCTCAACCGAGACCCATCGCGGTACGCGATGGGCACCTAAATGGGCCTTTGCGGTACGCGAAGCCTGGGCGGGAGAATTTGAATTCTCCGAAAACCATCGCGGTACGCGACGACCGATCATCCGCCACCATCGCGGTACGCGGCGTGTTTCGGGAACAGAATGATTACTTTAATCGCCGCGGTACGCGGGGCTGCTTTTTAGGCAGCCTCCGCGGTACGCGACGACCCCAACACGCAAAAATCTTTATAAAACCAATGTTAATCATTTCTGTTCATTTCTGCCGCAACCTCTCGACTGAAACCCTCACCCTCGACCATTTTCGCTCTGTTACAACAATTTCCAGCCGCAAGAAGCCAACTAGAGTGTCACACCCCCGCTAAAGCGGAAACACGAGGGCGAGACGAAATTGGATTACAAATACATTGTTTATAAAGAAACTTACTAAATTGCATTCATAATCCAAATAGACATACATAAGAGAATTACATAAATTCAAATGACATATCAATAAGAGTTTTACAAAATGATATGATCAAAACAATACAACAATGGAAGATTTCTCTATATAGTCTAATCTAAATTAAACAATATCTTCAAAATCTTCTTGTTGTGACAAAATCCATGAAGCTAATTTCCTGAAATACATGCTCAAGTGTCAACTAAAAATAGTTGGTGAGTCCATAGGTTTATGACTTGATAAAGCATGGTTAGAAAAGAGTTTATATTGATATTCATCCATTAATGTTTAACAATAAAGCATGCATTTTATGATTATGAGTTTAAACGATGTCAAACGTATACTTCACTCAAAATATTGCTAATGTACATCATGAATATTAAAGAAGTTTAAACGATAGTAACACGTATACTCAAGTAATCACTAAAATGCCTATTTCAATTAAACACATATGGATGTAAAGATTTTAGCATCTAGCATGTATTCCACCCCAAAACATTAAAGTAAAAGAGGGGCTATGAAACTCACTAGTAGTAAGATGCTAGAAGGTAGATGATATTAAGATCTTGTTTCTCGTCACGAACTTCAAACTCCTAAAATAAGGAAAGTATACATTTGTTGAGTTTTTCGATGGATTTAATATTTAGTATTTTTATAAGAGATGCGTTAACCCGATTAATAGATTGGGGTTATTGCAAAGTAATGACTTTCATTAAGTCATATAAGAGATGATAATACGTTACTCGAACTTGTCATCTTCCAACTTAATAATGATATTAAGCCATAACACAGTTCGCTTTTTAATTTGGCATTTTAATCGACTCGTTATTTTGAGTCGTACCAAATTACGAATGAAACCACGGATGGTTTAATAATAATAGGACCACAGATGGTCTAATAATAAATAATGAAACCAAAGATGGTTTAAAATGATTAAGTTTGTAATGCGTATAATCAAGTTTAGGAATAAGGTTTATGAATTTATTACTTTCAAGTAATATTGATTTAAAGTCAAACCTTAAATGGGTTAATCACATTTAAGTAATATGTTTGAATAATTACAAGTATATATTTGTGAATGTATTAAAATGCTAAAAATATAAAAGCATGGTAAACGTTGAAAGTATGTTTTGTGTAGTTGTTGATCTTTGATTAAAGACCCCTAATTATACAAAACCTTTGTGTTATCAACATTCAAAATAATAAGGCAAATATTGAAGGTATGTTTGGATGTTTGGTAGAGAACAAACACACAAACCTTTTTGTTATCAATATTGCAAGAATCCATAACTTGAAAATATGTTTGTGTATAGATTGATCATAGGTTACTTGTCATAAGACAAGTTATTAGGAAACCTCACAACACACAAACCTTTGTGTTATCAAGCATGGTAACAACTTAGAATTAGAGGGTTAGAAGAAGAAGAAGAAGAAGTATGAAGACATAATGTGAATAATGTAAGAACATTTAGTTTAAGTGAGTATTACCTTGAAAACCTTAGAAAGATTTCAAGAGAAGTGATTTAGGAAGATAGAATTAGAAATCCAAAGAAAGAATGGATTTGGTGCAAAGGATTTGTGAAGGATGGAAGGTGGTATTTATAGTTGAAATTGGAGAGGGGAGGGTCTTGGGGAGACAAAAATGTTGGAAGGGGACAACGATGTGGGGGTGTAGATTAGTAGGTTAAAAAGTTAAATGATTATGTTTAATTAGGATTTTTGATTAAAATTTAATTAAGGAAAGAGTTCTTTCAATTTTTATAAATAAAAATGTGTAAAAATAATTATAAAAAAAAAAAAAAAAAAAAAAGTTTATTAATTCATATTTATTTAAAAGAACATTTTATAATTATTTAAATATTTATTTAAATATTAAAATAGTTATAAATTTATATTTATTGATATACTCAAAAATTTTATAAAATTTATTTTAATATTTGGGATATTTATAAATGGTTTATATTATAATTCACTTTATTAAATATTTCCAAAATCTCGTATTTATTCCTTGATTATTTTTATACGCATTACGATATTTGAAACCCGTGACAGATCATGGTTTCTTAGTTTTGTCTAAATACCATCAACTCAACATACGTAATACTTGGTTTTTGTTCGTAAATGACTGGATAGCTAAGATTTTAATATGGTTATTACCTGGGATTTTCACGGATGTCACATAGAGCCATTAGAAGGCCATCTTTGAAGACTCAAGGTGTTGTGGAGGCTCCAAGAACATCCTACTTGCTTGTCCTTTGCTTTGAATCGGTTCCAGCAGCCTTAGCAATGTTCCAGAAGTTGCTCAGGCCTTATCTTGGGGATTTGAAGCCTTGTAAGGTAACTCTTGTGTTCAATCTAGCCTAAAATCACTCGTAGTCACACATGCAAACCATTTAGGCCACATGCATCACCATCATCACTTTAACCACGAATTTTGGATGTTAATAATCTGTTATTGGAAGTGTATATCACTAATTTAATGATTTGATGATGATATATGATGATCTTATTTGAAAACCTTGGTGATTTATTGATTTTGTTAATAGATGATTACTTTTATCAACATGCATGTATGATCTAGCATGATTCACATGATGTTTAGTATTAAAATGTTGTTAGATATAATATTGATGATGCCCTACATGATTTAGAATGTTGGATTATGTCAAGAGTGGTCATTTTGGATTTATTGCTAATCTTGGAAACTTTATTCTTGCAAGTGTATGATTGATGGTGTTAATGGCACATGCATGCGTTTGAATCCATGAGTTATGCTTAAAATGATGGTTAGGAAGTTAACATGATGATTATTAGAACACTTGGAAGGTTAGAATTGTTAAAAGCATGATTTTTGTGAATATTACTATAAATGGAAACTTTTTGACTCAAGTATGCAAACGGTTGATGAAAATGATAATGTATAGAGTCTAAGATGCTTGGCTAGCGATATCATGATGCTATTGAATGATTGATGTTATTGAAAGACTTGACTTTGTGTAATTTTCATAAGTTACTAAACATAGTAACTCTATTTTACTAAGTCTAAGAATTATCACATGTTAGTGGTAACGATCATGATTAAGGGTTATTTGGAACTAGGATAATGATAGTTAGATGATGTTGGTTGATAAACTTGACAAAATATGCTTATTTTAGAAACTTTCTAATTTTAGAAACTTTTACGCGCAAACTACGCGAAAACCGGCTATGTGCAACTATGTGCTATGTGATAACATGCTCATTTAGGATAAGTATGCATGTTAGAATGATCGGAAATGTGATTTAATGCATGACCAGCCTAATGTGAAAACTTTCCTAAAATAGGAACTTACCATAAATAGTAAGTTTCCTCATAGGAATGATTTTTGGTATCCGTACACTTCGCACGACACTAAACCGCACAATACACGAGCACTTGATCCAAACCGTCACCAACGGGTCGTTAGGTCAAACACGGTCAACACAGTCAAACACGGTCAACTCGACCCACCAACAACTTGGAGTTGTTGAATGCTAAACACGGTCCGTGAGACCCGCATTTGTGAACACAAACTCATAGTACCTATATGATATAGGTGACTACTAGCCGGCGAGCTACGCTAACTCTGTTGAGCAAACGCATTATCAAACTCAGGTGAGTTTACGTCCCCACTTTTACTCTCTAACTGTTTTTACTCAACTTTGGGGTGTGAATACAATGCAACTGTTTTAGATATAGGACTGGCATGTTGTGAAACCGTTTCTTTTTGAGTGTAACTTTTATCGCATAAAGCCCTCACTTATCCTTACCGTTAGTTGTTACGAACGAGTCGTTATTACGTAGTACTACTGGGTTTGACTAGCCCCACTCGGCAACAACTTTGACTGGAGGTCATAACGAGTGTAATAATCGATGTGAATTGCGAGTTCAGCGATGACTCGCGGAGGCAAACGGAAACAGTCTAGTTTCGGTAAGATGACATGACACACTCACGGATCGTAGATCCAACAACTAAACTTAAACATGCCCAGTATATATCTGTTTACTATTTGTGTCTGTCTAAACCTGTGAACTCACCAACTTTTTAGTTGACACTTTTCGCATGTATTCTCAGGTAATTGATGGAGCACACGCAAGGACACGCACAAGGACACACTAAGGAGTCTGGCTTTCATATAGACTCATGTCTTAGGCGTTGTGTGCATTTAATGTGTTTTTAAAACAATTTGATCAATGTAGTGTCTGTTAAACAATTTATTTTCCGCTGCAACTTTATTTACTTATGATATCAAATCATTTCCGCTGCTTTAGTTATAAACATTCCGCTGCTTACTTTGAAAACATGTTTGTTTTGCAAAACTGTGTGATTGTATACCTCATATAGAGTCGTTCTATATGACCATGAGCTGTGATCCTGGCCACGTCACACCCACGTGGACGGACACCACGAGTGGGAATTTGGGGGTGTGACAGATTGTGGTGATTTTGACACCAAAAACACTCAAAATGGTTGAGTCTTGAGCTTGAAATCTTAGAGAGATGGTGAGTGTTTTAGAGAGAGAGTAGAAAGAAAATGGGGTGAAAGAAAATGGTGGAAATTTCTGGTTGGTGGGGGTGTTTATGGCTATTAAATGCCATTAAATGCTCCCACAATAACTCGGGTATGTTCGGGTTCGTTCGGTTTCGCGTAGAAACGCAAATTTTTAGTCATTTTCGTCACGAAACGACTCGGTTTTAAAATAGAAGTTATAAAATTATTTTAGGTTGTAATTCCTAATAAATTAACTAAATATCTTTATTTATAAAATTTTCAAAATATTTAATTAACGTTTAAATCGAATCGCGCGGTCATCGCGCGTATTTGTTCGAATCGTCACTCGAATAAATACGACGATAACTACACTTTTCAATATGGTTTTCAAATTATCGGATATCATTCAGAACGTTAAAATTCCATAATTATTCGTACAGATCGTCACCTATACGAATAATCTGTCGGTTTAACATTCACGTAACGACATCTGTGTTGTTTTGTTCTGTAAAGCCTCACATACGTTTATACATAATAAAATCCTAACAAGTAATCACATGATGGTTCTGTGTTGCCAGATAATTATCTGACTCAAGAACCATTGTTCTGAACTTTGTTTTCTGAATTTGAATCTGAACTGTGCTATGATAACATGTAATGAAAATGATATACAATTGATAATTGAAATATGTACCTGATTTACTGTTCATGTACTGTAGAGATCATTGTTCCGGTGACGGTTCCGGCACTGATGTTACAGTCTCCCCTTGTTAGAGAAATTTTGTCCCGAAATTTAAGAATTATTGTCGGGTACGGCTTCCTCTTCAAACAGTTGGGGATACTTTAACTTCATGTGATCTTCACGTTCCCAAGTAAACTCGGGTCCGCGTCTTGAGTTCCAACGAATCTTTACAATTGGAATACGGCTTCACCTCAGTTGTTTAACTTTGCGATCCATAATCTCTAAAGGTTCTTCAATGAAGTGTAACTGTTCGTCTACTTGAATTTCTTCGATTGGAATGACGAGTGATTCATCAGCAAGGCATTTCTTTAAGTTCGAGACGTGAAATACGTCGTGTACACCACTGAGTTCATTTGGTAGTCTCAGTCTATACGCCACAGGACCAATACGTTCAATGATTTCGAACGGTCCCACGTATCGTGGTGCTAACTTGCCTTTATTCCCAAACCGAACAACGCCTTTCCATGGGGATACTTTCAACATTACACGGTCTCCCACTTGGAATTCCAACGGCTTACGCCGTTTGTCGGCGTAACTCTTTTGTCTGCTCCTTGTAGCTTGTAGTCTTCTTTGAATCTGAGCTATCTTGTCAGTGGTTTCCTGAATAAGCTCTGGCCCAGTTATACGATTATCTCCAACTTCAGTCCAACAGATCGGTGATCGACATTTCCGGCCATAGAGAGCCTCGAATGGTGCACATCCGATACTGCTGTGATAACTGTTATTGTAAGAGAACTCGATCAGTGGCAAATGGAAATCCCAATTCCCACCGAAGTCCAATATACAGGTTCTTAACATGTCTTCTAGGGTTTGAATAGTACGTTCGCTTTGACCATCCGTTTGTGGGTGGTCAGCTGTACTCAGATTCAACTGTGTCCCTAAAGATTTCTGCAGTGATTGCCAGAACCTTGATGTAAATCTGCTATCTCGATCAGAAATAATAGACAATGGCACACCGTGGCGTACCACTATCTCATTGATGTACATTCTTGCCAGTTTATCCATCGTGAAAGTCTCACGCATCGGCAAGAAATGAGCAGATTTTGTTAGACGATCAATGATCACCCAAATTGTATCGTGACCACTGGAAGTGCGGGGTAGCTTGGTAATGAAATCCATAGCTATTTGTTCCCACTTCCAGAGTGGAATCTTAGGCTGTTCCAGTAAACCAGACGGTTTCTGGTGTTCCGCCTTTACCTTCGCGCACGTTAAACATCGACTGACATACTCAGCTATATATCTCTTCATTTCCGACCACCAATAAAACTCTCGTAAGTCTTGGTACATCTTATCAGCGCCCGGGTGCACCGAGTACTTGGTCTTGTGCGCTTCATCAAAGATAAGTCTTCTTAGTTCATCTACTGCAGGAATCCATACACGATCCTTATAGTGAATGATTCCATCAGACTTCGTATCAAACTGTTTCTCTGTTCCACAGTCAAGTTCCTTCTTCAAGTTTCCTCTATCAACTGATTCTTGTTGTGCTTGAATAATCTTGTCTCGTAAGCTCGTCTGCACAGCCATTCCCATTGCTCTGACGCGCAAAGGTTTGACTCGTTCCTTCCGGCTCAAGGCATCAGCTACAACGTTCGCCTTTCCCGGATGGTACTTGATCACACATTCGTAATCATTCAGAAGTTCAACCCAACGGCGTTGTCGCATGTTGAGTTCCTTCTGATCGAAGATGTGCTGCAGACTCTTGTGATCAGTAAATATGGTACACTTGGTGCCATATAAGTAATGTCTCCAGATCTTCAGTGCGAAGATTACAGCTCCCAGTTCAAGATCATGAGTAGTGTAGTTTTTCTCATGAACTTTTAACTGTCTGGATGCATAAGCAATGACTTTGTCCCGTTGCATAAGTACGCAACCAAGTCCCTGATGGGAAGCATCATAATAAACAACAAAGTCATCACATCCCTCTGGGAGAGATAAGATTAGAGCATCACACAACTTCTGTTTCAAAGTCTGAAAAGCATCTTCTTGTTTCTGCTCCCAGACGAACGGTTCACTCTTCTGAGTTAATTTAGTGAGAGGCAAAGCTATCTTAGAAAATTTTGAGATAAACCTTCTATAATAACCTGCGAAACCCAGAAAAGACCGTATCTCTGTTGGTGTCTTCGGAGTGTCCCAGTTCTTTATTGCCTCAATCTTGGCGGGATCTACGTGTATTCCCTCGTTGTTGACTACGTGACCAAGAAACTGAACTTCTCTTAGCCAGAATTCACACTTAGAGAATTTGGCATAAAGTTTATGTTCCTTCAACAGCTCCAAGATTTTCCGGAGGTGTTCCTCGTGTTCAGCTTTACTCTTTGAATAAATCAGGATGTCATCAATAAAGACAATGACAAACTGATCCAAATACGGCTTGCACACTCGGTTCATGAGGTCCATGAAAACCGCTGGTGCATTTGTCAATCCGAAAGGCATCACCATGAATTCGTAATGCCCGTATCTGGTTCGGAATGCTGTCTTCGGTATGTCTTCGTCTTGAACTCTAAGCTGATGATACCCGGACCGTAGATCGATCTTTGAGAAATACTGTGCTCCTTGCAACTGATTAAACAAGTCATCAATCCTCGGCAATGGATATCGATTCTTGATAGTCAACTTGTTCAGCTCTCGATAGTCAATGCACATTCTAAACGATCCGTCTTTCTTCTTCACGAACAAGACCGGAGCTCCCCAAGATGAGTAGCTCGGTCTGATGAATCCTTTATCAAGTAACTCCTGCAGCTGGTTCGACAGTTCTTGCATCTCTGAAGGTGCTAGCCTGTAAGGAGATTTAGCAACAGGAGTTGCTCCAGGAACTAAGTCAATTCGGAACTCTACCAGTCGCGCAGGTGGCAAACCTGGTAGGTCTTCAGGAAATACCTCTGGATACTCTTTCACTACGGGCACGTCTTGAATCTCTTTCTTGTCTTTCTCCTTTTTCACTACATGAGCAAGGAAAGCTACACATTGCTTCTGTAGACACTTACGCGCCTTTATGCATGAAATGATTTTGACACTTCGTTTTGCTTGATCCCCTCTAACTTCCAACACACTATCATCTGATAAGGGAACTCGAAGTAGCTTCTCAGAACAGATGACTTCCACTCGATTAGAAGAAAGCCAATCCATTCCAACAATGATGTCAAAACTGCCCAACTTCATCGGTATCAAGTCGATGGCAAATGTATGACCATTGAGTGTCAACGGGCAATTCCTGTATACTGTACTAACTGTAATCTGTTTTTCGTTAGCTACTTCTATAATATAAGGGGGATCTAACTGTTCCTCTATGGAATCTAGTTGGCATGCAAAGTCGGCAGAGATAAAACTCTGATCCGCACCAGTATCAAATAGAACAGATGCATAAAAGTCATGTAAGAGAAACGTACCAGTGACCACATTTGGGTCCTGGCGTGCAGCTGGTGCTCCAATAACAAAAGCTCTTCCACGAGGAGCTTGAACTGCCTGTTGTGTCTTGGTTGAGAGGAGTAGCCACAGTGTAGTTCTTGATGAGCTTCTGTTTCTTCCTTGGGTGTTTCTACGGTTTCTTTGACGATTCAGCTTTGTTCTTCCCAGAGTCAGTCTCTTTCTTCAACACTCCAGAGGCTACCATAAGGTCAGTGAGTTTTCCAGCCAATCTCACTGCAGACTCGACAGTGGTAGGGTTGGCTGAAACAACCATGCCCTGAATGCAGGCGGGGAGTCCACCTACATATCTGTCTATCCTTTTCTCTAAAGTTGGTACCATATCCGGCACCAAAGCAACCAACTCGTGGTAACGAGTCGTATATCCCATGTGGTCTGCTCCTTTCATCACATGGCTAGACAGTTCCACTTCCAATCTTTGGAGCTCGTTTTTGGGGCAAAACTCTGTCCTCAGTAGAGTCTTGAAATCCTCCCATGGCATTGCCATAGCTTCATCTCTTCCTCTGGCATTAACTTGGCCGTTCCACCAAGTCAAAGCTCGCTTGTTGAATGTTCCAGCAGAGTAGTGAACCTTGTGATGCTCTGGGCAACTGCAGAGATCTAGAGTGGCTTCTATTTTATCTATCCATTGGATTAATCCAACGGCTCCTTCCGACCCACTAAAGTTGGGTGGTTTACAGCCCATAAAGGACTTGTAGGAGTGGTTTGAAGTACCACCAGTGTTCCCAATGACTTCTCCTGATGAGTTTCCAGTATTGTTGATCTCATTACGGAACCGGCTGAACATTTCCGGTAGTGCTTCTTTCATCTGGCTGGTCATCTGACTGCTCAGAAAGTCACCAATGCAATAGTGGCAGGATCCAGCATTGGTGTTGTGCTAGGGCCAGATGTTTGGGTTATCAATGGAGGAGGAGGAGGAGGCGGTGGAGGAGGTGGCAGTGGTGAATCAGGTGGTGATGGTGTTGAAGAGTGTGGATCTTGGTCTTGTGTTGATGTCAACAGGGGAGGTTGTCTTCGTGGCAGCATTCTGATCATAACCAATCAAGTTATTGGTTAGTGCAATGATCGAATATCGAAGACAGTATGCAAGTAAAGTCTTAAGTCCTGTGTTCTCTACATGCAGGGTCCCTAGGTTATAGTCTAGGCCAAACCGTTTAAATACGTGACCTATATTTCTCTATAACCATGGCTCTGATACCAATCTGTCACACCCCGAGCCGGCGGGGTAGGATCGGATTTTCCCGACGGGCGGAAGGTTCCCGGGGCGCGATATCGTGAGTGATAATCGAAGTGATCAGATTGTTTACATTGCACATGATATGTAAATGAGAAACTTGCTAGAATAAAAATAGAATTACAAAGTTAAATTACATCAGTTAAGTTTATAATTTAACAATGTAAATCTACTATAACATCATAAATCTTCAATCTTGTATCTGCACAAGATATACAAAATAATGGTGTATGATGTCCAAAAATATGCAGGTCCAAAAGCTAGGTCCTCTATCTGTAACCTAGTCCAAAAGAATCAACTCTTCAGTTGACCTGTTTGTCACCTAAGAAGTCATGCAAAAATAAAGTCAACACATGGTTGATGAGTTCATATAGTTTAGTGTTTGAAAATGATTTGAAAATGTTCCGTTCGGTAAAGACCCTAACCTCATTAACTTCACATGTAATATCCATATTGTATGCTTATATATAGGGCATACCCCTGGGTCGAGCCAACAAACTCGCCCAGACGCGATCCCACCACATACTAATACGCATATGACACTGTTGCTAATGATAATTAAGCATTTTTACCCTACACACCTCTGATTTTGATTATGTTTTCCAAAACTTGATTTACCTTTGATTCTCTTGAGTTCATCATAGATACATGATTTTCCCAAAAGTCAATGATAGAAATAAAATGTTAAATATTTAATTAAATAAAACATTTTAATACAACTAAGACATGATGATTGGGCCTTATTTGACTCAATCAGTTAGACTTAGTTGTTGGTGGTTGTCCAAGTTGTAACCTCTCACACGTGACCCATGTCAGGCATAACTCACAAGTACACCTGAACTGAGCGGGATTTTAATGTTTTGCCCGTTACAGCCTGACACAATGGTCTTCTGCATCTAAGTGGGACTTTAAGGATATCCTTTGATTCTTGATCTCTTGATTCTCTTGATTTGACTTTGATATTGATTTCATTGATCGTTCATGTTATTGCCCGTTACAGCCTGACCCAAAGGTCTTCTGTATCTGAGAGGGACTTTATATGTGTGTTACACGTGGTCTTGATTCCCTATACAACTGACATCCACCTTAACTTGAATATTAATGATTTCATTAGATCATAATGATTTCATTATTATAATGATTCACATACATTTATGATTTCTGACTCCTTGAGCCTCTTGATCTTGATCTTTTCAATTCCCATGATTCCCAATGATAATTGATTCTTGATTATGATTCTTTGTTCTTAGATTCCACACTGAATTAGATTCCTTTGAATATGATCTTTTGCTTTTGTTCATATGATTTCACTTTGAATTTAGATTATTGAATTTGAACTGAATGGACTAGGGGTTTGTTTAGAGTTTAGAATTAAAGTATTACTCATAAGAGTACTTTAATTAATTTGTTAGTTAATCTAACATGATAATTACCTAGACAGGAGTCTAGGAGTATAAACAATCATCTATATGTAAAAACATATAATAAAGTAAAGCATTTAAATAAACAGTTTAAATGAAAACAGTTTACGCATGCTTCTCAGCCCCTCGTTTTAAAACACTAATGTTAGAAAAGGGGCAATGAACTCACCTGTGTTGCTCTGTATAGAATTACCACAAAATGCGCGCTCGTTTGTTGTAACCTAAGTATCTTCGGTTCCTGGGTTGTTTTAAAAGAATTCGAATACGATAAGTATATACAGTAATCATCGTATCTAGGGTTTGGTCTCGGTGTGCAACTACGTGTCCTAGATTACTAATGCGTTTCTTAGTCTAACTTATTCCCCAGTAGTAACCCTAATTTCCCAGTTGATTATTTAAAGTCTTTAATTAAAACCTCTTTAAATTATTCCATTTTATGTTAAGGGTTTAGAAAGCATAATTTATTGTAGTTTAACCAATTTATAAATCATTTCATTTACCAAAACATAATTATGTCAAAGATGAATATAAGTAACCTGATGAGCTTTGGTTAAGCCCATTGGGCCAAATTCGGCCCATTACTCGACTTTGATATTTAAGTTCTTGAATTTGAACTCGTATATCATCAATCATTCCAATTCATGATTAAGCCCTATTGTTATATGATAAGTCCTTAGTTTTAATATCTCATGATGACACCATATTCATTCAAAGTTGGTTGCATGAAGTTGAAAATCCTAATATGGTTCTCATGCACACCCATCATGAGACCACCTTGCATGTATGTATACGTGAGGTCCCATGCACTCACTATCATATGTACGTGATCAGGTAACCCTATCCCACCCTTAACCGAATGAATAGATGATAGGTCGCATGAGTGCCGAACGAAAGAGGAATGGCCGAATGGCCTTTGTTCGGGCGAATGAGGCTAGTGGCGAATGAGACAAGCCGATCGAATGAGGCTGGTCGAATGGCTCTAGTCGAATGGGAGCTTGGCTGAAGGAGTATCATGGCCGAATAAGGGGTGCCGGTCGAATGTGGGTTGCCGAATGAGAGGGGTGTCGAATGGAGCCCAAGCCATTCGGCCGAATGAGGCCATTCGGCCGAATGAGGCCATTCGCCCCATCTGTTTGCTCAGGTCATTCGACCAGTCGACCTGCATCTGGACAGCCCCCATTATCGAACTAGATGACTATGGTTTGCACAAATACTTGTTCCTACATGATTCTAGAATGTGGTTGAGTGATTTCCCTAAGGTTTTGTGCTTTTAAACCATTGTTCTGAATTTTGTTTTCTGAATTTGAATCTGAACTGTGCTATGATAACATGTAATGAAAATGATATACAATTGATAACAGAAATATGTACCTGATTTACTGTTCATGTACTGTAGAGATCACTGTTCCGGTGACGGTTCCGGCACTGATGTTACAACATGCTTCACCTCCGAGTTTCAAAACAAAATAGTTTAAAAGAAAGGGAGGTTATGAGAACTCACCTGATTCCTTAGAATCTGTGTGTTCATAATATGCGCGCTCGCATAAGTGAAACTCAACACTCTTTAGCAATCTGTAATTATTGTGTATTTCGTACTCATAAGTCTCTGTATATAATAATAATTAAATTCTTTTACATTCATTACTCCCTAAGGTATTAGGTGTCCGAATTACCTAGGTTTATCACCAAAGTTAAAGTAATGACTATTAAGATCTCCTATCCTCTTTATAGTAGATTGATCATATATTAATTAGTTTAACTAGTCCACTTATAATGGTTGAATGGGAGTACATAAATTATACATATCGTAGAGGTGGTAGCACTTATCCACATGTATATATTCATGGTTGCATGCACGCATTATTTAGACTAGTTAATCTATATATATTTTAAATTGTCACATTTGTCAAGCTTTTAAGAAATCAATCCCGTCTATTTTCACACATAAATTCATTCTCATATGATTCATAAATTTAACACTTAAGTGTTTTAAAGGAGTAATAACCTAGACCATGTCCATGCATGCATGAATATCCACGTATATATATATATATATATATATATATATGTATATATAACCATGTTCCCATTTACTCTAAATATCTTGGTTAAAAAGGATTTGGATTTCACCCTCTCAATAGCGGCGAACCTATTTGATTCATCCCCTTAGGTTCGCTAGCCTAGGGTTCGTAACCCCTAGGTTCGTGGTTTAAGCTTCCGGTTCGCCCCACACAAGGTTCGGCCCATACAATAGGGTTCGTCTCAGGCATGGTTCGGCTAATGAGCATCCAGGTTCGGCCCAGGGTTCGCCACCCTTGGGTTCGTGGCAATTAAAAGGGGTTCGTCCGGAGAAGACAAAGGTTCGTGAACATGGGATGGTTCGGCAACAAGGAAAGGGTTCGGCTGAGTTAGGTTCGTAACCCCTAGAGTTCGGCCAATGTGAGATCCAACCATGCATAGGTTCGCTGCCTTGTGAAGGTTCGGCTAGTGCCGAGGTTCGTGGATAGGCAGCCAAAAGGTTCGGTCTGGTTATATGTTGGCCGAGGGTTCGTTGATAGCCAACTGTTTGGAGGTTCGGCCATGGGGTAAGGGTTCGCTTGGCTCACGTTGGTTCGGCCACATGCACAAGGGTTCGCCCGACAACCCTCCGACGAACCTTTCATCAACATCATCATCTTCGTTCTATCCTAGGGTTTGCGGGTATACCTACTTCTTCCCCGGTGTACTACTCCAGGGATTTGCCCATAAAGAACCCTAACCTTGTTTAAGAGTTGATAATCATATACTCATCAAGTTCTTTAACAAAACCGAAAAAGAAAACCTAGATTTACCTCAATCTGTCGATCACTAGCAGGGTCTTCGTATCCACTTGTTCCTCTCGATCACACGAACGCGTAGGCGCCAAGATCTCGCGAATCCGTCTGGTAACGAAGAAGTTATCTTAGAGAGAAGTTTTAGAGGGAGAGAGTGGCGTTTTTATGGAGCTAGAGAGAGAGTGAGATGAAGGGAAATGAGAAAGAAGAGGCTACCCTTCTTTCTTATATCGCGTTCCGTCCCCACGTGTCCGGTCTCGTTTATTTTGCGATAACTCGTATTAATTGTTCGGTTTTTAACGAAAACACATTTAATACATAAAGCATTTAAATAAATAGTTTTTGTTTTCAATAAAGTAGTTTTCAATTAAAATCGTTTAAATAAAAGGTCTCCGTTTATTTTCGTTAAGTCAATTATTTAATAAATTAATTTATTCGAATTCGTTTTAGGTTGTGATTCCTAATAAACGTTTTTAGTTTTTCATTTATTAACTTAATATCGTTTGATATTATTTTGTTATCTTGTCGAAACACGTTACTCGCGTACGTATTCGTAAAGATCGTCACCTTTGCGAATCCAACGCTTGTATCGTATTTCGATTCGATTTACTATTTATTGAATATCGTTTCAGAATATTATTCCTAATAATTATATTCGTGTGAATCGTCACCCACACGAATACCTTATTAAGTTTAATATTTCTGAATTAATATTCGCGTTTAAGTTATGTTCGTAACCTTATCGTTGCGTAATTGTTTTTATTAAAACTCCCATTATTTTATTAACTTTAATATCATAAATCCCAAACCAAATCCCACTAAACCAGATCACTGTCACATCCATGATAGACCGAAATATGCATATGTATAGGGCATATGTAGGGGTCAGTCACAATTGCCCCAGCCACCGTCCCACCGCTATTTCGATAAATCACGACCATGCGTCCTTGACTAGGTTTTACAACCATACGACAACCCACTCAAACTCCTTTCCATTTCCAAACCAATAACTCATAATTTCGTGAATTCAGCGGCGATAAACTCACTGGTTCAGTTTAGTTGGGTTACAACTAAACTTCCCAGGGTTTACGCGTATAATAATATGTCCTCAATATGTATACCAATAACAGTGATAATCATCAATTCATGCATTCAGTAATTCATTTTCATTAAAAATTATTATATCAGGTCGTAATAGTACAATCGTAAAGACGTACGGACGACCGGAAATACAGTGATGTTACATTAACAGTTAAAATTATATCTGACAACACGAAACAATTATGTGCCTGTTAGTTAGGACTTTATTATGTGTAAACGTATGTGAGAATGTATAGAACAAAACAATAACAGACGTCGTTACGTGAATATTAAACTGACGGAGTATTCGTGTGGGTGACAATTCGCACGAATATATCTGTGGGTTTAACGTTCTGAATGATGTCCAATAATTAGAAAATCAAATCGGAAAGTATTGTTGTCGTCGTGTTCGTACGGGTGACGATCTGTACGAATACGCGTGAAAACAGTACGATTCGACGAAACAGTTAAATTAAACGTTTTCGAAATGTTAAAAATAATAAAAAGACATTTGGTAAATTTACTAGGAATTACCATCTAAAATAATTTAGAAATTTCTAATTTTAAATAATGTAACGTCTAGTTACGTGAAATTCCAGAAACGACGCGTTTACGCGGAACCGAGTGAAACCGAGCAAACCCGAACACGCCCGAACGATAAAAACCCTACAAATGACATTAATTGCCATTTACTCTCTCCACCAACTTCACTTTCTCTCTCTAAACCGGCCCTCTCTCTCATCATTTTCTCTCTCTAAATTCAAACTCAATACACTCAATCCTTAACCAAATCAAGCGATTTTTGTGTCAAAACGACTACAACAACACGTAGATTGTGAAAGTATGAATAATCAGAGCTTTGGATCAACGAATTTGAGGTAGAATCGAGCTCAACCACTCGGTTTTTGTGATTGATTACTATTCCGGCAATCTACAACTTTTCAGCCGGTTTAGGACTATTAAAACCCTTAGGATTCACATGAAAATGGCTTAGGACTACAAGGAACATGTTGGATTAATGATTGGGATGGTTGGGATCTGGAAATAAGCAATATCGACATAAGAACATCAAGTTGAAGCTAGTATCGACGACCTGTTTGTTCATCCAGTTCTTGTGTCAAGATTACTAATCTCGATGGGCTAATCTTGATGGAAGTGGGTCGAAATTGCTAGTCTCGAAAGTCTCCAAGTCCCTGAACATAAGCCACCATCGATACTGATAGTATCGATGGTCTAGGGGTCATCGAACTTAGGAGCATCGAATCTATAATATCGACAGATTGATTTCAGGTTCTGTCGATACTAACCTGCTTGTGGCCATCGATATTAAGCAACCCCTTGTCGATATTATCACTTTGATGAAATCCAAGTATCCTAAGCTTGAAATTAACTCAAAACAATTAAAAACGAAGTCAATGGACCGATTAGAACTTGGGTGTGTCGGGTAGGATACTAATAGGGTTTTCAAATGTGTCAAAGAGTTGTAGTGTCACCGATACTAAGTATTATTGAAAACTAAAGACTTTATAAACTCTTTAAACTTATAATCTTATGTTTTACTAATCAAATAGGATTGAAACACTTAGGAAATTCCAATTTAAAACCATAGGTATGATGTTAGTATCGACAAAAACCTAAGGTAGTTAACTAAGTGTTAATCGAAAACTTAGGGTCATTAATGGTAAATTAGTGACTCTCTAAACTAATAAATTAATTCTATTTGGGAAATTCATTTCATGATAGAATCTTGTTAAATGAATTCGGATCACAAAAAGAACAAAGACACAAGGATGGGATCCATGGTAATTCAAGTAACACATTAAGTGTAGTGTGTGATGATCTTATGTGATTTACACTAAACACTTAGAAAGTTCTTATCATAGGTAATTAAATAAGGGAATTCAAGTCGAATAACCTTAGTTGATAACCAACTCAAGAAGGAACAAATTCAAACATGTTAACAAAGAAGGTACAAAAACTTGATGGTTAACCTACATAGGTTGATTCAAGTTCAATCATGTTTAACTTAATGTTTTTCATAATATAACTTATATTCTATTTAAAATATAATATTTAATAACATGTAAACATGGTTTAAAAAGATCACTATAACTTATTTTATTAAAGTAGCTTAATAGATTTTTGTAAAACAAACTTAACTTTTATAATTAATGTAAAAAGTGATTTATTAAATAATCATGTCTTAATATCATAAACCTTATAAATAATGATAAGTCTAAATTAGTCAAGGGATAAGGGTTTAGAAAAGGGTATGTTAACTTAGAACACTTAAAGGAAAATCATAGAAACACACTAGTAAAATCATAGGACACTTAGCTGCACATCGAGACCAAAACCCCATATTAATCAACTATGAATACTTATAGTATAAAAATCAAAATAAATCAACTCAGGTGTTGAAGCTACATAGTCTACAAAGAACGAGCGCGCGTATAATTCTTGGTTATTCAAGTATACTACAACATATGTGAGTTCATTCGTCCCTTTTCAAACTATTTTGTTTTATTCGGGACTGAGAAACATGATTAAATATTTTATGTAAATGTTTAGATGTTTCTTGAATCTTTTATACTTATGCTTGATGTTAGCATTCTATCTTATACTTAGATACTTCAAGCTTATGATCCTTAGATACTTTAAACTTATGATCCTTAAAAGCTATTGGACTTATAAACTTTTGATACTTGAATACTTATAAACTCATACTTTATGATTCTTAGATACTTTGAAACTATATTCTTGGGATTCTATATACTGGAAATCTTGTAAACTTATGAACTCGTATACTTGTAAACTTGAAATGCTTGAAACTCTAAACTCATTGGCCTCCGAGCGTTGACATTTGGTCAAGCCCCTCTAGTCATTCAGGGTTCTTCGTTGTCAATTTTATGTTTTGTGACAAGTGGCTAGGATGATTATGGTTCCATTTAGTTGACCTAGTGTCATCTAATGGCACCCTCTAATTACACACCGATGCTGAAAGTCACATACAAGTTGCCTCTATATATTGCTACTGAATGCCTCCGTGAGTGTCTCTAGGAGTCACTTCCCTCTAGTGTTCAGTCGTCCATAGATGTGAACTCAAACATGGTTTTCAAACTCTAATGGATTGGAAATCATTTAATCAAAATTCTTAAAACTACGTTGAATATTGATTGTGATAGGGAGTAAAACACTTAATTATCATTAGCAATAGTATCATATATGGTTTGGTATGTGGTGGGCTGGCGGTAAGCTTGACCCTACGCATGCCCTATATATAAGCATACTCAGTTGGATAAGATAGGTGTTGTTGATGAGATTAAGGTTGTTACTCGGTAAGGTTTGTTGCAATTGGTAAAACGCTTAATTATCATTAATAAAAATATCATAGGAGGTCCGGTATGTGGTGGGCTGGCGGTAAGCTTGACCTTACGTATGCCCTATACATAAGCATACTTGACTGGATGCGATAGGTGTTATTGGTGAGGTTAAGGTTGTTACTGAAAAGGTTTGTGAAACTCATTTTCAAATACTAAACTTTATGAACTCACCAGCCATGTGTTGACTTTGTTTTCTTACATGTTTTCTCAGGTGATGGACAGGACTAGGTTAACACTCAGGATACATACTAGGATGCCCGATAGAGGACCTAGTAGCTTTTGGAAGCACATATTTTGTTAATTACTTGTGAATCATTTTGATATCTTGTACAGTCACAAGATAGTGAACTCATGATTCTTTTGATAGGTTTATTTAGTTAAATTATCAAACATGACAAATGTAATTTAACTTTGTAATCCTAGTTTAATATTACTGGAGATATATCGCACACGTGGTGACTCATTGTCTTTTAGGACGTAAAGGAGGATACAATGTGCTCAATCAGACACTAAGTTCATGCATGGTGGCCATTGCTTTGGGGTTTGGACTTCAACTTCTTACAGATGATCTTCCATGATATGTATAACAACATCAAAGGGAAACGAAAGGAAAGGTTTTTGGCGTTCCCGAGGTTTGTTCATATCATTATCAACCGAAGGCACTAGAACCTCATTCCTACCGTTGGGACACTTCCCTTGAAGAGGATGAAGGAAGACATCTTTTCCTATATGGTCATGAACAAGAAAGGCAAGAAGATCTTTACAGGTGTTAGACCGTTGAATAAATTTTGTGACAACTAGTACCTGACCGGCCGGCAAGTCCGTACGGTATGTGTACTTTCAACAGTAACTGTGTGTAAATACAAGAAACAGTTGTACGTATTTTTGTGGAAACTTAAATACTGTAAGTACAACACGCATTTGAAACATTAGTTGTGTGTATTTAAGTGAAAACCTAAGTACAGTTAACACAACAGATCATGAGAAACAACAGTGTTCAAGCGAATAACAATAACAAATCGGTTGCGATCTGATATCCATAGATGACAGGAATCAGATGGCCGACAAATCAGCGTGAAAACAATGTGATAACAGGATATATAGTTGAGTCCGACAGCGAGGAAACACAATTCAAACAATACTACAGTGTCGTTTCAGAATAACGAACTGACAGTGTGTTTGCGTGGGTGACGATTCACACAAACATATCTGTGAGTTTAGCGTTCTGAAATGGTGACTGGAAAGTTGAAAACAAAAGTCAGAAAGCAAAACCATCGACGTGTTCGTTCAAATGACGATTCGAACGAATACGCGCGATGGTGACGCGATCTGACGAAAAGATAACGAAAACACGACTCGAACGAAATTAAATTAATAAAATAAAATATTTAACATTTTACAATTTTGAAACTCATCAAATAATTAAATAACCTTTCTTTTATTTATTACAACTAAATTACGCGTAAAGTTCCGGAAACGCAACAAAAACGCGAATCGAGCAACCGAAACGAACCTGAACCCTCTCGGGGTATAAATACCCTAAATGAACCCTATTTCCTCATTTTCTCACCTTCCACTCTCTCTCTACACTAAATTTCCGGCCATCTCTCTTCCACCACCATTATCAACCTTCAAAGCTTCGTATCTCACTCGTTTGTGGACAAAATCGGGCGTTTTTGGTGTACACGCGAAGCTCTTGACCTCCTCTACAAGGAAGTACAACAGATCTACACGTTTATCCAACCAAAAACGAGGTATGAAGCCATGAACGATCTGAAAATTAGGGTTTTCTCAAACTTGTTGTTTGATCCACACACAAAAACCAGTTTTAAACTTACCCCCACCACCACAACACCTTCGAAGATCATTACAGCATGATGCTATCGTGTAAACAACCCTAGGAACCAGTACACTCGATGAAGAGGATGATGTTGGAGACTCGACAGGTTCGGGGAGCTGGGCACCAGGGGGTGGGCCGAACCCTTTGGGATCTCACGAACCCACGAAGGGCCGAACCCATGTGTGCATGAAACGAACCTGCCCATCATCAACCGAACCAATAGGCACTAGGGGTGACGAACCAGCTATGCAAGACACGAACCTTCGTTAGCCGAACCCTCGTGTTGATGGAGGGTAGCTGCTGAACCCATGGGAACTATCAACCAAACCTCTCGGCGAACCATGGTAACAGCCGAACCTTTGCAAACCCAACCACTGAACCTTCATGTCATGTGGCCGAACCCTATGTGAACGAACCTGGTACCATAACCTTAGCCAAACCTGTTGGCCCTTTTACAGCCACCGAACCCTTGTGGTAAGCACCATGGCCGAACCCTTATAGCAAATCTCAGCCGAACCTTCGACTAACCCCATCTCTTGAAGCATTGAACATAATCTTATTCGGTCAAGACACATATTCGGCCCAAATGATGCTCACTCTCGGCCCAGCTAAACCCTTCGGTCCACTTTCTTGTTTCGGCCCAAGAGATCTATCAGCCCACGGTTTCGGTTTAGACCCAAGTGGATAAGTGGGTTAGCCCATTTACACGGAATTGACCAAATTAAACGATCCATGTGACTAACTTAGCCCAACATGATTATTCCGCCCACACAACTCATGGGAACCATAAGACCTCCTTCGGCCCAACAACAAGTATTGGGCCCAATTGATTTGGCCCACTATAATCCATTCGGCCCAACATTAATGGAATGGTTTCACATAAGTATAATGCTAATAAACTCACTTAACATTATGTAATCAAAATGTGTGATTATAATAGTATAATTACTACAAAGGTGATAAATTAAAGGTTGATGATTTTTTAACTTGAAAAAAGAAGTCTCATACTTCATATCTTGATGTTACATATTTCAAACAAAAGGATATAATCAAGTTTACAAGTATATTAGCATCACATAATTGGGCCGAATGAGGATCGAGATCAGAAGGTGATAAAAAAGTTAGCGATAGCACATGCACGCGCACAAAACCTTACAATTTATACTTATAAGTACAAACAACATGAAATCAATACAGGATTGTGAATACATAACAAGTACAAGTAAGAGCGCGTGTCTTCCTTGCTTAAGCTAAGTCAACCACTTCAAACATAAGGTGAGTTCATATGCCCCTTTTCTTTAATCTTAACTGATTTTAAACTCTCGGGGCTGAGTAACATGCTTACTTTTATTTATTTAAAGTTTTTGCTTAACATATTGCTTATACTTTGATTTTGATAATATTAAATTGTTTATTATCGCTTATCATTGTATGCATGCTTGTCTGATCATGATATGACAGGGACAATCAGATGAATATGATAATATAATCTCATAATTCATCAACACATTAGAATAACATAGTTGTAAGATTTTATCTTATAACACTTAGTTATTCTTACATGAGTAAACATTGAGAAAATTCATACACAAACGAACATTGAGAACATTTACAAAGAAACATGATGACATTACAAAACATATGAATGATTAGAAGATAATACATCTTCTAAATATCATTCAACATTTTAATTTAACTAAGGGTAATAAGTCAAGTACTTATAACGCTTAGTTTACAACTTAAAAACATACTATGCGATAGTATGAACGCATTTATCAATCCACCACCTGAGCGGATTAAGGGTGGCAAGACTAGTTCTTACCACGGCTTAATGGCAACATGGTGAACATATGGATCATTTAGAATGATAATCATGATAACGTATCTTCATGATAACAATATCATTCTCACATCGGTTGACATAACGTAATAAGACATGTTCTTATTCAACCTTGTTAACTACATTGAGAACACACGGCGGGATAGAGGTAAATCGGATGCATTGTAGTCTGATTACGTTAGGATCACAATGGATTCCTTTTAGGCTCTATACGTTGCATTGAGAATACATTACAAATGGTTAATTAACACTTTTATTGATTAAAAGTGTATCAACAGTTAGCCTACAAGACTCAGAACAATATAAGGAACAGATTGAATAAATCTAATATCCTTGATACATATAAGAGTTATTAATACTTCGGTTTGATGACAACAACTCTTAATTATAGCATTCAATACATGATATCACAGGTGATAAACAATGAGATGAACAAGTGGGAATTGAGATGGAAATCAATAGTTGTATTGCAAGTAGTGTGGAGTTCTAGTAGTGATGTGGTGGGATGTTGGCTAGGGCTTGGTTCCCTTACATATGCCCTATATATAAGCATCACTACTAGGATGATATATTACTTATGAATATAACTATTGAGAAGCCATTGGGTGATCAGGTGAAACAAATAACATACAAGTAACATGAGTAACATTGTGATTGTGCATGTGAATGAATCAAGGTTTTCAATTAACATACTTATGAACTCACCAACCTAGTGTTGACTTTGTTTAAATGCATGTTTTCTTAGGTGATGAACATGTGTAGCTACTTATATGCATGGACTAAGCTAGTGGACTTTTAGAAGACCTAGCTTCATTTTGTGTTGCATACTTTTCATGAAAAAAACAATGAATCATCTTTTGTATATCTTGTACAGATACAAGATATAGTTTCATTGATTCTTTTGATAGATTTACTAGGTTAAATTATGAACGATACATTGTAATTTAATCTTGTAATTCTATATCATTGATGTGTTAGCATTTCTCATTTATTTATCATGTGCTATGTAAACAATCTGATCATTTGATTATCACAACGATATCACGCCCCGGGAACCTTCCGCCCGGTGGGAAAGTCGATCCAGCTCGCCGGCTCGGGGTGTGAAAAATTTGGTAGACTGTTTGCCAGATTGGAAGAAGAAGTTGAAGATCAAGGCACTCATGTGGCCTTTGTTGCGGAAGAACACGATCAAGCCCCTGGTGGTACAACTAAAGAAGCTACTGGAGCAGTGCAGGCTACATCTTTCGAATCATGTGACGGAGAGGTTGAGCTCGTGAAAGAGCCAACGCATCTTACTCCACCCTGCACACGAGCAGATTTAGATGAAAGAGATGCTGACTATATCCTGTCTCCTAAGTCTACTCCCAAAAGGAGAAGACTTAAGATGGTTTCGTGGAGACCCAGGGATCCAAGGCTCAAGAAACAGAAGACCTCAGGCACCACCTCACAGACACCACCACCTCCACTACAAACCACTCCCGTTCCTGCCACCACAGTCATCAAAGCCACCACAACCACTAAAACCACAACAGCAACCAAAACCACATTTGCCACCCAAACCATTCCTACCACCCAAACCACCATCACCTCAAACATCAAAACCACCATCACCTCCACCCATACAAACCTCACCACCTCAATATCCCTTACCCCTTCACTTCTCTCAGTCTCCACCACCACCAAAACCCAAGTCCGACTAGGGAAAGGCACCTCTTGAAACCCCCATCACCTTATGTGCCCGAGAGCCTGCCCATTGACTTAGAGTTTCTTCAGGAGAGGGTGTTCACATTGGAGCAAGATTCAGCCAATAAAAGCCTTATCATTGAGAATCTATGATAAGGTTTGTGAACATCTCAACAAAGGAAAGACATTAGCCTCTTGAAGAAAGAGAACGCAGAGCTGTAGAAAGAAATAGAAGCAATTAAAGGATCCAAGCCCGCTGAACATGAAGAGAAAGTTGATGAAGATGAAAAGAAGGATGATGACAACAAGGATGATGATGATAAAAAGGATGATGATGACAAGAAGAAGGATGATAATGATGATGAAGGGGATGATCAGGGCAAAGATGGCCCGAACAAGAAAGATGACGAGCCCACTGATAATCAGGGCGGCGATGATACCGGAAACCCTTCTTCCTCTTACAAATCCATAGACGAATATGATGACTTATTTGGGGATCTTCCAGAAGACTTTCATTTTGAGGGTTTCGATGAAGATATGATGAATGAAGGACTTTGAGACATGTTCACAGACGTCTCTATGGATTCGGTTTTTGATGAAGTGTGTAAACAGGAGCATGGAGAGTTACTTGGATCTTCCTTAGGAGCATCTTTGGAAGAAGAACAAGAAAATATCATACTTGATAACATCTTCACAGACCTGTATGTAGACTATTTGTATGCTCACAAATACGTCGATGCCCAAGGACAAGAGGTCACCTATCTCGAAACTGTTATAGAGAGCTGGTTTGAGAGAAAGATAGATTGGACTCCTGCTCCAACTGAGGTGCAAAAGAGTTGGATCTCTACAGACAAAGATGAAGATGTGGAGAACAGTGATGTCACATACATTGCTAGCTCCAAAGACCTTTTTGCAGTCCGCAATGATAGATCCACAATCGTTAGTTGGATGTATGATCATGACAAGAAGCTATACCTGGTCAAGAGGTTTAACGGGAAATTGGAGTATTTTAAAAGACCTCGGGACTTCTACTCAATGCCAAAGATTGATCTGCGGAGTATGAACAATGTCGTATTCATCAACCTCTCCAACAAAAGTCAGGCTGACTATTTGCCAAATTCTTAAAGGATCAATGCGATAAGGACTTCCCAGTGATGAAGATAGCAAAGGGAAGACGATTTGTGTCCAAGTCCATTTTGGATCCTGTTAAGAAGGAGCCATGGATTTATGTCAAGTATCCTCTACCAAAGACAGAGAAACCAGTCCCAGTTCACTCAAGGGTGCCTGATAACTCACTCCACAACTTCACGTTCTGGTACCTCAACGAGATCACTTTTGCAGCAGTTTTTGTGAGAGACAAGTCGGAAGACTATATCATTTTGGACCCTATGGACTTGCTTATGTTCGGAAAGGATGACATGAACGTACTTCACAAGAACTCCATACGCACCTATGGCGGTTATGATCAAGAGGTGAAGCCATTCACATGAGTTCTTGCGTTGGCGATGGCTCACAAACTTTATGCTCGTGCAAGTCCTCATCAAGTCGCACTTGCTATCTATTGATTTCATCAGTCTAGGGGAGTTTGTAGAGCGCAATCCAAAGACAAAGACTGACAAAATCAAGTCGAGACAAGATGAAGACCAAGTTTTGACTTTTTTGTGTACTATGTATTTCGAGTACTTGTAAATTTTGTGTACTTTACATTTTCGTGTACAAAGGTTCGAGTACTCCTAGGGTAGTATAAATAGACGCATTGTATGTTGCTCTAGGTTTGCGAATCCCGAGTCATACACTTCTAGACGCATTGAAGTCGTTTGTGCAAAGTTCACGTTTTTATAATAGAAATTAACTTTTCTATTACATTTCTATCTTCTAACTTGGATTCCGCACATATTAGAAGCATTTCGTGTTGATTGAGCTGATAAAGTTCGGATCTTGACAGTTCAAGGGACCTACAGTCTGTAGCTCTCCACATGCTAACTTCCGGTATGGACTTTCTACTTTATTTACCCGCACAACAATCAATGCACACAGTGATTCAACATCAAATGAGGGTAGTCAAACTACCATGCCTTTTTGCATAATAGACATGTTGGTAGTACTAATGTGCCCATATCTCTCATGCCAAAGTTTTGACTAGTCACCATCACAAGAGTACATACTTTTGTCTATACCTTTTCCTTTTTCCTTATTCCCCATATTACCCTCATTGGAATTATTTCCTTCAAACAATGGAAACATTCTGTTTGAAGTCATATGACTTTCAAACAACAAACCACGATCTTCATGATAGATTTTACACATTCCATTTTTGACTATAAAAAGTCAACCCCCTTTCTTGAAGTTGCCCACTGCTTAACAAGTTATTTTTAAGTTAAGGTATATAGAAAACACCGTTTTCTATGTATCTGATGCTGTTGAGAGTGAGTTTAACTTGACCTTTTCCTCCCACTTTCATACGAGCATCATTACCCAACTTGACTGTATGTGAGCAACTTTCATCTAAGGTAACAAATCTTCTTTTGTCCCCGCACATGTGGTTCGAGCATCCAAAGTCCAAGAACCACATGGATTTGTTACCTTGATGATTTTCTTGAATAGAGAAATTACTAACCTTTCTTATCAGTTGAGAATCTTCTTTATCACTGCTTTCATTTGATTCAACTTTAGCCATCAACATGACTTCTTCCTCTTCTTCAACGTAATTGGCTTCCTTGGCACTTGGACATTCATAAGAGTAATGCCCAATTTTGTGACATTGGTAGCATACCACTGTTTCTCGTGACATGTATGACTTGCCACGTCCTCTTCCTCTTCCCCTAGGACTTCCACGCCCTCTTCCTCGTCCTCTCATGCCGGGGCTATCATTGTGTTCCATCTTGAATACTTGCTTCTCTTCTCTTTCAAGTCTTTTGAATTTCTTCTCATGAACCAACAAGGTATTTTGTAATTCTTCGATGGTCATCCTTTTTGTATCCTTAGATTCCTTAATAGACACAACAACATAAGTGTATCTTTCAGTGCGAGTTCTAAGGATTTTCTCAACAATCTTCACATCCGTCATCACTTCTCCATTGTTTCTCATCTCATTGGCAACAGACAATACTCTTCCAAAGTATTCTGGTATGGATTCAATCAGCTTCATCTCCAAGACTTCATAATCACGGCGAAGCTTTTGTAGCATGGATTTCTTAATCTGGGCATTTTCTTCGTATCTTTGTTTCATTGCATCCCGAATCTATTTGATGATCCTCGATCTAGTATCTGTTCGAAAGTTACTCTATCGATAGCTTCATAGAGATAGTGCTTCACTTGTAAATATTTGGTGCGAAGTTCGACCAGGGTCTTCTTCTGTGCATCACTTTAAGCAATGCCTACAACAGGCTCAATAATTCCCGGATCTATGAGATTCCCTAGTTGTTTTGCACGTAGCAAATTCTCCATCATTTCCTACCAATGATCATAGTGACCATCGAATACTGAAAGCTTGAGTTTCTCACTACCCATCCTCTCTTTTCTCTCTATGATCGTGAATTCGCTTTGATACCAAATTTAAACAAACACTTGATATCATAATGAAAACTAATAATCTTTCATTCAACAATCAAAGCTTTAAATAAGAATACATCAAATGGAAACAAACAACTAAGAACTGAAAAAAACAAGAACTACCCTAAAGAACCAGTAAACAAAAACAACCCACAACGTCTATAATTGAATTACACACGGTATTATTAAATAAAAACTTTAAATGCATCCATGCACGTCCATCCTTGTCAGCATACTAGAAACCCACGTAATGCATGCATAATACTCCATCACAATCGGCCATAATTTGAAAAAGGCGATAGGGAGACCAATGAAAATGCACGAACACGCAAACAAAACATAAAACGTAAAATCCACCCTAACTCTAATCAGCCAATTTACCTATCAAAAACAACATTTGGGGGGGGGGGGCATAGAAAAATTCCCATCAGAGGCAAGACCAAACACCAAGAAAGGCGCAGACAGTGGTGGCGAGTAGTAAATGGGGCCGGAAAAAGAAGTGAACCAGGAAAACTCACCTTGTAAATGCAGTTTAGAAGGGAGAAACCCTAAAAGAAGAGAGTCGGTGGCTAAAAGCACTCAAAAACCATGTCAATCAATGTGAGTCCTCATCTGGGTCGCATGAAAGTAGATTAGGGAAAGAAACAGAGAAGAAAGAAAAAAAAAGAGAGAAGAAAGAAAGGGTGAGGTAATATTTTTTGAACGGCGAAGGTCACAATCGTGTGAGCCCACTGTTTTCAGGCCATGTCATCAAGGTCAGTTACCTGGGCCTCCCATGAACCACCACAACCACCTCGGGAGGAAACCTCACTGAAAAAACCCTGACCCTCCTTAGACCCCTATTTCGCTGCGGGAGAGTTTTGAACCCAAGACCTCCCATTTGGAAGAATCTTGGGGTACCATTGAGGCAATGCCTCATTGGTGAAAGGGTGAGGTAATTAATCTGTCTATACGATTACATATACATGCAAACATGTTTACATATGTAAATAGCTTGGAACTTGATTGATCTAATTAATCCGTTTGTATGATTACATATATATGCAAACATGTTTACATATGTAAATAGCTTGTTGATTATATATATGTAATCATATGGTTTTTCTTGAATAATTAATTAATATATATATATATATATAAATAAATCAAGTTTACTTGTATGATTACACATATGTAAGCATGTTTACATGTATCTAACTTTATCGAACTAATCTATTTGTATGATCACATGTATGTAATCAGTTGATTTTGTTAAAAAAAACTTGGATTTTTTTTATCAAAAATTCAAATTGTTTGAATTCAATTTTTTAAGTAAAATTAATTGAATTTTAATGTTAATTTAATTACATATATGTAATAAGATGGTTTGGTTGAAAAAAGTTGGTTTATCAAAAAACTCAAATTGTTTGAATTCAATTTTTTGAGAAAAAAAAAATTTTAATTACATTTTTTATATGTAGATTAGGAGAGAGAAGAGTGATTTTAGAAATGTTATTAAATATATGAGAGATAAAAAATTTGGTTTGACTATTATGCCCTTATGATCTTATAATTTAAATACAATAATTACAATTTATTTACAAAACTGCCATTATATAATCTCAATCGTTGATTGCTTAGATCAATGGTAAAAAATTGGTTTTCTTAGTTTTCTAAAAAATGACGGTTTTCTTATGAACCCTCCCCTATACATACATACATACATACATGCATGCATGCATGCATGCATGCATGCATACATACATATATATATATATAATGATAGTTTTAACTGAGATAAATTTCAACGTAATCAATTTATTAAAATTCGTCGTGATTACAAATCGGATAACATCATCGGAATTACTACCAAAAAATGTCGGAGATTACAATTTTAGGTAAATTGAACTCTTACAAACTCGTTGAACACATTCGTATTTCATATATTACAATTGATTAGGATTAATTAAGTGTGTCAAATATTTCATAAGTCGAGCACAAAAATTTACAAATAGGTAATTCAGAGAATTACCGGATCACAATGAGTCTTACTCCACGAAAGTTGGTGAACTAACAAATCAATAAATTCGAATACACGATTTAGCCTTATATGTTACTATGTGTTAATATGAATTGAACATGTAAAGAAAACGATGTGAAATGACATGAGAGAAACATTGAACAAAGAAAAGGAAAATTTGGAAAACCATAGTGATCACGGCACACGATCTAAAAAGTTTGACACCCATCGCGACACATGATGGAGTGGAATTTCTGGAGTCACAAACTCTTCACGATACGCGAAGTAGTAAACAAAGAGATGCTCGTGACCCGCTACGAGCATGAGAAGGAAATTTTTAAAAATAAGCAGGAACTGTTTCGACATGAGATTGTCGTTCAACTTCCCTTCGCGACACACGATAAGACCAAAAGCAGAGACCGGCTATTTTGTCTGTCGTAACACGCGACGAAGCCAACCCCATGCCTTCACGACACGTGAAGACTCCCCCTATCAACAAAAAGCCAATAAATACCATCCATTCTCTACATCTTGGTTCTTTTGCTCAACACAGGATTTTCCTAAAATCCCTCTCGGCCAAACCCACTGCAAATCAGCTCCCACACTCTGCTAACTTAACCCTAGTTTCTTCCTTGCATTTCTTGGTATTTTGGAAACATTAAAGCTTGACGGAGACGTTAAAAGGACCGTTGCAACCATCATCTTACTAGAGCATCATCATCACCCACTGTCACAACTTCATAGCTTCGGTTCTAGCTGAATCCTAGTAGTTCAAGACCTTGTGAGGTAGTTTTAATGATGATTTACACTTATAATCTGCAAAAACACTTGCATGCACATATGCAACTCCAATGTCTATCACATAAATGAACTTGCTATTGTTTACAGTTGATTTTGATGTTTTGTTGCTAATTTAAAGTACATGAATGATTAAAGTGAGTTTTGGTTACACATTGTGAGATTCATGCTAGTTACTAAATAAGGAAACTTTAACATGCAAAATGATTGCTAAGTTGTGTTCTAGACATGCTAGATAGTTTTCAATGATGACTTACGATTACTAGTTAGTTCATTAACATGTTTGGAAAGTTCGGTTTGAGCAAGGTTGCAAAAGTCGCTAGGCGATTCTAGGTCGGAATAGCTCCTTGGTGCGAGTAATCGGGAAGTATTCGGCCCTAGGCAGGAGTACTCAGGTAATACTCAGGAAGTACTCGGCCTCGGGACAACTCCTTGGAGCGAGTACTCGGCCTTGGAGGCCGATTTTTGCAACAATTGGTTTCAGAAAACGTAACTTATGTTCATATAGTAACTTTGAATGCTTGAAATGATTGCTTGAGTAGATTTGGCATGATTGGATGAAGTTAACATCAGGATATGATAATGATATAGAAATATATTTCGAACATTGGTTTTATTAAAAAAACAGAGTTTTGGTTGCACCTTTCTAAATAAGAAAACTTTAATTTGGTAAAATGCTAAGTATTGAGATCTAGACATGTATGATGATCATTAATGCTATAATATGTGTTGAACATGTTTTAGGAGCATGTTAGAAGTGTCGGTTTGATGAAATTAGATTTCATGGTTAAACTTTCCAGAATTGAAAACCATCTAAAACAGGAAACTTTCGTGCTTGTCGTATGTGAATACTGCTATGATAGAGTCATAGGAAGTCTCACATTGTGTTACTTGCATCTTGTGATCGACATTATACACCAACGGGTCGTCGAGTCAACACAAGTCAACTAAGTCGAACACAAATACTCTATTGTACACGCAAACACTTGGAGTTGTTTGGGTACAACGAACCACATGGTTAACACGAACACAAACTCACAAACCTATAGATTATAGTGACAACTAGCAGAAGCTAGCTATGCAAACAGTAACTGCACTTAAAGGTGAGTTCACGACCCATTTTACTCTTTTCGTCCCTTGGGGGAGAAAACATGCTTACAAACATTTTTATACAACAAACATTTTTGGATACATACTACATGCTGATATATGCTTATACATATGTGCAACATATCACACAAGTCCTTACATATCGAACTGTAATTACATATGGCGCTCAGCGTGATAATTCTGAACAGTACTATTGGGCTTGATAAGCCCCATACATTGCATGCCATATGGCCACCTTGACTAGCTATCGGTGTCGAACCACGTATGGTATAAAATACATTGACTAGCTATCAGTAGATTTTGCATTGTAATGATATATATGATCCTACTAAACCAACTGTTAACACTTATTATGAAAACATCTGCTCTCACCAACTTTTGCATTGACAATGCTCGCATGTTTTTCTAAGGTTACTGTAACCATGTGCTCAAGATATGATGCTAGGATGTAGTCTCATGCATCAATTATGTCTTTTAAACATTTGAACATGCTTATTGATTTTATTTTAACATGCAACGCTTAAACAATTACAATGCTTCCACACTTTCTGTTATGTTAAAATAAACTTTTCGAACAATGCTTCCGCAATTCTTATTTATTAAAACAGTTTTATCCAAATTATTGGGTATACGTAATTAAACACACATGTAGGTCACGCAAGTATAACCGGAAATTGCGACCCTGCCAACCCAATCGTCACACCCTCGAAGGGCGAAATTTAGGGGCGTGACAAGAGTTAAGTCAAATATAACATGTTTTTATTCGATAATATAAATACACATTATTTTACATTTCGATGCTGCAGCAGAGCACTCGTAAACTTACTAGTTAAACTCAAGACCCGACTCAGGCTCTCTTCTTTTAACTGAAATGCGCTATCATTTCAATCTCAACCCCTTTTTCCCAAGTTCAACAGAAAATTCAATATGGTTACTTCTTGTAATATACCAAATATGTTACAATTGGGTCCCACTGTTGACCCCAACCCTTTAGCAATCACCAAACAAAAAAAAATCTATATATCATTGTACTGTAGTGAAAATATGCAATTCTATAAGTTACATCCAATATGGGCTACTTTAGTTTAATTTCTGAATCGACTTGTTTTGTGCTGCTTATAACTGATGTATAAGCTGCAATATGATCAAAGAGAACCTAAGTAGTCTTTAATCAAACTGAAAATCGGATTTGCAAATGAAGATCCTTCCAATCTTTGAAACATGATTCCATCCATACGGGCTTGCACACCGTAATTAGACGTTAAGTCGTCCATTAGTTGCTTTAATGTTGCGTCAATCCCGATTGTTGAGCTCCCTATTCCACTCAGGAGTTCTGGTAAAGTGGGTGATGATTTTGACAACTCAACCAATGTAACCTGCACACAACCAGCAATACCTTTTCATAAAGATTGACCGATTTACTTATGAATGAGTCGGTTTTGGTCATGCTTGATCTCTAACGTGTAAGGTTATAAAATAAGGTAAAAAACGGATCCAAGTTTGCTTAAAGTGTATTTATATTGCATACAACCACCTAATTTAATTCACATTTTTTAATGCTCTGATAAAAAGATCAACAAAAAAGTGTTTGTGAGTAAACCCAACCTGACCGGTCCTGCCGTCTCTATAGAAATATTTTTGGTTATGCTACACAATAACAAGCATGGGTACGTCATGTAAGATCACAATCTTTTGTGTTAAAAGTCGAGGCAATACAAGAATACAAAACATACATGAACATGTTTTAAGGTGGCATATGGTTTGTAAATTGGTTTCGTAATGGGTATAGTTTTGGGAAAAAGAATAAAGAGAGATAAACCTTGCAATGGGTTTGAAGAAACCCATGTTTCATGGGTTTTTTGGAACCCGTCCTCCTTAAAACAACACGATACATTAATGGGCCAGCCCAAATTTATTTTGACTCAGTACTAAAACCAGAGATTACCCGTTATACAACCCCAGTTTCCACCATGATTTCTCATTTTGAGGCCAAAACCAAATAAGGTGAAAAACGAGGACCGAGGACTCGACTAATTTTGTGTGTTTCAGGTCGATCTTGATTAGTCTGGGTCGGTTCATTGGTTTTGTTGGATTGGCCCACAAGGTGAGCACCCCCAAGTATCATAGATTCATAGGGTTCTTTTTAATCCTGAGTTTTGCAGAGTTCATTCGGTGGCTTTGTTTACCACAGTTTGTAAAATCATAGTCGACCATTCTACATTATTTACGTTGTGTTCTTGAGTTCATTTAAGGAGAGAGAAGAAAGAAAATGGAAGGGAAGGAAAAAAGAAACATGTTTGTGTTCCTAAGCTTCATTTAACGAAGGAAAGAAAATATAACATGTTGTGTTCCCGAGTTTCACATATGGAAGGAAAGGCTAGGCAAAATTATTTAGTTTGCTTTTCCTTCCTATTTGGAAGGATGCTCTCATTTCCTTTACTTCCTTTTCGTTTTCGTTTCTGTTCTCTCCTTCAACCAACTCGGGAGCATAGCATGGCGCCTTGATGTGTTTGACCCAAAAGTTGTTGCACGATGCTCATGTATCACATACGTGAGGTTATCATTATTTAAGACTATACAAAAAGTTTATTTATAGATGATTCTAAATTATTAATGTTTAAACACTAAAATATAAGATATTCTTATATTTGATGGTCTAGATTGTTCAAATTAGAGGTGGCAATTTTTACCCATATCAAAGGAAATAGGTTGGTTTGGGTAAACAATTATAGTATAATGGGTTGAAATGGGTAAGATCATACTATTGAATGGGTTGAGATGGGTAACCAGAAAACTATGTAAATGCAATAAATTCAAACATTTAAGAATGATTAATAAAATATTTGATGAGAAAATCACAAAAAATTATCGAAATGGACCATTTGTTTACTTATAACCAGTGTTGTAAAAATCGGCCCAGGCGGCCCAGGCGGCCTTTTTTTTTTTTTTTTTTTTGCTTTTTCTTGGTTTTTTTTGGTTTTTTTAGCTTTTTCGAGTAAAAAGGACCCAGATTAGTGATTATTCGAGACATTTCCCAACTCAAAATACTTAATATGTCTCTAAAACATCGAATCCAGCATCTGAAACATTGAATCATGTCGCTAAACATCGAAATCCATCTATAAACTTTGAATTTTGTGTTTAAGTTTGTACTTTGAAGTACTTGACTTACTATGTTTAAGTTTATTTTTTAAAATATTTGAAGTATTGTATTAAATTATTGATATTAATGTGTGTGTATAATAAATATTTGTAAAATTACATATAAAAATTCCAATCCGCCTAGCGCCGATTAATCCCGATTAATACCTAGGCGATACCTCGCAACCCGACTAACGCCTAGCGACTTCTACAACCATGCTTATAACACATCTTAAGTTAAACTAAATTGATGTTCAATCCATTTAGACCCGAACTTATTTTGTTTAAAACCCGTTCTGACCCGCAACCATCCTGACCCGAACACGTTTTAACCTGTTACCCAACCCAACCCACCCATTTTGCCGGTCATAGTTCAAATACTCAAACCAATTGCTCAATAAATGGTCAGATTTGTTCTATGAATGGTCATATTATTTTAATTCTTGCAGCTGATTGTCTATTTTGTTCAAATCTACTTGTTCAAAGGCGCGGCACAACGCATAATATGCGCCTCGCCTGAATAGGTGCACTTTCAAGCATTCAAGCGAGTTTTATGGGCAAAAATCAAGTCAAATTCAAGCCAAAAATCATCTGAACAATTTTAAACATGCCTAAACAATTACGCTAGCCCTAATCAAGCCTAAATTCAACGAAAAAAACTAAATTAGACCTAAACAAGTCTAAAACATGTCTAAAAACACGTTTTTTTATTGTTAGAGTTAATTGCATAAATGGTCCCTATGATATGATCAGATTGCAGATTTTGTCCCCAAGCTTTAAAAATTGCAAATTTAATCTAAATGTTTATGAGAGGTTACATACATGGTCTTAGGCAAATCGCATATTTGGTCCCCAACATCGATAAATTTCAAACTTTGTCCAAACATTTGTGAGAAGATTGCATAAATGGTTCCTATGGTTTGATCATTTGCAGATTTAGTCCCAAGAGCAAATCACGATTCTATTTTAAATTTATAATCTAATTATTTAGGATCGATTAATTTAAATAATCCATAAATCCAGGCTAATTATTTAAACAATATGAAATGTTGGAACACAGTAAATAAAATCGATTAATATAAATAATCTAGAATTCAAACCAATTATTTAAACACTATTAAAATAATTCATTGCTAATAAGTCGCTTATGTTAAGGTTGGGTTATAAAATTAGTTTGTGAAACCAAACTAGTTATTTAAGCATTATTAATATGACTTGCGAATTCAAAAGTTTCAAAAAACTTGTCTACTTAACATTTATCGTTCACTATTTTTTGCTATTTTTTGTTTAATGAATTTATATGAATACAACTATTTTAAATAACTTCATGAGATAATACAAATTATTTTATTAATGTTTAAATTATTTTAATACTATTTAAATATTTAGTTTGGATTTGTGAATTATTTATATTAATCTATCTTAAATAACTAGGTTCTAAAATTTAAATTACAATTGTAATTATACATAGGGACTAAATTTGTTACTGATCAGAACATAGGGACCATTTATTCAATTTTCACACAAATGTTTGGATTAAGTTTGCAATTTTTCAATGTTAGGGACCAAACATGCAATCTAACTAAACCACAGGGATCATGTACGTAACCTTCTCATATACAAACAAACAAACTTACCCAATATATTCCCACTCTTCAGTAGGGTCTGGGGGGAAGGATGCAGACAAACCTTACCCCTATCTCAATTGAGATAGAGAGGCTGCTCTGAATGAGTCCCCGGCTCAAAGTTTTCGTTTGAAGTAAGCATCCCAACGCTCTTAACGTCATTTTTTCACAAAATAAGTAGAATAACATTAAAATTACTGCAATTTTACTTTTACCCCTTAAGGGCCCAAAAATATGTACATTATATGCATGCACCGCAAATAGGGCTTTAACCTTCTCATAAATGTTTGAACTAAATTTGCAATTTTAAAAGCTTGAGGACCAAATCTGCAATATGATCAAACCACATGGACCATTTATGCAATTAACTTTTATTATTATTATTATTTTGAACAATGAACCATGAGTGTCTCGAGACCTCTCTCAAGTCTCAACTAGCATTTTTAGGCAACATACCTGGTCTCCTACTCCATAGGGAAAACCCACTTCTTAAGCTATGCTTGTTGGGAAAACCTCCTCTCTTGAACCCAACACCTAAAACAATATTATTATTCTATGTGCTTTGTGTTAAAAAAAAAAACCTCCGTTGTTAAAGCCTCGCGCCTAGGCTCCAAACAAGGCCGTATTCACCTATGTGCCTTGATAACGATTTTTCAAATACTAGTAAACTTCATAATGCATCGCATTAGACTGTAACACGCATCATAGCCACACCACGAAATTGTATCAAATCACTTGCAACGACGTGATGCATAATGCATTACTGATGTGAGCTGATGAATTTAATCATGTTTGTAGGTCAAAAGTGAAAGAAAAGTTTATTCAAATAATTATGCAGTTAAAGTTGAAGCAATAAAAGTTAATTAAAGTGGTCAATGTTTTGAGTTGGACACGATAAAGCAATGTTTTGAGTTGGACACTATGTTGTTTAGTGAATCCGTTGGAAGGTTGAAGGCATGTGAAAAAACATGTAAACAAACCCAAGAAAGAAGAAGATGTTCATGGGAGATTAATATTTTCTATAAGAGAAATAAAGAAAAGGTAGGGTTGTGAACAAAGTTCAAATCGGTAAGGGTGTGCATGAAACCCAAAAAACCAAAAAATCCAAACCAAAATAACTAAAGTCAAATAGAAACCGATGGGTTTTGTGTAAGTTCTCTACCAAAAGTTTAGGTTAGTTTTGGTTTTACCTAAAATAAAAATAAAAAAACAAAACAAAACAAATCTTCGTTTTTATTGCATGTAAAACCATATATGTATGTGTATACATATATTTTTGATTTTTTATGCTCATAATATCAAAAGGCCATATAATTTTAAATGTTAAGTAATATTGCAGCCTATATATTTTGCTCAAATACAATATTTTGAGTTATTTTTATAGGCTCAAAAATTTAAGGCCCAAGGACAAAAACTGAAAAAACCATAACCAAAACCAAAAACTGAAAAAACTAAACCCAAACGGGTTTTAGTAAAAGAAAATCTAGAATTTCGGTTTTGGGTTCGGATTGAGCCAAAAACTAACCCAAACCGACCCATACACACCCCTAAAATTGGGATGACTTGGGACGTTGTAGAGGAAGAGGTTGTGTGTCTGGAAAAGGTCAAGATGGTTAACGGTTCCAATGGGACAAGAGCCTCGTTAGATGTTTTAAGTTCGGTAGACTTAGTCACTTTGTGATTATATGTCTAAAGTGAGAAAAAATGAAAGAAGTTAATAACTTGGCATGGTATGAAGATGAAGAACAGATGTTCATGTTAAGAATGAATTACACAAACCATGATTAGGGGGATGTATGATGGATCTAATCATGTTTGTCAAAAGCAAAAAAAGTTCAGCTCAAATAATTATGAATTGAAAGTCAATGCTATCAAAGTTATTTGAAATAGTTTTAGTTAAGGTCTAAGCATAAATCAAGTATGCTTGATTTAAACACATTGGTTATAGTTTCTTTTATGTTTAGGAGTTATCTTTTTTTTCCCAGATAAATAGCTGATAGGATAGAGCTGCAATTGCACCAATTTGTTTGTTTATTTTTTTCACTTCTTGAATTCTCAATAATGTAACAATTTGTGATGATTGCTTCAAATCAATGTTTCTTGGTTTTTGTTCTTTGAACCAAATGTGTAGCATGCACATTCTAAAATCAAGAAGCTAAGAACCACTAAGAGAGCAACATGGAACTAACCTGTCTTTCCTGGGGTATGTTGGCCTTGTGTTTGGCTATAGCAACAGCCCGTGGAAAGCCTCCAATGGCATCAACTAAACCCCGTGAAGCAGCATCATTACCACTCCATACTCGTCCTTGAGCAATCTCCTCCATTTTATCTACCTGCAGTTACTATCACTGTTGGGCTGCTAATTTCATAGTCAACAAGCAACCTATATCTGCTTACAAAATAACTCGAGTAACTACATACACTCATTGATCTTGAAAATGCTGCCTTGTTACGAAACTGTTTATAAGCATTTTGAGCAGATTCTTCAAATAGTTTCTCTTCATCGGGTCTGCACATGCATACAAACTTGCAAAGAGATTAGAATTGTGAAAAATGATCAACTAGCTACAATAATTTACTTTTAAACACTTTATTCAATACAATAATAAAATGAAATGTTGATACAAGAGTCTTCATGCAAAGATATTTAGCTAACAAGAAGGGTGGTAGGGTGAGTCAGGTAACAGGTTAAAACTTTAGGTGGCTTTAGAACATGCTTAATTATTTTTTTAATAACTCATATGACCACTTTAGATAAAAATAACATAATTCCGAACATCCAACACGTCAAGAATTCACCAACCTAAATGGCCGCTGGTCAGCAGCAGTCAATTCGGCAAATCGTCCCCTTGAAATAACTTCCTTATTGAAACCAATCCTTTCATAAAGTTTCCCCAAATTGAACTTACCTAAAATAGATCCAAAGAGTAAAGGTTAAACATGGTTAAAAACATCTTGAAACTTCAAAGCAGTAAAGCAGAGCACATCCAACAAAAGATATAATACACAATCCACAATTATCTGTTTGCTTATTTATACAACACTTGTGGTTGAAGACAACCAACACGTAAATGTCTAATGAAGTTTTAGGAAGATTTAACATTGGTAACATCAGAATAATTCACAATTTATTAAAAAAATTAACAGGATGAAGTAATGACCTGTGACAACACCAATTGAACCAGTCAAAGTAAGGTTCTCTGCTAGTATAGTCTGTGCTGCCATGGCCATGTAGTATCCTCCACTAGCTGCCACATCAACCATTGATGCAACTACAGGCTTAGATTCAGCCAATAGTCTGATTTCCCTCCACATCCTACACAAAAATGAGTAATAAGCTAACCATACTAGGTTCAAAAAGTCTTGCAACAGTCTATTTAATTCTTTTTTCTTTTTAAGAAACACTCCTGTTTTTATTAAGGAAGAAGAATATAAAATCCAATAGATGATGCATGTTTTTAGAGAACAGAGAAACACTTACAAATCAGATGCAAGAGCATCACCACCTGGGCTATCAATTCGGATGATAACAGCCTTGTATCTTTTTGACTCTAAAAATAAATAACACAAGTCCATAAACATAAAATAGAAGTTTATTATCACAATGGTTTACCAATATTTCATTGTATATGAGAATCAGAGTTGTGCAAAAAAAAAAAGAATGGAATGCAACATCAACAGCTTAAAAATATGCAAGAGCAAAAAAAAAGGTGCCAGGGCAGGAGCAAGTTAGTCGATAACCAACTAGCCACCATGTGTCCTTAATGCTCTTTCCAAGAGACAGGTGGATAATTTTATTTAGAAATGTTTTGTTAAGCATATAAACAAAACAGGCTTTTCGGCAGTCAACAAAGTCCTATATCAGAAAGGAAGTCGATACAAATGTTTTCTAGTTCCAGGTTACTATGCAATCATCATTCAGCAATTTTAATCCATTTACTTATAGATGGGTTAATTTGGGTTCAAAGGGGTTAAAATAAAAAAGAATAGCTTAAAAAGAAATCGGTCAAATGAGTAAAAAGTCAACCACAGACTGATTTTTATATAGTTTTTGTTAAAATAGAAAGTGGAGTGTCATTTTACTAAAGAAAGAAATACATTTTTAGGACATGTTTTGAGCCATACAAACCTCTGACCCATTCAAAATAAATTACTTGTTATTGACCCAAATCCATACTGATATGACACCAAACCCACCAATAAATTACTTTTTAGTGGCCCACCCCTAATACTTTATTTTTGGTCTTTTATGATATGCATTTTGTAAGATCATGTTAACTATATATTTGAATACCTCTTACAATACGAATCTTCTCAATAAATTGCTCAGCAATGATGCCTGAACTAGGTGAACTAAATGGTCCTCGTACACGACTGATACTACCAGAAGCTCTAATAACTGCAATTTTATCCTTGCCACCAGATAACCCGACAGTCCATCTGTTAACTCTGGAGTATTTCCTGGAGAAAGGAATATGAAGCAGTGTATGTTATCTTGTGCAGGCATTTTACAGAGATGATGCACAAGATTGACGAGGGTATATGATTATAGACAAATACAAATCTCAAGTAGAACCCCCCCCCCCCTCTCTCCTGTTACGCAAATTGAAATGATAATGTCGCGGTAAAGTATTAATTATAAAAGAGAGATCATTACTTGTAATCAACCGTTGGGAGTTTTTTCTCTTCTGCGATGCCCAATTTTTTTTTCAACATGGATATGACCTGATAAGGTATTACACATTACCAGCAATTATATTTGAAATGGGATATTTATCATAAGAAGAAGCAAGAGTAAGGTCCATGATCCATTAAAACTACCTTTATAGTAGATGAAAGTGCAAACCACAATCATCAATAATCAAGCTTTTTTTTTTAACATTTTGAACTCCATATTATATTAAATGTAAATAAGTTAGGGATAATAATGGTCTATTTCTTATATAGGAAATTGAGCATTTTTTTCATGAGCATACCTCATCATCATACTTAATATCAGTTATCCAACCATCTTCTTTCAATCTCTCTATTTGGTAAACTCCTTCATTGATGAAACTCTCAATTTCTTCCTTTTTCTTTCCTGTGAATGAGAAAAACATAATCAAATTATTTACTTTGATATATCAAGATTAACAAGAAAACAAAGAAACCTCACCTTTAGCTTGAGAAATTTTATCAACCCAATTTCCATAGATATTATCAAGCAATGTATTAAGCACCTCACGATTTTCTTCAGATATATTCTTGCGAGTTAATTGATCACCAGCACTCTTATATTTACCAATTCTCTGCACTTGTGGTTCCACACCAACCTTCTCAAGTACACCTTTATAAACAATGAATCAAGTTCAGCTTTCTAGTAATTTAGTAAAAGAAAACTTATCAAATAAAATGATCTCTAATATAGAGTCTAAATAAAAGGTGTTCACCATCTTTTCGTGTCAATAGCTTTTAGCTATAGATTATGTGAACATGAACATGAACATGAACATGAACATGAACATGAACATGAACAAGAAAAATGCAATTCAGCCGACTAATGAAACCATTTCTTGTTGGAAAGAAACACCAATAACATGGTTAAATGCTAGCTCATTTTGTTAACTAAATTATAACTTGAGCATAAATGTAACACGGGGTTTGTCCCGCACATAGCGGCGGCAACCCCATATTAAATAAGAAAAAAACATGATCTCTAACGTAAAATACAGGAGTTTCAAAAAATAATTTTAAAAGATAAAAGCGGCGTAAAACCATCGTCTCACAAAAAAAAAATTGAGGCATATCGTTTTACTGATATGATCACTCGATCACAACTACGATAGGTCAATTAACAGATAAAAATTTCGTTTGAAAAAACATTATTTAACTATTTAATTATTATTTTATTTACATATTATTAATTTTATTTAATTATTGACTTTGTTCTAACGTCAAAATGCAACAAAAAACTAGCCGCAACGACTATCATTTCGTTGTAGAACAATAAAATAAACCATTGCAAAAACAAGTGTTACCCTCAAGGAATATGAATCCAAACATAGGTGTAAACTCTTAAAATCATAGAACCAAAACAATAAAAAAATGTTCGCGGTCGTAAAATCTATCATTAAGAAATACGAGCATGAAGTCAACAAATAAAAAAGAAGAAAATGACAGGAATGTAATTTAATTATTTATATTTTTTAATTATTAGTATTTTTAATTATTAATATTAATTAGTTATTCCTATTAATTTATTTTTATTATTTAATTATTTACTATTTCATTATTATTACTATTTACTTGCCATCGTTGCGTTTAGTGTTTGTATATATAGTAATACGTTGACTTACCTCCAAGAAATTGCGCTTGAGCAGTTAAACCATTCAACGAAAAGTAAGCACTTGGAGGGGCGTACAATTCTTCACAGGCACAACCAAGGTAATATTCCTTTTCACCCCATAGAGGTGCATAACCAATAATGAATTTTCCTGAATTGAACACTCACAACAAAGGATGCATTTAAATTATAGCATACCATGTAAAATCAAATGTTCTATACAACATATTTTTAAAAACTACCTGACTTCCTAAAATCCAATATGTGTCTTCGAATTTCTTCAATTTTACCCCACCCACAGTTTAGAGTTTCAATGTGGATATAAACACCAGATATACGAGGATCATATGCAGCCTTTATTAAGTTTTCACAGATTTGAGGCAGGGATAACCCTGAAGAGAAACGAGTCTTTACCTGATCAGAGATCTGAAATTGTGAACAGTAAAAAAGTTAAGCTCATCATCCGTAACTTAATCTATTTAGATTCATACCAAAGAAAGAAGACATTGTATTGATTCCTATTCAACCAAACTAAGCTATTAGGTTCAAGCTCTAGTTCAAGCATATGTGGACTATATCTAATAGTTCCATAGAGATTATGTTACAGACAAAAATCTATAGGTCTCAACAGGAGCATGAACATTTGGGTAAAAAAGGTGGTGCCCTGTGTTTGATAGTATTTTAGCAATTTTAGTTACTTGATTAGCTAATTTATGAATCCGGCAATAGGGGTGCTATTCTTTTACATTCACAGCTTGACGAACACATAGTTTATGCCAAGTAATTGAATGACTACATTTAGCAATTGCAATCATATTTAATTAGAGGGCTTCCATCTATAAACATGTATATTTCTTTTGAATTAAAATTTGTATGATCAGTTATTATGACTGCATAAATTGTATTCATGAAAATTAAGAGTTTAATGTTCTTTCATTTATATCACATCAAGAAAATTGTTTCATCCTTTGCTGATACATAAAAATTCCAAAAAGAATGTTCGAACTAATGCTTAGTACATAAGGTACCAAAATGGGCAAAATATATAGAAGCAGATGAAACAAACAAAATCTTAACTTTGGTAAATCATCAAGGAAACAAGAAGTAATCATGCATAAACAAAAGGAAAGAAAAGGTGATGGTAATTTTCGTGCCATCAAAGCCATTGTTCAGTTGGATTTACTTAAAATTAAAGAGAACTAAAAATAAACATTATTACAAGTTGAGTAAACTTCTCTTTTGCTCCTGTGGTTTGACAAAAGTAACCATTTTCATCCAAATTTTGAAATTTTGCAATTTTCCTCCATTAGTTTCAGAAAATTAACCATTTTAGTCCCTGTGGTTTGACAAAAGTAACCATTTTCATCCAAAGTTTAAATGGACTTTGGATGAAAATGGTTAATTTTCTGAAACTAATGGAGGAAAATTGCAAAATTTCAAAATTTGGATGAAAATGGTTACTTTTGTCAAACCACAGGGAGCAAAAGAGAAGTTTACTCTTACAAGTTTAAAGGCATGGAGTACATACTTAATGCAAAACTAGTCTGATTTTGGCACCTTCAAGCCTAGTGATTCAAATTAGTGACCAATGGTTTCGAGAGGGTGTGAAGTACACACTTGTTATGTTATACACGTGATTTCTAGGACAGATTTTATAACATATTATCATGCCTTTTATTAAATTTTTTTTAATTATCCGATTTGAGATTGGAAATAATCTGTGAACCTACTTCTAAATCTGTTTGGAATTGCTTATCTAGCTTCAAAAGGACTTATTTAACTTGTATTGACATGTATGGGATTGCTTATTTAACTTCAAAAGGACTTTTTATTAAAAGTGCTTAATAACTAGTGACTTTTTAAGATGAAGTTTTTTAAAAATGTTTGGATTAGCTTTTGATATATGGATAGTCAATAAGTCAAAAAGTTGTTTGGATTAGCTTTTCAAAAAGTGTTTGGATTAGGTTTTAACATATTTCATCAAAAAGTTAAAAAGCCACTCTAAAAGCTACAAATTATAGCTTCTTAAAAACAATTTTTTAACCTTATTCAAAAAATTAAAACAAAAAATCCTTTTGACATTTTCATATTCTTCATAAAGCCAACAAGTTAATAAGTTACGTTCAAATAAAATCCCAAACATGCACATAACACCCTAGGTAAATCCCAAATCGGCCGTAGACAGGAGAGATCTTGGTTCATAAGGATTTTCTGTCCTCTAATATCACTAACATGTTTTGGGTGTATTAGCTGTGGAATAGAGGAGAATGGGCATTTAAGTGTGCTTGAGTGACAAGAAACCTCCTGGAAGTTTTCACTCGTGCAACCAAAAGCAAATCCACAAGCTCCGAGTGGGTAATGCGGACAATTTGGTGGTAAAAGAGGTCAGATGTTGCAAAATCTATTTCACTTATCCAAGATAAAACCTACGTCTAAATCTATATTACTTATCCACGATAATAATACTTCATCTTGTACTCACCCCCATGGTATTGGGAATTTGGGACTGAATATGATACGTATGTGATCCAAAAGACAGATCAAGCAATTTCAAATACATAAAACCAACAAAAGGAAAAGAGCAGCACAGAACCACCAAACCTGTCCACGTAATTTCAAACTCAAAACACTACCCTTGCGAACACGTTGCCATGGATAAGCAATCAGCATGCGTAGCTTCACTATGAAGCTCTTCCACGCACCCGGCTTTTCAAATTCAGACTCTCCACTCGGATAATCATCAACATTGCCTTTCAAACTGCCATTATCATCTAATTCGGACTTAGAGTCGACCTTATCCTCCTGATTCTCCGACGAAACACCGTCGCTTTTTGTTTCAGATGAGGAGTCGACAGCTCGAATGCAAATGATCCGGCGAAATTTGGGAAGACGATGATAAGTGGAAGTGAAATGCGGAGGGGAGAAGAAAGAGGGAGAAAGGTAAACCGGCGACCGGGATTTAGTGAGGATAGCGGCGGAGATGTGGACGGTGGTGGTGAGAAACCTCGACATCCGGCGGCGTTTTCAGGGACGGAGATAAACTCCAGCGGAATTAGATAGAAGTAAGCCTCGATCTGACTGGGGGAATCATGGAACGGAAACCACCACGTCCTCAGATATATTCTTTTTTTTGTTTGAAAGAGCATTTGATCTCAACGTGTGAACAACTGATTTTCTAGCCACGTTATCAAGGTCTAGTTAACATGACCTCCGTTGAGACCCTATCACCAACCCCAGGAGGAAACCGCACCGGAAAACTCCTGACCTCCCAAGGACCCCTATTTCGCCTTAGGAGGGATTTGAACCCGTGACCTTCCATAGAGAAGCCAAAGAGGTAACCATTAGGCTAGAAGCCCTTAGTTCCCAGATATATTCTTACCAATACCGGTGGTTTTGTTAATTTACGTTGTATTATTTATTGTATTAGTATCCATTAAACGGTCTAAAAATATTAAAAAATATTTATCTCTTTATTTAATTTTTATTTTTTTGCATTTTATTTATGTTTATATGCTTTATTATTTTTTATACTCTATTTATAAATATATGCAAAAAATAAATGTTTATATTTTATATAAAATTTATTCTTATTTGATAATAATGTCTCCTACATTACTAATGTGTTACTTATGTCGACATGATTAAAAAAAAAAACTTAGGATTGATGATTTTAATATTTGTATGGTTTTGTTTGGTTTGATTTGAGTCATAAGCATATGGTGGAGGCGAAGCAAAACCAAATATTTTTAGTGTTTTTATATTCATACAAGTAAAAAATGTTATAAAATGACATTTTATACAACAAGAAGTTATTTTTTTGTTAGTTATGAATGATGAACTTTGTTTAAAAGATTTATTAGTTAAGGATGATGGAGTTTGTTTGAGAGATTATGTTAATTAGTTTAGGAATAATGAATCAAATTTTACGATCTCTAATGCATTTTGTATTGTTAATTAATATTTTAACGCTACTTATTACAAGTAGTTTTTTAATTTCTTTTGCACACAAACAAACAGGAATATCTAGACAACTTAAAACTTATTATATAACACTCAAATATAGTTGTTTCATTCATAAATCACCAAGGTTTAGGTAAAAATCAAGAAAGTTCAATGAGAGTGGAAAAAAAACACAAACATGACTTTAACAATTAAAATTTTGATCTAGGGTTAAATCCTACAATGTAGGAAATAGGGACTGGGGGAACGATTTTTTTCGAAAATGGTAAAACAAATAAAAGAAAAATTTTAAAAATATTTTAAATTGTTACCCGCTGTCTATACTTGTGTCGCGACCTTAAATTCTATTTTAAATGTTACGGGGTAGAAACTATAATTGACGAAATAAACTCCGATTTATGTTTGTACGAAGACAGCCCAAATTTTGCCAATGAAACAAAACGTATTTTTCTTCACAACCTTCAACAAATGTATAAAGTTTATTCAATAAGATATGGGCCTAATATAAACCCATCCGGGTCAATGGCATCGGGTTCAAGTCGTACGAGTAGGGATCTGGTGGTTAATCTATATAAAACGTTACGACACGAAGAATATATGCAATTTGATATTTTAGCTTGGTGGAAAGGAAAGGAATCACAATTTCCTATTCTATCTGATTTTTCTCAAGTACACGAAGAGGTGGTTGCCGAAGGATTATCCTCAGTTTGTCGGACGAAAAACTCGCTTATGACGCATCGATTCGGTTGAACAATAGCTCTCGTGAATACTAAAAGTAAACTATGAGTGTATTAGTTTTTAGTTTTTAAAGAATATAAAAATGGAATTTAAGTTATTTAAATGTTTATGTATTAGTTTGTAAATTGTTAAAAATAAATAAAATTGAAATTTATGTTGTTTAAATGTTTAATTTTAAGAAAGTAAAAAAAAAAACCTTTTTTAAACAATACCCAGTTTTCATACCCGACCCGACCCGAACTTAACCGAGTACCATAGGGTATGCCTTTTTGTTCGTGTACCCAACCCGGAACCAGAACAGGGTATGCCTTGGAACGAGACCCGGTTGTACCCGATTTCTAAAAAAACCCGGACCCAGAACCGATTTTTGAAAAAACTCGAAATGTGCACCTCTAGTCTCTTCACACATTCAAAACAATGCGAAATATCTTTTATTGTTGCTTCAAGAGTTCGGCCAACACTCAATGTAGCATCTTAGGAAAATCCCACATCGGCCGTGAACATGAGAGATTTCTGTCTCATAAGTAACGATTAACCTCTTACATCACCAACGAGTTTTGGGCTTAGCTAGCTATAGAGCACGTGAAAACTCCACAGTTAAGCGCGCTTGGGTTGTAGCAATATAGGGATGGGTGACCTCCCTACGAAGTTTTCACCCGGCAACCAAGGCAAAACTGTGAGCTTCGAGGGGGCAAAACGGACAATATTGGTGGTAGACGGGGCCGGATGTTACAAAATGGTATCATAGACACTCATGTTTTACACGGGATGGTGGGGCAGAAATCATCGAGGATGATGAGTCCCTAAGGGGGTGTATGTAACATCCTAGGAAAATCTCACATCGGCCGTGAACAAAAGAGATTCATGTCTCATATGTAACCATACGCCTCTTACCTCACCAGCGCGTTTTGAGCTTAGCTGGCTGTGAAGCACATGCAAACTCCACAGTTAAGCGTGCTTGGGTTGTAGCAATCTAGGGATGGGTGATCTCCTTGCAAGTTTTCACCCGGGCAACCAAAGAAAAAACCGTAGCTCAGTGTGGGTAAAGCGGATAATATTGGTGGTAAAGGGGTCGGATGTTACACTTAAGGAGTTCGTTTAATCAATCTGTCTTATAAACTTTTTTCTTGTCTACAATTAGCCTATTTCTTGTTATTGATTCATATAAATCTTCATCACATGATCTTATTCCATGATTACACATCCATATTTTCACAATTATAGATCATAAGTATCACTTTTTCATAAAAAGTGTTGATGTTCATCCAAAGTTTATCACATTAATCTAGTTTATTTATCTTACTTATAAAATACTTGTTATAATTAATAAATCATCATAATAATTCATGATTTTATATCATTAAAATATTTACCACTTGAAGTAATTTTTAAACCACCTTAATGCTAACTTGAAACAACATTAAATAAAACCTAATTTTAGGATTCTAACATATACATTTAGTCAACTTTCAAAGAATAATATTTCCAATAAATATAGCCTCAAAACGTAATTTAAAGAATTCAACCACCTAAAGCTCAAAACAAAACATGTGTGCAATGAGCACACATTCAGTGACAACCCTAACTTAAAAAACTCATTAAGATTAATAAATGTGTTAAATCCAACCCGATATTCTTGTAAAACTACTACGTAAACATTAAAGTAAAACATATCCAAAGCATAATTCATTATTTTAAATTCAAAAAGTTTGAGCCTCCAAACTATAAATTCCAGTTGGAGAAATTCCAAAACCCTATCCAAAACGCGTACCCAATCCACTCAAACTATTTTCAAATCCTTCAATCATCATTCATTTTCATTCTAATCAACTCCATATGCTTAAAAATATTTAATCAATTACAATTAAGAAAGCTTCAATCTAAGGAAAGATTTTGTCTTAACTAGCATGTTAAATGTGACCCGTTGTTCTTTTCTAGGAATCTTTTTATTGGGAGTATTGTGAGTTTGAACATTCGGTGAAATGTTTTGTCTAAGGAAAAATTGGTTACTTAAGTGCGTCCGATTTGACCAATCTTTCTTTCCTAGGAATTCTTTTGTCAAATGATGCCACAACCCATTGTTGGTAGAAACGTGGAAATATGATTGATTGTATATTATAACACATTTGTTTAAGAGAAATACTAAATAAATACCATTTCATGAAACGAGCCATGTCATACGTTTGACATGTTTTTAAGATATGCATTTAACATTGATAAATATTTCATATTCTATTTTCAATCATATAGTCATGAAATAGATAAGAAACTGTCATAAATAACCTAAACATATTAGTCTACAACACTTGAATGATAACTTTAAACTTCAAGTAATAATTCTTGCAATACTTATCCTAATCATCTCATTGAGTATAACCTAAAAACACGTTCAAATGTCAATTAAAAGTTGAAGAGCCCACATGTTTTAATTACTCGATAGTTCAATATGTACGTCAGTACCATTATAATACCAAGTATAACATATAAAAGATTAATAAGATGTTATATATCATGTACTTACAATCAAACCTATGATTGACTGCATAAGGCGAAAGCATCAAGAAATTATCAAATATAATGTTAATGTACCAAATGTAACCAAACATTAGATTATATATCATCTATTTGCCCATAAGATAGGTAGTGGTTGGCACGATCAAACCATATATGAGGGTTGTCAATCCCAAATAGATCTATCCAATACTTATCCACTGACTTACCTCTCGAGTTAAATGATTGTGACATAATTAATTGGGACTTACATGATTTTCTTGTAAGTAAATTGTAAGACGCTACACTCCATAGAGACTAACTTGTTAGATTTACACATTTCAACAACTCTTATATGCATAAAATCATTTAAAGATACAAACATTTCATGAAAAACCCATTAAATTAAAATAAAACATAGGAAAAGATATCAGTCTTTTAGAAATGAAAGGTAGCATCTCGATCCAAACCAAGTCGTTATCTTTTCATCTGTTTACCTGTCAATCTAATATGCATAAAGGTTAGCAACTTTGAGTGAGTTCAAGCTTTTCTTTAGTAAAACATTATGTTGTTAAATAGCACCATTAAACTTTAAACTCTTTAAAACATTTCCTTTATGTCTTGATTCATTGTTCAAGATCTTTAATTACTGCTTTAACTTTTCTTTATCATTTTGTTACTTTAACTTTATCTTTAACTTCACTTTCATGAGGCTATTTATGTTCCTCTAAACTTTCTTTAACTTCACATTAACTTTATCAATTTCTTTAGACTTTATATCATACTATAATAACATCACATTCCATGCGCTCCCAAGAATAGACTTGGGAAGCTTCACAAGCAATATTGACTCCACACTATACTATAATAAACCTAACATCACATGTGCTTGCAAAAGCAAGCTTGAAAGACTTCACTTATACACTTTATATATATACATGAAGTATATATCATCTTATACCATTCATACATGCTTTCAAGTACATACTTAAAAGACTTCAATTATGCTCTCAAAACTACACTTGAAAGACTTTACGTATTTTGTGCATAATGGGTCTTACCAATACATCTCGCATATGCTTGCAATACTAAACTTGAATGCCTTAACATATGCTCACAAGACTATGCTTGGAAGACTTCGCATATGCTCTTAAGACTATGCTTGAAAGACTTCACATACTTTATACATGCACATACATAAATATACATTCAACACATATGCGGTCACAATAAATTTACCCCATTTTAGACATACTATATTTTATTCTTAACATACTTACTTGACCATCTGTAATTACTCTACATGTTGATGTTCTCAATGTAACTATCCGAAATTTTAATAAAATTTGTTATTTTACATGTGTTTATTTCTCCTTAAAATTTGTAATTATTTTCAAATTGGGGGAAAAGAAACAAAGTTAAAGATGAGTGACTAAGGGCAATAAAACAAACCTTAAAAACCTAATCTGCTGCTATAAATAGAAAAGAAATAGGGCACTCATACCCATGTAAATACATTGTAATTGTCATTTGAAAAGGAGAGAGAGATAGAAGCTGTGTTGAGGGTTTTTAGAGTGAAAAAGACAAACATTTTTAAAAAAAGCTTGTATAGAGACTCGAGTTTTGAAACTAAAACTTGAATATACTCAAAAGTTTCTTATTTTTCTTTCACCCATGAATATCTTGCATGCTCATTTTTCACTGACAAACAGTATTGATCCCCTAGTGATGCTTTTTTAGGTTAACAGGAGCATATAAATCCATATGTAAAAGATCGAGAGGAAAGTTGATTGTGAGACTTCTTTGTTTGCTTACCTTTCTCTCAAGACACAAACACATCAAAAAAGCAAAAAACTTTCGAATGAACTTATTCAACCAAACTTTTATGAACTAGATGATTCATTTTCCTCACACTAAGATGCCCAATCTTCTTATGCCATAAAATTAAATCACTTTTAGTGGCTTTTGACATGAAGCATGATGCATAAGATGACATTGTGGAAGTGAGTCATGTTCAGAACATAAATATCTTGATGTCTTGGGGATGACATGAGAACGTGTTCACTTGGGACAATGAAACCCTGCTTGTGAATAAAACAGTATTTGTCAACACACACAATCTAGTACTACGTGTCACAAATTTGTGACATAGAGAGTAAGTTGTTTTCCAGTTGTTTCATAAAAATTCACTTTATCAAAAGAGACTTTGCCATTTGGCAATACATCTTCTCTTGTGATAAATCTTCCCTTATCACCAGCAAATGCAACATATCCCCTTTGATTGATTAAATATTGGAAAGAAGATATATATCTCCTATCATGTGCATGGAAACCCCACTACTACATGGCCTTACATTTGTTGTCTATCTTTTGTTCTAGAAGCTTTTGAATAAATTCATTGATATCTGTTGTAGAAAGAGTCCCATTTTCTTTAAGAACTATCAATGTCTCACACTTGGGAGGAAGTACATCAGCCAAACAATGTACTTTTTCATCCATGGAGGTATTAACTTGATGATTATACAAAGATTAATTTCTAACATACATGAACTCTTTGAACTTCGTATCTCTATTTCTAAGCATCCCAAAGTGGTTTGGAAAAAGTGAATTGTTTGAATTGATGAGATATGACTGTGGAAATAAAATAAGTTAGATTTGTATTTGTATTCTTTTCAGCAATATAGACTTTCCTCAGTGGTTCAATCAACCATTTAACCAACACATGATTTGTATCTTAATTCAATGGTCTCAAATACCATTCTCAATATTAACCCATTAGCTCGTGTATACCCCATTGATATGAAACTCAAATCTATATTTGCAATGTGTGTAGTCATCTATAGACAAAAGTTTCAATGCTTTGCTTGCAGTAAACCCCAAGTTTCATTTAATAATAAACTCATGATATTGTTGTTTTGGCTTACCACAAATGCCATGTTGGTCATGCTTAAGCTTTCTGATGTTAAACCCTTAGAAAAATTCCTGCTAAACTTGGTGCAAATGGAAGCTTGATGAGGATAGGTCATCACACGAATGAAAATGTTGGACGAATGGATGATGTTAATGGAATATTTGGAGAAATGAACGCTACACTAATGAACAATTTGGATGAATGAGTGTTGGGACGAATGAAGACTTAGGTGAATGAGTGAGTTTGTGCGAATGGTATATCCGAATGGACATAATATACAAATGAATGCGGAGGAATGAAGCTAAATGATACGAATAAAGACATATTTGTGCAAATTAAGGAATCTTCACGAGCTATTCATATGAATGATATAACTATTCATACGAATGGTCTATTTGCAGACCTAATGAACACACAACTGATGGATTTTTCAAAAACGATTTTTAGATTGATTTGGATCAACAAACATGACATGGAAAGCCTAAAATATAAGACTAACACTTAGGAATGAATGTTTTGTCAAAATAAACTTAAAATCGAAGGTTTTGATGATGAAATAGTACCCTTTTTCAAAACCAAAAACATAGAATCAATCAATATTAACTACAAGACATTGAATTAGATTGAATCTTGTGAAAAATCAGGAGCCAAAGCTCTAATATCAATTTCTTGGACAGGGAACGACCTTTCTCCAATCAGATTCAACACAAAACCAGTAAATAATGTGGAATTGTGTTTTGTCACACCCTAGACAAGGGGACGAGATTTAATGATTGTGACAAAACACATTGATAGAGAAGTCAACTAAATATTACACAATTAAGCAAACAAAGTCTTACATATTCAATCCAAATGGTACAAGTCTTAAAAGTTACAATACATAAAATTCACATAATCAAAATAAGATTTATCATGCTTGAACATCAAAAATATGTGGATCCAACTGAGACTAATCATGGTCATTAGATTGTACCTAAAAAGCATGCTTAAAGACATCAACTATAAAGTCAATGAGTTAGCGGGTTTTAGACATAATAAATAATGACACAGTTATGATGTAATTTAATAGCCTACAACCAATCTTGTGCTAACTGTTTTGTCATGCAGTAAATAGCTACTAAACAGTAACATGCCCCTAATATTATGCCCTATCACATAACATAACATAAGTCTAGTCCTAAACAGATAATATTGCGCATAGCCCGTAGGGCGTAGACCTAAGTGGGGGTCTCCCTGTCTATAGGGTCACTGTGCATGGGGGATTCCCAAATAGTACTACTCATACGATCCATCAACTCAACGTGAGTTACTGGTTGTGTAAAATAAATAATAGTGGGCCCTGCAAGTTAATTGATAGTAATTAGTCATGTTTAATTAACACATAAACAGTTAGCATGCTTTTCTCCAAAATAAATAAAGTAAAAGAGGGGCCACAAAACTCACCTAGTAACATAAGTGCAAATCGATAATAGTCCAAATAAGAATGAAGAAGCATCTGCTCAAGTCCTATAGTTATAATTAGGACTTAATGAGATTTATAACAACTTCAATTTTATAGATAAATCATAAAATGGTGTGCTAATATATTCACTAATTTAGTATATTAGTTTATAAAATAAATAAGGTTGGTGTTATTCTTAGTTGATTCGAATAGACCTAATATATTTTTAGTTTAAATACAAATATTTAGTTAAAAGGTTTATAAAACGTTTGGTTAGTTATAATATCGAATTTAGTCTTTATTAACGAATGTGTTTGTATAATCTAATTTGTATTATAAGATTCGTTAACGATTTTAATTATGTGAGTAAAATATTAAATACATGTACATTTACTTATGTAGTAATATTTGTTGGATTTTGATTTTGAAATCTTAATTATTTTGAAATTTATTCAGATAATAAATTTTTATAAAAAAACGTTTTAAAATTTGTATTTTATTAATTTGGATGAGCTGGAACTTGGTAAGTTTATTTTGTTAAATATTGATATTTAATTTGTATTTGCTACTTTTAGAAAATTTTAATCCTTTTATATTAGCGAAACCTATGTTATAAACATAAGACCATGCAAATTAGTCACCCCATTAAACCTTAAAATCTCAAAGTGGTCACGTCATTGAAAAGTCTTTCTCACTGTTTCACATCATCACCAATATATAATTTTAATTACTCTTTATTTTTAATTACTAATAATTTATGTATACGTAAATTCAATTAAAAATTATAATTTTTAATCAACTTAAAATTAAAAAAAATAACATTACATTAATTAAAAATAATTCAATATTCTACAAAAACAAACATGAAAATTAAAAAAATACAATAGCATATAAAAAGATCACTACTCGTCATGAATACTATGAACAACAATGTTGGTGCGATCCATTTCAATATGTTCGACCAAATTAGCTTTTAACACTTCATGAATGTTTTTGTTTCGCAACGCCCTTATTTTTTGTTCTTTTCGCGGGTCATCAATATTAAAAGGAGCTAGAGAAGCATATTCTTCTGGTAAAAATGGGCTAACCAATTAACCTTCATAGTCAAGTATCATATTGAATATCATACATGCATTCGTAACTGACCTTATTGTTTTTGGATGCCATGCTCGAGCCAGATTTTTTATAATGTGAAATCTTTTTTTTAAGGAAGGGAATTTGTGACGCGTTTTCGTAGGCTATTGTCATCAATGCCTAGATAAAAAAAACACGTAGCCCAGCTATCAGATAACGATGATGAATACATTTTTAAAAGAAAATTTGAAATAGAGATAAGGAGGTTTTTATGAGTTTGAGTGAAGAGGTGTGGTTTTTGCTTAGAGGTTGTGGGTATTTATAGGGTAATATATATTAATTATTTTTTTTTAATTTAGCTGTTTACATCCAAAGGTTTTTTTTTATGGATCCCATTACCAATTAATCCACCAATACTTTAGAGTATAAACAAATGGGGAGCGGGCACCGCAAACTTTCAAATGGGGTCACAGCCAGGGGACGGGGCGGTGTTTTCGCGGACCCTGCCCAAACACTTCATCCCACTGGTTCCGCAGGCCAACCATTACGGAAGGTCTAATAAACATGTCATTGGTATATATAATCAACGCCAAAGTGCTAAACAAGCCATCTTGAAGGGAAAAAATTAAGAATTTTAAACTAGTTTTGGTGGTTTGTTAAAGTTTGTTTACACAAGCTTTATCCTTGATCCTTGGTTATCGCTTTGATTATTAAAAAATGTTGACATGTTTAGAATAATAACCTGATAAGAGACTTGAGTTTTAGTGAAGAAAACAAGTGTTTAAAGTGTTAAAATCAACTAGTTTTTAACTTGTTTCTCTACTTTGATCATTGAAACAAGTTAAGTGTGTGTAAATACCTTTATGATCAGCTGTTAGAAGATCCTAAACCCTCCAAATATCTCCATGTTACAGCCACTAAATGTGTGAGAATGGTGTATTCTTGAGTAGGAATGAAGAGAAGTGGATATATTATGCAAATATGAAGGAAATGGAAAATATATGAAGTATGGGGAAGTTGGACGTGGATATGGGGAGTGGATGGGATAGTTGGAGTGTAGTAGAAGCATGTTGAAAGATTTATTATTGGTCAAAGATATGGTGCTAAGAGTATGGAGGTATTGGTGATTTGTTAGGGGGCATTAGTTGATTCTTTAGGCTTGCTTAAAAATTGTTAAAGAACTAATGAATGCCATGCATTTCTAAGTCAAATGATTTATTGTTGAGGTATATAATGGGTGTGGTATGTTGTAGAAAAGTGGTATAGAGTGGGTAAAATCGAGTTAGTGGTGATATATTTTAGTTTAGATAAATTCAACGAAAATTTTATTACGTATAGAAAAGTATTTCTAACAAAATCTACTTACTAGTTTTATATAAAATAGTATTAATTTTTATGAGTTTATTATAATTTACTATATGACTTGTTTATTTTTTTAAGTCATTGTAACACCAATGCATGCGAATTTAGAAATTGACGAAGAGGGTTTTCATGAAAGTTTTAAATTTTTAGACCTAAAACATGTTTTAGCACACATAGTTTAGTTTTATTCTAAAGCTAATATAGTTTTCTCATACTTAGATCCTAGACGCTCGTGTTTATAGACATGTAAATAAATAAGCAAAGGAATAAAGAACTAGAAAAATCGAGGATGTTACATATTTGGTGGTGATCCAATCAAAAAAAATACACTCATCGAGATTGACTGATTCGATAGAATGGACATAGGGATCACGAAATCAAACAATCTAAGATGAACCTTTGGAGAAGATGGCCAAAGAATCCGTGGCGTGTAAAAAACTAGGTTATGATGTGATTGATCTAGAACATTACGTTTTCAAAGTTTATATAGTACGAGGTCATTTGTGCGAATGAGTCATACTAATAATTCATTCGTACGAGTAACTCATCTTATAGTGTTTATTCATACGAATGAGCCATTAGCATGACTCGTTCGTACAAATGGGTCAATAATAACAACAAGACATATATAAACATGTTATAATTTGTAAAAAAATGCATTTTATGAATAAGACAGACATTATACGTTAATTATAAACTACATGGGACATTAATTGTTCTAACATAATACTTGAGAAAAGATTATCGGTGGTTGGAGATGAAGTACAATGTGATGCAATATGTCAAACGATGTCTTACTTGTGCGCAGGTTAAAACTGAACATTAGAAGTCATACGCCTACATATAGCCTTTAGACATCCCTAAGAGGAAGTGTTAATACAATACTATATATTTTGTCACCAAGACTACTTCCATTGGTAGCCTCAAATAGATCGTGGCACTGTTTTAAAAAAAAAAAAGCCTTCACGATCTGGTCACATGAGCAATCTAGATTGCAACCCAAAGTCATGCCATGTGTCATGAAATTAGTGGATGTGTTTTTTTTTTTCTTTTTTACTTTATCATAACTAGTTTTAATTATAATCTTATTTTTCTAATAACTACTAATAAATAAATTTTTTAAAAAAAATCTAAAATCATAGTCTTGATAAGTTTTTTACGAACATGTCGGTATAAATTTAGTTAAAAAAAGAGTTCGTTTAAAAATGTATTTTTAATATAAAATAAATATAAACAATCATTGATTTATTCTATCTAAAAATTGGAGAATTTTTATTGGTTAGGAGAATTTTCTGGATCAAACTCATTATCTAAAAAATTATATGTTTAAAATATTTATTAATTTTGAAAATTCGTTATTTTTCCCTGCAAATATTGTATCATATTAACATAGTTTCATATCCAATACAATTCTTAATCTCTGATTTGTAAATTTCATAATTTATGCCATGAATTCTTCTTATCCAAATTTTTGTTTAAATCTTGAAGATTCTGAACATTATCCCAATACTCAGTACTATCAAAACTCTCCTTTTTTTCCAAATGCAAGTGAAGTTCTTGTCACTAAAACCTTCAGACCTCACAAAATACGAAAACGATGAGCTAGTAAATGGGAAGTTGTAAAAGATGTTGCCTTAATGTCAGTATGGTGTATTACGGTGAAAATAACATTTGTTGGCCAAAATCGAAAAATTTCAAATTTGTGGGCACAGGTAAAGGAAATGTATGATGCAACTCAAGCAGAAAATCCAGAAAAGCTTAGTGTGAGGAATGAAGTTTAAATGAAAGGTCGTTTTAAATGCGTTAGTGAAAATGGCTTGATCACCTCATTTGTGAAATATTTGTGTGCATGCCTAATATGACTATAGGAGATCATCCTCCTTGAGCAAGAAAAAGTATCATGGTCGTGAATTCAAACAGGGTGAGACACGTTTGATGAATGGGCACTTTGATGACAGCCCACCTTATGATCAAGATATATTTCGACATATATTTCGGATGTGAAAATCATTATTCCGTCATATAGTGAGTGCTATTACAACTAATGATATCTATTTTTAACAAAGACATGATGCTATAGGAAGAAAAGGCCTTTCATCATTGAAAAAATGTACTGGAGCTATGTAGGTGTTGTTGCTTGAAACATCAACAGATGCATAAGACGAATACTTGAGAATGAGTGACACTGTAACACAGGATGCTCTTATAAGGTTCGTAGAAGGTACCATTTCATCTTTCGGTCAAGAGTACCTTAGAAGGCCCAATGAAGATGATTTAAGAAGACTAGTCCATGTTGGGGCTAAGCGTGGATTTCCAGGTATGATAGGAAGTACTCACTACATGCATTGGGAATGGAAAATTTGGCCTACTTCTTGGGCTGGGCAATATGCAGGTGAAAGTGGCAAACCCACAATCATTTTAAAAGTCCTTGCATCATATGACTTATGGATATATCATGCAGTTTTTAAATCACCAGGTACGTGCAATGACATTAATGTCCTCTATCGATGTACTCTTTTTAATGATGTGTTGTGAGGCCAAGCACCAAATGTGAGCTACATCCTAAATGGTCGGGAATCTTGTCGCACCCCGTTAAATCCCGTCCCTTCCGGGGTGCGAAATGCGATAAACTGTCAGGATCGCAGTCTCCAGTCACACTATTGCGAGACCTACATGTCTGGTTGCATACGTACATCCAATAACTTGGATAAGACAGTTTAGTAAAATCAGAGTTGTGGAAGTAAAAGTTTAAGTTGTCAAAACAACATTGTAAATATAAGTTGCGGAAGCATAAGTTTTAAACAGTTTTCAAATCATAAAGAGTAGTAGTGCGGAAGCGGTTTAAGTATGTAACATTACATAACAAGACAAATGTTATTTGTTAACAAATGGCCTAAGACACTAAAGCTGATGCATGGGACTCCATCCTAGCATCCTATCCTTGTGTGCGTGCCTTAGTTACCTGAGAAAACATGCGAGTAAAAGGGTCAACACAATGGTTGGTGAGTGCACAGGTTTGTATCAGCTGTAAACATCAAAATGTTTAAAGTAAGAGTTTTGCAGATTTACATATCATTACAATGCAGTATCGATTGATAGCTAGTCAATATTATTATATTATATGCTGGGGGGTACCGAAGCTGACAGATTGTGCCTCCCGCCATGTCATCACAAGACAATGGCAAAGTGTTGGTCAATATTGCACTGTTCCGACCTCCAGTCGGGTGTAGTGGGGCTTGTCTGGCCCAAATAATACTATTCAAGATCACCACGCTAGGCGCTATGCGCTATTAACGGTCCGAGGAGTATCGCGAGGACTTTTAGTTGTGATGGGGGTCCACACATATACATATAGCGATAAAGCATGTCCATATGTAAATAAAATGAGTTGTTATTCAAAAACAGTTGTAATGCAATGTTTTCTCCGCCAAAGGTAGAAAATGTAAAAAAGGGGCCGTGAACTCACCTGATGAAGCAGTTCCGGTTTATGTGGTGTTCGCGTCTGCGAAAGCTTGCACCTGCTAGTATGCACCTATAACCATATAGGTATGAGTATGTGTTTTGTGGTGTGTTGTAATCCATACAACTCCAAGTGTCGGTGTGCTCAACCGAGTGTGTATGTTGACTTGTGTTGACTCTACGAATAGTTGGTGACACGTTTGTTGTGTTAAGTTGGTTTATGTGTCTTAATGCATATAAGACATCAACATGCATCCTATGACTCTAGCCGTGATGTTTTCACATAAGTCATGTTTCGAAAATCGTAAAACTTTCCGTTTCTGGAAAGTTTCCATTTTTGGAAAGTGTAGTTATGAAATTCCATTTCATAAAGTTAATACCTTTGATATGTTTGTAAAAACACTTTTAAACACTTTAAAACCCATTTACACATAAATAATTGTTTATGGCATTTTGCCCAAATAAAGTTTCCTCAAATAGTAAGTACCCGTTTAAAAGCTCGTTTTCACAAATCAAAATTTCCGAACATGTTAAAAATCATTTTTAAGCACATTTCAATGACCAAAGTTCACCAAAACATTCAAAAACATCGAAAGCCCTCTTTTGATTTTTAAAAGCTTCCTTATATAGTAAGTTTCTACAAAACCATGTTTTTGACAAAAATCAAATACCCAAATGTGTTTCTAAACACTTCAATATGCATTTGACCACATCTAGACATGTCTAACATGTCTAGCTCATCACAAATCTACAACATGCATCGTAAAAGTTTCCTTTTATGGCAAGTTCTACAAAATCATCATCAAATCAACAAAACCCAATCCTAGATGATTTCTATTATCAATCTACTTCAAAATATATCAATAAACTCTCTAGACCCATTAAAAATTCGTGCAAGTGAGCGGATCGGAGTTGCATGTGAGTGGATCTTCATGCATGTGGGTTTTTACCCATTGCATGTATGATCTAACCATTAATAAACATATAAAGCTACCTTAGATGCTCTAAAACACTGAGATGGTGATGGATCAAGGACTTGGCAGCTCCAAAAGTGGCTGGGAAGAAGCTCTTGGTGGCTTCAAGTGGTGGTGTGTTGATGATGATGAGTTCAAAGCTTCTCTTCCAAGCTCCAGTGGCTTCTCAAGCTTCAAAAGTGTGTTCTAATGACTTCCCAAGGATCAAATGGGGCTGTAACAGAGGTTAGGAAAGAGAAATGGCCGGTTGTTTGCGTGTGGGTTCGAGAATAATGAGTGAAAATAGAGTAGGTATCATTTTTGTGGCTTTTAAGAGATTTTTCAGCGATTTTGCTTTCAGGCGTACCGCCTGACGTGGCGCACCGAGTCTAGGCGTACCGCGCGGATGGTTCTCATCCGGATCAGAGTTCCTTCTCTCGCGCATATCGCCTGTGTCCGAAGTCTGGGTTTGGGCGTACCGCCTGTGCCTCCAAACAAGCCCAATAAGCCCAATTTTATCGTTTTGATCCGTTTTTCGATTATTTCACGCTTATAACTCATCGTTTGACCTTAATTACTAATGTTCGGTCATGTGTGACTTAATTGTCATTCAATCGTTCATTCACCAATGCTCGTGAGACTTGTGTGTGTTTCTATAATTCCTCGCATTATCGGTGATTGTTTTGTGTTTGTGTTTGTGTTTCGATAATTCCTCGCATTACTGATGGAATATATCCTTCATGGGCTTCCTTTGTCAAGTGAATATCTTCTCCATAGTAGCAGAAACACAAGTTGTTCGCTCAACGTCAAAAGGCCCCTAGAAAAGATGTCGATTGAGCATTTAGAGTTCTACAAGCTCGTTTTGCATTTCTATGACACCAATGTCATGTGTGGGACAAGGTTATGATGAGTAAAATTATGATTGCATGAATTATCACGCATAATATGATTTTTAGGGATGAACGAGACTCATACCTAGGGATGACTATAAAACCCCATACCCTGTGGGAAAACCCGAAACATTAGGGACGGGTATTTGCCCGAATATAAGGGTATGGAACCGGATATGGGATCAGGAAAATTTATTTTTTCGGGTTCGAGTATGGGATTAAGGAATACTCGGCCCGATACCCGACCCATTTACCAGAAGTAATACCCGTAATATATTGTTATTATTTTTTTAATTTTCTTTTCTAAAAGAATTTTTTTTTTGTGAAAGATCAGACCAAATTATAAATTTTATCTTATTATTTTAGATATGAAAGCAAGTATCAGTTTTTATTATATAAAAAGTAATCTTGTTGTTTTGAATATGTACTTTCAGTTTGAATATTAAATTAACAGTTTATGATAGCATGTTTTGAAATTTATATGTTGTGTTATTAACTTTTTTGGTTTATGTTTTATGATTTTATATTATATGTATGATTCTAGTTTATTTTTGTAATTAAACAATAATATTATATAAATTTAATATTATACAAATATACTCAAAAATCACACAAAGTGTTTTTTAATAATCCAAGGGTATACCCGATATCTGTAGGTATGCCCCATACCCGATGCGTAACTACCCTATAGATACCCGACGGGTAATGGGCCTGGTATGGGACACATTTTTACAATCGGATATTAGGCTAATATTAGCAATACCTTACCCGAACCCGGGCCATTGTTATTCCTACTCATACCTTAGCTATTTTGATTCATCCGAATTTCTAAACGACATTCCTCAAATCGGGCGACGAACAAGCTCTAGTCAAGATGATGAGCACCTTTTCAATACTCTAATTAATGAATTGAAAGCTTATCTAGTTATATGACCAATAGGGAATAACTTCTTAATAGAGAAGCTCATCTCGATTTAAGAAACGATTTGATTGAGCACATCTTGCTGAATTTGGCGTCGATGAATAATTATTTAGTTTGTATTATTTGTAAGTGTAATTTTCTATTTCATGATATGATTGCAATTTAGTTTACCTATTTCATTAAGCATGTTTGATGAATATAAATATTTTTTTAATTTTTTTAAAAAATAATTAAAATTATTATTTTTATAAACAAACAACAACCTTACCCAGTATATTCCCACTTTTTAGTAGGGTATGGGGTGAAGGATAGATACAAACCTTACCCCTATCCCAATTGTGATAAAGAGACTGCTACGAAAGAGTCCCCAGATTAAAGTTATCGTTTAAAGTTCATAATCCCAATGATTTTAACGTTATTTTTACAAAATAATTGAAATAACGTTAAAATTAGTGGACTTTTACTTTTATCTCTTAAGGGACCACACATATATATTATATGCGTGTACCACAAATGGGGCGTTATTTTTATAAATAAAATAAGGGAAAATCTCGAAAATGGCCCGTTGACCGGACTAAGGGGCCAAAATAGCCCTTGACCAGTAAAATCACGTTTTTAGCCTTTGACAAAAAAAAAATCGCTGACTGGGATATTATACATGGAATAAATCCCTAAAGTGTTCGTCGGATTCCATCATCAGCGATATTGTGGTCCTAGTCAGCAATTCCATTAATGAGTCAGCGATACAACTTTGTCTGCAAATCGCTAACGTGGCATTATTAATTATTTAAGCCCTCAAATATGAGTCAGCGATTTTTACGTTGAGTCAGCGATTTTTACGTTGAGTCAACGATTTGAATACTAGTTATATCGCTGACGTGGCACAATATTTATTATTAAAATAAAGTGAAAATTCAAAAAAGTAAAAAATTAAAATATAAGAATTATAAAAATTATACGAAAAATTAAAAATTAATATTTAAGAAACTAAATTGTTAGAGTGTAAATTTTTAACAATTAAGAATTATACAGAAAATTAAAAATGAATTTTTGAGAAAATAAATTATTAACATTAAAGAATTATACAAAAATATAAAAATTAATATTTAAGATAATAAATTATTAAAGTATAAATGATTAACATTTAAGAATTATACAATAAATTAAATTAAAAACTATAAATTTTTAATGTATAAATTACTATATATACAAAAAGGAAACGAAGTCATTGCGAGTGAATAATAATAATAATAAAATAATAATATTTATAATATTAATGCTGTTTAAATAATAATAAACATTTTATTTGATGCCGTAAAGCCAAAAAAACCGGCCGGAACCTTGGATCTTAATTCAAAAAAACCTTTGTAACGCAAAAATTATATATATATTAATAATAATTATTATATAATATTAATACTAATTAAACAATAATAACAATTAGTAATAACAAGTATTATTTAGAAAATTTCTTACGAGTGAATAGTAATAATAGGATAGGTGGTTTGATTCTCATCCAAAGCAATTGTTTTATTCGTATTTGTTTTGCGTTTTTTATGTTTAATACCTTTAATATTTTAACTCTAACCCATTTAGTTTATAATGTTTCAACTTCATCTATGTACATTATATAATATAGGTATTAAACGTGTTATTTTTTATCTAATATAATATTTTTTAACCCATTTATGTTCGTATTCTTGATGCTAGATTTTACGACTAAGTACGGCATTTTTTTTCTTTTGCTGTGACGAACATGTATACGACGGCTATACCTTAGGTTTTACGTCAAAGTGACATTCGTTGTAACTTGTTTTTATATATGCTTTATGATAATGGGAATCATGGCCGAATTCCCGGTGTAACGCGCTGGTAACTATCTAGTTATTAACATTTAAGAATTATACAAAAAATTATAAATTATAAAATTATAAAATTATTAAAGTATAAATATCAACATTTAAAAAATTAATATTTACCACAAAAAATTAAAAATTCATTAATATTTGTTATAAATATTTTTTTTAAAAATTCAGTAGATTTTTTATTTAAATTTTAAGAAATATTTTGGCCAAAAATCGTTCCCCTAGGCGATATTTCGGGTTTTAAGGCGATTTGAAGAGACAAATGCGGCAGCGTGGCTTCGCAAGCGAGATTTTGGGTTACGAGGCAATCTGATGAGACTTATAATCGTGTAAGATGGATGGGTCATTCCCGAAGCGATTTTTGTTCTTCCCTAGGCGATATTATTGGTCAAAATATCGCTTAGGTAATAATTCCCTAGGCGATATTTGTCTTCCCCAGGCGATATTTCGCTTTCCTAGCACGATTTGATGGGACTTAATGAGATTTTACACCCGTATCAGTCATTTCCTAGCACGTTTTTTATTTTCAAATGATACGAATTATATATATATATATATATATATTGAGGAGACTGTGGATGGTTAAAAATCGCCCAATTCACAACATTGATTAAAATCTCTAAAATTTTACACGATTTTTTTCTATATTTGAGTGTAATGGCAAACTTTGTAAGATTATTTTTTATGTATTTTCATGATATTATACAAATATTACATATTCATTAAAGTAACGTTATTTGTTATGATTATGTTTCAGGAATTTTACCTTGGTTATGCCACAATAAGATGTACTATAAAATTTATACAATAGATATCAGATAAGTTAATTCAAAGTTCTCAAAATTAATGATTTTTAGTGAGACCTATTTTGTGAATTGGATGAAATAATAATGTACGAATATGAGCGAGTACTAATCCACATGATGCTATAAATGCAAATACTAAGTCCGGCTCTAGAATTTGGCATTAACTTTTGTTTCTGGTGGTCAAAATTTAACGTTTGAATCACGTGAATTTTGTCTAGTAATTGGTTTACAGTTCAGTGAATAAACTCCCAAAATTATTGTACGGGGCAAGTCATTTGTGGATAGGGTAGTAGGCAACAAAAAAGATTAAAATTTAACGATAGACGACTTGTTATATCTTTTTAGGAATCACCTTGACAACCTTGATTATATAGATGCTATTAGGGTTTGTTTATTGTTGTTAGTTGAACACGGTTTTAAGGGATGTGAAGAAAAAATTTCGTTGATAAAACCATGTTGTATCTAGTTAATGATATGAAAGCATGGAATGCATTTCCATGGGATTCTTATCTTTGGAGAACTACTTATCCATACATTCATGATGCCCTACAAAAGAATGCGAGACAAAACCGTAAACATATGTTAAATTATAGCTTGAAAGGATTCTGTTGGGCATTTAAGGTTTATTATTACATCTATGATTGTTAGTACCCTGATAATCAGCTACAGATGAATAAAAAATTGAAGACAATTGCTGACTTGAAGTGAAGACCAATGATTTTGTGTTTTTATTCAAAAGTAATTTCTTTGTGTATAATGGTTTGTTATGTATTCATAGTTTTGTTTTTAGGAAGTTTTTAAAAATGACTAAGTATACTATCGATACTAGTAGTGTCGACAAAGTTATTGTCGATACTAATAATTTCAATAGTAATGAGTTGAACTTTGATGCCATCGATACTAATAGTATCGATGGAAAAGATTAGTATTGATGCCATCGATACTATTAGTATCGATGGTATATATCTTAGTTTATATATATCTAAGTCTGTCGAACTTGTTAGCAAGAGTTTTAGAATTCTGAACAAGTTTGTAATTTGTTTTCTCTGAGTTCATTGAAAAGCTTCTTGTACATTCATCATTCATTTTATTAATACAAGAATGATTAAGAGATTTCTATGATCACTTCACTCGTTTTCTTATAGATTGGATCCCGCACAATATATAGTGTTTAGTTGATATCATTAGATTCTTTATTGAGTATGCAGAACCTACAAGTGGTATCAGAGCCATCATGCTCGGTTTTGATATCATATTGAGTGATTTTCATCGAGTTCAAGCATTTCTTGCCCATTCAATCCAAAATCCTAGATTTTTATTGTTCATATTGACTTCTTGTAGTTGAGGATACTTAGAGGAAAGTTACGGAAGTTACAAAGTTTAGAAACTTGTCAAAATTTTCAAGTTGATCGATTAAACACCATAGTATTGACAAAAACCGTTTTTGTCGATACTAATCGCTGTTGATTCTGTTAGTCATCGATATTAGTATCGACGCTTGATTGTTTTGTCAATATTACTAGTATCGATCTTAGCTCATCGATATTATTAATATTGATACTGTAATTGTCAACACTATTAGTATCGACACAATGAAATTCAAAATAATTCTAAGTGTTTGATCAATATTATCCAAAATTGTTCAAATGGAAAATCTTTTATCTTTGTCAGTATTATTAAGTGATAATGAGGCTGGAACAATGACTAAGCCTGTCTCACCCCGGTCGATGGCGGAATACATCAGGATGCGATTGTGAATGCTCAAAAGCTCATGGCTTGATGTTAAGGTTTCAATATTTAAAACGTTCATATTATTCAAACAACACATTAAATAACATACAATAGTTCAAAAAAATTTACAAATATTATAATTAACAATGTTTTTATTAACTAGGTCTACAAATATTATAATAAACAATGTTTTTATTAACTAGGTCCTCTAAACCTAATCTATGTCTTGTTATATGTCTTCATTTTAACTTGTTACATATTTAAGATGAAAGGGTCAACTATTTGCATAGTTGGTGAGCAATTCAAAACAGTTTAATATAATACGTATAAAAATATGCAAAACTAATAAACTAAATAGAACTAGATATAAAGCATATGTAAGTTTAAAGTATAATGTTTAAGTACCAAACACGAATCCAAACAAGTGATATTACAAAGCACAACTCAAGACTAGCTAGGTTTCTTACTTAAACAATGTAAATCATAATGTTTATGTTTGTGTACATTTCACTTTTTGACACAAGACACAAGTCGTTGCGAAGAATGTAGCCACAATCTTAGGCTACTATGTACTAGTATATGTTTGATGTATGAAACGTCTTCTAACCTAATTCTGTGACAGACTGTGACAGTTGCGTACGAAGAATTCGGCATTAATGACGTGAGCACATTTGGTCGTGCTTGAAATCCACGAGGATTTAGTAACTTTTGTTATTGGGGATTGATAGTATGTGAAAAATGATGAACGTGGGCGAAAACCGGGCGCAAAACGGAGTTCGTATGCTCCCGGAATCGCGAAACGAAGTTTAAATCAAATATTGGAAGAAAAACACGCTAGGCGCATAGCCTAACTCCCAACCCTCGAGAGCCAGGCTATGCGCCCAGGGACTATGTCGGTTAAAAATTGATTTAATCGCTCAGAATCGTCCAGAACGCAAAAATCTCATCCATTTCGACCTTAAGCACCCACCAGACGCCATTTCTTCCTTCTTTCACCTTCAATCTTCATTTTAAAGCCCCTTAAACATCCGGATCATCCCAGGAATCATATATACAAGTCCTGATCGTTGTTATACGCGCAGAAATTCGTCAGAACAGGTAACGGTTCATTTTAACCTTCTAGTTTGATTTTGATTGATTAGATCTTGATTTTGAACGTAATGAGATAGTTAGGATTGTTGATTATTGCCTAGATGATGGCTAGGATTGATTATAAACGAAGAACACGAAGTTCTAACGGTTAAATCCTTGTTTTGATCCGTTGTAATGCCCGATTTTCATGAAATCATACCCATGATTATAATGGTTTAAACCATTTGATTATGACAATGTAGGTGATTAGTTTGATTAATCTTTGAAATGTAAAGGTTAAATCCAAGTGTTTCAAACTAATCATAATCATTAACATACTCATTGGAATGATTATCTGATGTTTGTGATAACAGTCAGATTAGTATGTTAAATCTGGTTATTTCACCTATTCTAATGCTACATTGTGATATTTCATGATATTTGGGTAATCAATAATAAGGATTAATCACTCCTAAACCATTAAATTATCTAGAAACTGTTTTAGCATTATAATCAACAACATTAACTATTTGGTTAATCTGAGATTATTCTGATTAATCTAGAGTGTCATCAACTTTGTGTTAGGAATCTAATGCAATGTAGGTTCCTACATTATCATACATTGTATGATATAACCTTAAATTAATTAATTATATAATTAATATCAAGTTGATGATTTACTAAGCAATGTCTTTGACATTGAACGTTCAGAAGGATCTAATCAGTAAACTAGAACATAAATAACTTATTAAATATAAATAAATGCAGAATCACTTCTCTATTATCAGTTTTGAGATATTCTGCTACATCTATACTACCAGGTGAGTTTCGTACAACCCCTTTTCTTTTTAATCTTTTATAAACATCGGGGTAGCGTTGTAAAACTTTTCAGAACTATATGATATGTATGTATCACTGTTATCTGCGTGATTTCATGTGATTGTTGAGAACTTTTGGATTTCATGGGATTTTGCCTATAGAACAGAACTCTATCATAGAACTCAAAAGTCCTCATTCCTTGAACTGTATCTAGTGAATCCATGTGTGGCCGAACGAGGAACAATGATAGTACTATCGGCTGACAACTCATTCACTGGGAGGTTTGTTTCTCCCCTGGTGTGAATGTTTACTGCTGTTTTCAAAACACCTTCTTAATGTTAGTGATAGACATTAAGATAATGAGGCATTAAGATATTACCAGTGGGTAGTGTCTTCAAAAATAGTAGAGTCTCGTCTGAAAGGAAGTAGATACAGGTCCCATGGTTGTCTTGAACTGTATATCTATTGAACAATTGCATATCATATCATATTGTTTTAAATTGAACTGTCGATCTCACCAGCTTTGTGCTGACGTTTTCAAATTAAATCTTTTTGCAGGGAGACAGTGACCACCGGGTGAGGATGCACTTTTGAGTTATTTGCACTTTAATAATAGTATTGTAATTAAATAAATATAGTTGTAATGTGATTGTGATTGCGACACCCTGATAATGTAATTACTTTAAGTTAATCTGTGTGCTTATGATATTGGTTCAAGTAAGTCACCCCTCACCTCGGAGACATCACCACTATGCTTCCGCAACCGTTTCAGTGACGTCAGACCAGACACGAGGTGACGAGGGGTGGGGGTGTGACAGGGTGGTATCAGAGCCACTGGTTATAGAGAATTAGGTTGACTTAGAGACCTAGACTATAACCATAGGCTCGTATAGTTACACAGAGAGCACCGAACATTAATATTGAACAAAACTTGTTTTGAATTAAGCCAGGATAATCAGGTGGTACAAATTCCAGTTATGAGTGGCCAGCATAACTGAAATTTGCAACACGTGTGCATTCTAGTTTGATTTGATTCAAGCTGAACATTAATAACTATAAGGACGATTAGGTGCTTTGAGATAGGAAGAGACATCATATCATGGTTATGTTGAATTTTATTATTCAATATTTATTCCATGATACTGATCAGGTATTTTTATACGTGATAATTGGTGATACTCCTCGCACTAGATTGAGCTCGGATTTCAATTCATAGGAAGCATCTTTGGCTACTTACCAGTCTGTATCACATGTACCAGCTACGTTATCACCCCATGCACTAATTGCTTCACCCAGACATTCTTAAGCACCAGGTAAGAATGCTTATGTAGGGAAGAAACATAGTTCATCACTTCAGAGGATTCAGGCATGTGATGGACTTTGACACATGTGAGTTCAAGCTCTCAAGACTACCGGTCTTCCCCCAAGATGACAGCGGACACCGAGAGATGTGCTTAACATTACTCATGAGTTAAGAGAATTCTCCCACCAGGCGGAGCTATGAGAACAACTTTAGCAGGTTAGCTAGGATCTACAGACTATACGCCATGAGATACAGCGGTCCCGTATTATTCTAAAGAACATTGGTACTACCGTATTAGAGATACTTATGTCATACCTGTTTCTTATGAAGCAGGTGAATGTTCTAGATACGGTATCATCTCTGAGTACCTTGTGTGGTATTATTTCAAAATCCTGTGTGGTAACATATCAAAATCCTGTGTGGTAACATATCAAAATCATGTGTGGTAACATATCAAAATCCTGTGTGGTAACATATCAAAATCCTGTGTGGTAACATATCAAAATCCTGTGTGGTAACATATCAAAATCCTGTGTGGTAACATATCAAAATCCTGTGTGGTAACATATCAAAATCCTGTGTGGTAACATATCAAAATCCTGTGTGGTAACATATCAAAATCCTGTGTGGTAACATATCAAAATCCTGTGTGGTAACATATCAAAGTCCCTTGTGGCAACATATCAAAGTCCCTTGTGGCATCATATCATAGTCCCTTGTGGCAACATATCAAAGTCCCTCGTGGCAACATATCAAAGTCCCTCATGGCACCATATCAAAGTCCCTTGTGGCAACATATCAAAGTCCCTTGTGGCATCATATCATAGTCCCTTGTGGCAACATATCAAAGTCCCTCGTGGCAACATATCAAAGTCCCTCGTGGCACCATATCAAAGTCCCTTGTGGCAACATATCAAAGTCCCTCGTGGCACCATATCAAAGTCCCTTGTGGCAACATATCAAAGTCCCTTGTGGCATCATATCATAGTCCCTTGTGGCAACATATCAAAGTCCCTTGTGGCAACATATCAAAGTCCCTTGTGACATCATATCAAAGTCCTGTGTGGCAACCTTTCAATTGTCTGTGTGACAACGTTTCAATTGTCTGTGTGACAACATTTCAAAGTCCTGTGTGGCAACGTTTCAAAGTCCTGAGTGATCATGTATCAAAAACATGTTGAACTAAAAATATATATTTCGCTGAAATACAGTACGGGAGCAATACTGTATGCGAATATATCGAACTAAAATATATATTTCGCTGAAATACAGTACGGGAGCAATACTGTATGCGAATATATTGAACTAAAATAAATATTTTGCTGAAATACAGTACGGGAGCAATACTGTATGCAAATATATCTGTAACTAAAGTACAGTACGAGAGCCATACTGTACGAGAACATATCTAAACAAGAACATATCTATTGGTTGTATGAGAACTTAGTATATGAACTGAGAACATATCAGAGAACTTGTGTGAGAACATATCCTAGTCCTGTATGAACATATCTCTAAAAACATGTGTTGCAATGCAAAGAGCTGGGTAAGACTCTAACATGTTTTTGAAATAACAGGACTAAGTATAACTACGAACATTTGTGTGATCTGTGTGTAATGCGAACATGTCTGGACTAAATTCATGTAGTTATACTGTATTCTTTATAATCACATTTCAATATGAAATTTTCAGTGTGACTGAATATGATTGAAATTATGTGATGGAATGGGTTATATCCTTAATGCTCTTAAACTGACCTGAAATTGTCTGCTTGTGAGCAGATTAATGGCTCCAAAAAGAGGTCGACCAGCTAAGAAAGCTGCTAAGAATATTACCAACCCTGAACCGAATCCAGTTCCACCACCTGTTTCTGAAACAAATACCGTTCCTCTGGTGAACCAGGACCCAAACCCGACACCAATGGCAGCTCCTAGTGGGTCGGTATTGAATGAAGCAGCTATAGCCCGAATCGTAAAGGAACAGTTATCGGCTGCTGGCATTGTAATACCACCACAGCCACATGTCACTTCTGGGTCTGGTCATGTGGAACATAATGCCACAGGTGGACACGTTGAAACTGTTCATACCACAGGCACAACTACTACTGCTCCTGATCCACCACGACAGGGATGTACGTATAAATACTTTGCTTCCTGTAACCCACCTACTTTCACAGGTAGGGAAGGAGCGGCTGGACTCCTTAGGTGGATCGAGGAGATGGAAACAAAACTGAAAATCAGCTAGTGTCTGGAGGAGCATAAGGTGTCTTATGCTGCCTGTTCTTTGAAAGAATCAGCTCTTACCTGGTGGAATACCCAGGCTAAAACTTTGGGTTCTATTACAGTTGATTCTATGGGCTGGAATGAATTCAAAACTCTGATTATGTCAGAGTACTGCCCAATCACTGAAATCCAAAAACTTCAGGAGGAATTCTGGAGTCACTCAATGGTCGGTGCTGATTGTTTAGCCTACACCGATCGTTTTCATGAACTTACTTGCCTACTTCCCAATATGTTTCCAACTGAGGCAGCATTGATTGAGAAGTATATCAAAGGGTTGGTTCCCCAGATTCGGGGAAATGTAACTGCTGCTGAACCCACAACCCTCAAAAGAACCATTCTGTTGACCACCAAGCTTACCGATGAGGCGGTAAGAAGTGGTACATTGATCTCAAAATCTCAGACGACCGTGGGCCGTAGTGAAGCTGGTACCTCGAACGTTTCTAAAGGTACCAAACGTAAATGGTTTGACAAGTCCAAGACCAAAGCTCCAGCTGAAACCAGTCAGAACAAACCAACCGTGAAAAACTATGGAGCGGCGGTACCGGAGAGGAAAGTTTACACTGGGCCGGCGCCCAAATGTGATAGGTGTCCCTACCATCACACAGGACCATGTCCTGTTTGTGCAAAATGTAATCGGGTAGGACACTATGCTAAATACTGCAACTTTCCTGCTCGTCAACCAAACCAAGCTCCACGACCCACTGCTCAAACAAACCGGTCATGTCACACTTGTGGAAGCCCTGATCACCTCATGCGCAATTGTCCAACCAATAACACCAATCCAGGGAATCAAGCTAGGGGCAGAGCTTTTCAGATTGGTGCAGCCGAGGCAAGACATGATGCAAACATTGTCACTGGTACATTCCTTCTCAATAATCTTTATGCATCAGTTTTATTTGACACAGGAGCAGATAAGAGTTTTATTTCTCCTGAATTTGCATCATTACTTTCATTGCCTACGGTAGAACTAGAAACTCCTTATGTCATTGAACTTGCAAACGGCAAGATGATCAAAACTAGCAGTGTTATTCAAGGATGTTCCTTGAATCTGAATGATCACCTTTTCTGTATCGACTTACTTCCTATTGAGCTTGGTAGCTTTGATGTCGTGGTAGGCATGAATTGGCTTTCTGATAACCAAGCGGAAGTTGTATGTCAAACTAAGGTGATCCGTATTCCATTACCTAACGGTAATACACTGATAGTTCAAGGAGAACGAGTAGGTAGAAAACTTGGTATCATATCTTGTATGCGAGCTCAGAAATTGTTAAGGAAAGGTTGTTATGCTTTCCTGGCACACGTGACTGAGCACAATTCTCTACTCAAACAAATCACAGATATCCCAGTAGTCAAGGATTTTCCTGAAGTCTTTTCTGAGGACATATCAGGATTACCCCCAGTGAGACAAGTTGAATTTCAAATCGACTTGATTCCAGGTGCAGCACCTGTTGCTAAAGCCCCGTATCGGCTTGCACCATCCGAAATGCAAGAACTTTCAGGTCAATTGCAAGAACTGTTAGACAAAGGTTTTAATCAGACCTAGTTTCTCACCCTGGGGAGCACCTATTCTTTTTGTGAAAAAGAAGGATGGTTCATTCAGAATGTGTATTGACTACAGGGAACTCAATAAACTGACAATCAAGAACCGTTATCCACTACCTCGTATCGATGATCTGTTTGATCAACTACAAGGTGCTACTTATTTCTCAAAAATTGATTTGAGGTCCGGATATCATCAGTTGCGAATCCATGACAATGATGTTCCAAAAACTGCTTTCCGAACCCGGTACGGACATTACGAGTTTTTAGTAATGCCGTTTGGTTTAACCAATGCACCTGCAGTTTTTATGGATCTGATGAACCGAGTATGTAGACCTTATCTGGATAAGTTTGTGATTGTATTTATTGATGATATTCTCATTTATTCCCGGAACCAGCAGGAACATGCCCAACATCTGAAACTCATCTTAGAACTTCTAGCACGTGAACAGCTATATGCCAAATTTTCCAAGTGTGAATTTTGGTTACGAGAAGTTCAGTTTCTGGGGCATGTTGTGAATAAGAATGGTATTCAAGTGGATCCCAGTAAGATCAAAGCGGTAGAACAATGGGAGACACCTCGAACCCCGACTGAAATACGTCAATTCTTGGGGTTGGCAGGTTATTATCGTCGATTTATCAAGAACTTTTCAAAAATCGCTCTGCCACTTACCACTTTGACTCAGAAGAACCAACCGTTTATATGGGGTTCCCAACAGGAGGAGGCTTTCCAACTGTTGAAACATAAACTCTGCAATGCACCTATCTTAGCACTACCGGAAGGTACAGATAACTTCACGGTTATGCAGAACGATAAGGTGATCGCTTACGCTTCTCGGCAGTTGAAAGTACACGAGAAGAACTATACCACTCACGATCTAGAACTTGGTGCAGTTGTGTTTGCACTCAAGATTTGGAGACATTATCTGTACGGAACCAAGTGTATTATGTACACGGATCACAAAAGTCTCCAACATATTCTAGATCAGAAAATGTTGAACATGCGACAAAGGCGATGGGTTGAACTCTTGAACGATTATGATTGTGAGATTCGTTATCACCCAGGCAAAGCAAATGTTGTAGCTGATGCTTTAAGTCGCAAGGAACGAGTCAAGCCTTTACGTGTGAAAGCGTTAGGTATGACTATTCAAACCAGTCTAATTCCTCAAATCAAAGACGCTCAGCAACAAGCTTTACAAGCAACGAACTATTCTGCTGAGGGACTGAGAGGATTAGATAAGAAACTTGATACAAAAGACGATGAACTATTGTATTTCAAAGACCGAATGTGGGTTCCTCTATTCGGTAAATCTCGAACAATTATCTTGGATGAGGCGCACAAATCCAGGTATTCTATTCATCCAGGTGCTGATAAAATGTATAAAGATCTTAAAGACTTTTACTGGTGGCCTGGAATGAAGAAACAAATAGCTGAATACGTGGACCGATGCCTAACATGTCTCAAAGTTAAGGCTGAACATCAACGACCTTCTGGGTTATTGCAACAACCTGAGATTCCCATGTGGAAATGGGATCAGATCTCTATGGATTTCATTACTAAATTACCCAGAACATCACGTAATCATGACTCTATATGGGTTATCGTTGATCGCCTTACTAAATCTGCGCATTTCTTACCCATCCGAGAAGATTATTCTATGGATCGACTCGCTAAACTTATGTTAATGAGATTGTATTTCGACATGGAGTACCGATCTCTATCATTTCTGACAGAGATAGTCGATTTATGTCACGATTTTGGCAAACTCTTCAGAATGCTTTGGGCACTCAAATCAATATGAGCACTGCTTATCATCCTCAAACAGACGGGCAGACTGAACGAACAAATCAAACTCTTGAGGATATGCTTAGAAGTTGTGTGATTGATTTTGGAGGTAGCTGGGATATTCATCTTCCACTTGTTGAATTCTCATACAATAACAGCTACCATACTAGTATTCAATGCGCTCCATTCGAAGCACTTTATGGACGCAAGTGTAGATCACCTATCTGTTGGTCAGAGGTAGGTGAAAGTCAAATCATAGGCCCAGAACTCATTCAGGAAACAACAGATAAGATCGCACTCATTCAGGAACGAATCAAAACTGCTCGCGATCGTCAAAAGAGTTATGCTGATAATCGCCGTAGACCACTCGAATTCCAAGTAGGTGATCGAGTAATGTTGAAAGTGTCACCTTGGAAAGGCATTTTCAGATTTGGGAAAAGAGGTAAACTTTCACCAAGATTTGTAGGACCATTCAAAATTCTTGAACGAATTGGGTCAGTAGCCTACAGACTTGAATTACCTCCTGAACTCGGTAACATTCACGATGTCTTTCATGTATCCAATCTGAAAAAGTGTTTAATTGATGAATCATTGATCGTACCTCTAGAAGAGATTCATATTGATGAAAAACTTCAGTTCAGTGAAGAACCAGTAGAGGTAATGGATCGAGAAATGAAAGTGTTGAAACGTAGTTGTATACCAATCGTTAAAGTACGATGGAACTCGCAACGTGGACCTGAGTATACGTGGGAACGTGAAGATCAAATGAAGTTAAAATATCCACATCTATTCTCATAAACGATTGGCATAATGTAAGTCTTCACTAAATTTCGGGACGAAATTCTTCTAACAGGAGGAGACTGTGACAGACTGTGACAGTTGCGTACGAAGAATTCGGCATTAATGACGTGAGCACATTTGGTCGTGCTTGAAATCCATGAGGATTTAGTAACTTTTGTTATTGGGGATTGATAGTATGTGAAAAATGATGAACGTGGGCGAAAACCGGGCGCAAAACGGAGTTCGTATGCTCCCGGAATCGCGAAACGAAGTTTAAATCAAATATTGGAAGAAAAACACGCTAGGCGCATAGCCTAACTCCCAACCCTCGAGAGCCAGGCTATGCGCCCAGGGACTATGTCGGTTAAAAATTGATTTAATCGCTCAGAATCGTCCAGAACGCAAAAATCTCATCCATTTCGACCTTAAGCACCCACCAGACGCCATTTCTTCCTTCTTTCACCTTCAATCTTCATTTTAAAGCCCCTTAAACATCCGGATCATCCCAGGAATCATATATACAAGTCCTGATCGTTGTTATACGCGCAGAAATTCGTCAGAACAGGTAACGGTTCATTTTAACCTTCTAGTTTGATTTTGATTGATTAGATCTTGATTTTGAACGTAATGAGATAGTTAGGATTGTTGATTATTGCCTAGATGATGGCTAGGATTGATTATAAACGAAGAACACGAAGTTCTAACGGTTAAATCCTTGTTTTGATCCGTTGTAATGCCCGATTTTCATGAAATCATACCCATGATTATAATGGTTTAAACCATTTGATTATGACAATGTAGGTGATTAGTTTGATTAATCTTTGAAATGTAAAGGTTAAATCCAAGTGTTTCAAACTAATCATAATCATTAACATACTCATTGGAATGATTATCTGATGTTTGTGATAACAGTCAGATTAGTATGTTAAATCTGGTTATTTCACCTATTCTAATGCTACATTGTGATATTTCATGATATTTGGGTAATCAATAATAAGGATTAATCACTCCTAAACCATTAAATTATCTAGAAACTGTTTTAGCATTATAATCAACAACATTAACTATTTGGTTAATCTGAGATTATTCTGATTAATCTAGAGTGTCATCAACTTTGTGTTAGGAATCTAATGCAATGTAGGTTCCTACATTATCATACATTGTATGATATAACCTTAAATTAATTAATTATATAATTAATATCAAGTTGATGATTTACTAAGCAATGTCTTTGACATTGAACGTTCAGAAGGATCTAATCAGTAAACTAGAACATAAATAACTTATTAAATATAAATAAATGCAGAATCACTTCTCTATTATCAGTTTTGAGATATTCTGCTACATCTATACTACCAGGTGAGTTTCGTACAACCCCTTTTCTTTTTAATCTTTTATAAACATCGGGGTAGCGTTGTAAAACTTTTCAGAACTATATGATATGTATCACTGTTATCTGCGTGATTTCATGTGATTGTTGAGAACTTTTGGATTTCATGGGATTTTGCCTATAGAACAGAACTCTATCATAGAACTCAAAAGTCCTCATTCCTTGAACTGTATCTAGTGAATCCATGTGTGGCCGAACGAGGAACAATGATAGTACTATCGGCTGACAACTCATTCACTGGGAGGTTTGTTTCTCCCCTGGTGTGAATGTTTACTGCTGTTTTCAAAACACCTTCTTAATGTTAGTGATAGACATTAAGATAATGAGGCATTAAGATATTACCAGTGGGTAGTGTCTTCAAAAATAGTAGAGTCTCGTCTGAAAGGAAGTAGATACAGGTCCCATGGTTGTCTTGAACTGTATATCTATTGAACAATTGCATATCATATCATATTGTTTTAAATTGAACTGTCGATCTCACCAGCTTTGTGCTGACGTTTTCAAATTAAATCTTTTTGCAGGGAGACAGTGACCACCGGGTGAGGATGCACTTTTGAGTTATTTGCACTTTAATAATAGTATTGTAATTAAATAAATATAGTTGTAATGTGATTGTGATTGCGACACCCTGATAATGTAATTACTTTAAGTTAATCTGTGTGCTTATGATATTGGTTCAAGTAAGTCACCCCTCACCTCGGAGACATCACCACTATGCTTCCGCAACCGTTTCAGTGACGTCAGACCAGACACGAGGTGACGAGGGGTGGGGGTGGGTGTGACAGGGTGGTATCAGAGCCACTGTTATAGAGAATTAGGTTGACTTAGAGACCTAGACTATAACCATAGGCTCGTATAGTTACACAGAGAGCACCGAACATTAATATTGAACAAAACTTGTTTTGAATTAAGCCAGGATAATCAGGTGGTACAAATTCCAGTTATGAGTGGCCAGCATAACTGAAATTTGCAACACGTGTGCATTCTAGTTTGATTTGATTCAAGCTGAACATTAATAACTATAAGGACGATTAGGTGCTTTGAGATAGGAAGAGACATCATATCATGGTTATGTTGAATTTTATTATTCAATATTTATTCCATGATACTGATCAGATATTTTTATACGTGATAATTGGTGATACTCCTCGCACTAGATTGAGCTCGGATTTCAATTCATTGGAAGCATCTTTGGCTACTTACCAGTCTGTATCACATGTACCAGCTACGTTATCACCCCATGCACTAATTGCTTCACCCAGACATTCTTAAGCACCAGGTAAGAATGCTTATGTAGGGAAGAAACAGAGTTCATCACTTCAGAGGATTCAGGCATGTGATGGACTTTGACACATGTGAGTTCAAGCTCTCAAGACTACCGGTCTTCCCCCAAGATGACAGCGGACACCGAGAGATGTGCTTAACATTACTCATGAGTTAAGAGAATTCTCCCACCAGGCGGAGCTATGAGAACAACTTAGCAGGTTAGCTAGGATCTACAGACTATACGCCATGAGATACAGCGGTCCCGTATTATTCTAAAGAACATTGGTACTACCGTATTAGAGATACTTATGTCATACCTGTTTCTTATGAAGCAGGTGAATGTTCTAGATACGGTATCATCTCTGAGTACCTTGTGTGGTATTATTTCAAAATCCTGTGTGGTAACATATCAAAATCCTGTGTGGTAACATATCAAAATCATGTGTGGTAACATATCAAAATCCTGTGTGGTAACATATCAAAATCCTGTGTGGTAACATATCAAAATCCTGTGTGGTAACATATCAAAATCCTGTGTGGTAACATATCAAAATCCTGTGTGGTAACATATCAAAATCCTGTGTGGTAACATATCAAAATCCTGTGTGGTAACATATCAAAATCCTGTGTGGTAACATATCAAAATCCTGTGTGGTAACATATCAAAGTCCCTGTGGCAACATATCAAAGTCCTTGTGGCATCATATCATAGTCCCTCGTGGCAACATATCAAAGTCCCTGTGGCAACATATCAAAGTCCCTCGTGGCACCATATCAAAGTCCCTTGTGGCAACATATCAAAGTCCCTTGTGGCATCATATCATAGTCCCTTGTGGCAACATATCAAAGTCCCTCGTGGCACATATCAAAGTCCCTGTGGCACCATATCAAAGTCCCTTGTGGCAACATATCAAAGTCCCTCGTGGCACCATATCAAAGTCCCTTGTGGCAACATATCAAAGTCCCTTGTGGCATCATATCATAGTCCCTGTGGCAACATATCAAAGTCCCTTGTGGCAACATATCAAAGTCCCTTGTGACATCATATCAAAGTCCTGTGTGGCACCTTTCAATTGTCTGTGTGACAACGTTTCAATTGTCTGTGTGACAACATTTCAAAGTCCGTGTGGCAACGTTTCAAAGTCCTGAGTGATCATGTATCAAAAACATGTTGAACTAAAAATATATATTTCGCTGAAATACAGTACGGGAGCAATACTGTATGCGAATATATCGAACTAAAATATATATTTCGCTGAAATACAGTACGGGAGCAATACTGTATGCGAATATATTGAACTAAAATAAATATTTGCTGAAATACAGTACGGGAGCAATACTGTATGCAAATATATCTGTAACTAAAGTACAGTACGAGAGCCATACTGTACGAGAACATATCTAAACAAGAACATATCTATTGGTTGTATGAGAACTTAGTATATGAACTGAGAACATATCAGAGAACTTGTGTGAGAACATATCCTAGTCCTGTATGAACATATCTCTAAAAACATGTGTTGCAATGCAAAGAGCTGGGTAAGACTCTAACATGTTTTTGAAATAACAGGACTAAGTATAACTACGAACATTTGTGTGATCTGTGTGTAATGCGAACATGTCTGGACTAAATTCATGTAGTTATACTGTATTCTTTATAATCACATTTCAATATGAAATTTTCAGTGTGACTGAATATGATTGAAATTATGTGATGGAATGGGTTATATCCTTAATGCTCTTAAACTGACCTGAAATTGTCTGCTTGTGAGCAGATTAATGGCTCCAAAAAGAGGTCGACCAGCTAAGAAAGCTGCTAAGAATATTACCAACCCTGAACCGAATCCAGTTCCACCACCTGTTTCTGAAACAAATACCGTTCCTCTGGTGAACCAGGACCCAAACCCGACACCAATGGCAGCTCCTAGTGGGTCGGTATTGAATGAAGCAGCTATAGCCCGAATCGTAAAGGAACAGTTATCGGCTGCTGGCATTGTAATACCACCACAGCCACATGTCACTTCTGGGTCTGGTCATGTGGAACATAATGCCACAGGTGGACACGTTGAAACTGTTCATACCACAGGCACAACTACTACTGCTCCTGATCCACCACGACAGGGATGTACGTATAAATACTTTGCTTCCTGTAACCCACCTACTTTCACAGGTAGGGAAGGAGCGGCTGGACTCCTTAGGTGGATCGAGGAGATGGAAACAAAACTGAAAATCAGCCAGTGTCTGGAGGAGCATAAGGTGTCTTATGCTGCCTGTTCTTTGAAAGAATCAGCTCTTACCTGGTGGAATACCCAGGCTAAAACTTTGGGTTCTATTACAGTTGATTCTATGGGCTGGAATGAATTCAAAACTCTGATTATGTCAGAGTACTGCCCAATCACTGAAATCCAAAAACTTCAGGAGGAATTCTGGAGTCACTCAATGGTCGGTGCTGATTGTTTAGCCTACACCGATCGTTTTCATGAACTTACTTGCCTACTTCCCAATATGTTTCCAACTGAGGCAGCATTGATTGAGAAGTATATCAAAGGGTTGGTTCCCCAGATTCGGGGAAATGTAACTGCTGCTGAACCCACAACCCTCAAAAGAACCATTCTGTTGACCACCAAGCTTACCGATGAGGCGGTAAGAAGTGGTACATTGATCTCAAAATCTCAGACGACCGTGGGCCGTAGTGAAGCTGGTACCTCGAACGTTTCTAAAGGTACCAAACGTAAATGGTTTGACAAGTCCAAGACCAAAGCTCCAGCTGAAACCAGTCAGAACAAACCAACCGTGAAAAACTATGGAGCGGCGGTACCGGAGAGGAAAGTTTACACTGGGCCGGCGCCCAAATGTGATAGGTGTCCCTACCATCACACAGGACCATGTCCTGTTTGTGCAAAATGTAATCGGGTAGGACACTATGCTAAATACTGCAACTTTCCTGCTCGTCAACCAAACCAAGCTCCACGACCCACTGCTCAAACAAACCGGTCATGTCACACTTGTGGAAGCCCTGATCACCTCATGCGCAATTGTCCAACCAATAACACCAATCCAGGGAATCAAGCTAGGGGCAGAGCTTTTCAGATTGGTGCAGCCGAGGCAAGACATGATGCAAACATTGTCACTGGTACATTCCTTCTCAATAATCTTTATGCATCAGTTTTATTTGACACAGGAGCAGATAAGAGTTTTATTTCTCCTGAATTTGCATCATTACTTTCATTGCCTACGGTAGAACTAGAAACTCCTTATGTCATTGAACTTGCAAACGGCAAGATGATCAAAACTAGCAGTGTTATTCAAGGATGTTCCTTGAATCTGAATGATCACCTTTCTGTATCGACTTACTTCCTATTGAGCTTGGTAGCTTTGATGTCGTGGTAGGCATGAATTGGCTTTCTGATAACCAAGCGGAAGTTGTATGTCAAACTAAGGTGATCCGTATTCCATTACCTAACGGTAATACACTGATAGTTCAAGGAGAACGAGTAGGTAGAAAACTTGGTATCATATCTTGTATGCGAGCTCAGAAATTGTTAAGGAAAGGTTGTTATGCTTTCCTGGCACACGTGACTGAGCACAATTCTCTACTCAAACAAATCACAGATATCCCAGTAGTCAAGGATTTTCCTGAAGTCTTTTCTGAGGACATATCAGGATTACCCCCAGTGAGACAAGTTGAATTTCAAATCGACTTGATTCCAGGTGCAGCACCTGTTGCTAAAGCCCCGTATCGGCTTGCACCATCCGAAATGCAAGAACTTTCAGGTCAATTGCAAGAACTGTTAGACAAAGGTTTTAATCAAACCTAGTTTCTCACCCTGGGGAGCACCTATTCTTTTTGTGAAAAAGAAGGATGGTTCATTCAGAATGTGTATTGACTACAGGGAACTCAATAAACTGACAATCAAGAACCGTTATCCACTACCTCGTATCGATGATCTGTTTGATCAACTACAAGGTGCTACTTATTTCTCAAAAATTGATTTGAGGTCCGGATATCATCAGTTGCGAATCCATGACAATGATGTTCCAAAAACTGCTTTCCGAACCCGGTACGGACATTACGAGTTTTTAGTAATGCCGTTTGGTTTAACCAATGCACCTGCAGTTTTTATGGATCTGATGAACCGAGTATGTAGACCTTATCTGGATAAGTTTGTGATTGTATTTATTGATGATATTCTCATTTATTCCCGGAACCAGCAGGAACATGCCCAACATCTGAAACTCATCTTAGAACTTCTAGCACGTGAACAGCTATATGCCAAATTTTCCAAGTGTGAATTTTGGTTACGAGAAGTTCAGTTTCTGGGGCATGTTGTGAATAAGAATGGTATTCAAGTGGATCCCAGTAAGATCAAAGCGGTAGTAGAACAATGGGAGACACCTCGAACCCCGACTGAAATACGTCAATTCTTGGGGTTGGCAGGTTATTATCGTCGATTTATCAAGAACTTTTCAAAAATCGCTCTGCCACTTACCACTTTGACTCAGAAGTACCAACCGTTTATATGGGGTTCCCAACAGGAGGAGGCTTTCCAACTGTTGAAACATAAACTCTGCAATGCACCTATCTTAGCACTACCGGAAGGTACAGATAACTTCACGGTTATGCAGAACGATAAGGTGATCGCTTACGCTTCTCGGCAGTTGAAAGTACACGAGAAGAACTATACCACTCACGATCTAGAACTTGGTGCAGTTGTGTTTGCACTCAAGATTTGGAGACATTATCTGTACGGAACCAAGTGTATTATGTACACGGATCACAAAAGTCTCCAACATATTCTAGATCAGAAAATGTTGAACATGCGACAAAGGCGATGGGTTGAACTCTTGAACGATTATGATTGTGAGATTCGTTATCACCCAGGCAAAGCAAATGTTGTAGCTGATGCTTTAAGTCGCAAGGAACGAGTCAAGCCTTTACGTGTGAAAGCGTTAGGTATGACTATTCAAACCAGTCTAATTCCTCAAATCAAAGACGCTCAGCAACAAGCTTTACAAGCAACGAACTATTCTGCTGAGGGACTGAGAGGATTAGATAAGAAACTTGATACAAAAGACGATGAACTATTGTATTTCAAAGACCGAATGTGGGTTCCTCTATTCGGTAAATCTCGAACAATTATCTTGGATGAGGCGCACAAATCCAGGTATTCTATTCATCCAGGTGCTGATAAAATGTATAAAGATCTTAAAGACTTTTACTGGTGGCCTGGAATGAAGAAACAAATAGCTGAATACGTGGACCGATGTCTAACATGTCTCAAAGTTAAGGCTGAACATCAACGACCTTCTGGGTTATTGCAACAACCTGAGATTCCCATGTGGAAATGGGATCAGATCTCTATGGATTTCATTACTAAATTACCCAGAACATCACGTAATCATGACTCTATATGGGTTATCGTTGATCGCCTTACTAAATCTGCGCATTTCTTACCCATCCGAGAAGATTATTCTATGGATCGACTCGCTAAACTTTATGTTAATGAGATTGTATTTCGACATGGAGTACCGATCTCTATCATTTCTGACAGAGATAGTCGATTTATGTCACGATTTTGGCAAACTCTTCAGAATGCTTTGGGCACTCAAATCAATATGAGCACTGCTTATCATCCTCAAACAGACGGGCAGACTGAACGAACAAATCAAACTCTTGAGGATATGCTTAGAAGTTGTGTGATTGATTTTGGAGGTAGCTGGGATATTCATCTTCCACTTGTTGAATTCTCATACAATAACAGCTACCATACTAGTATTCAATGCGCTCCATTCGAAGCACTTTATGGACGCAAGTGTAGATCACCTATCTGTTGGTCAGAGGTAGGTGAAAGTCAAATCATAGGCCCAGAACTCATTCAGGAAACAACAGATAAGATCGCACTCATTCAGGAACGAATCAAAACTGCTCGCGATCGTCAAAAGAGTTATGCTGATAATCGCCGTAGACCACTCGAATTCCAAGTAGGTGATCGAGTAATGTTGAAAGTGTCACCTTGGAAAGGCATTTTCAGATTTGGGAAAAGAGGTAAACTTTCACCAAGATTTGTAGGACCATTCAAAATTCTTGAACGAATTGGGTCAGTAGCCTACAGACTTGAATTACCTCCTGAACTCGGTAACATTCACGATGTCTTTCATGTATCCAATCTGAAAAAGTGTTTAATTGATGAATCATTGATCGTACCTCTAGAAGAGATTCATATTGATGAAAAACTTCAGTTCAGTGAAGAACCAGTAGAGGTAATGGATCGAGAAATGAAAGTGTTGAAACGTAGTTGTATACCAATCGTTAAAGTACGATGGAACTCGCAACGTGGACCTGAGTATACGTGGGAACGTGAAGATCAAATGAAGTTAAAATATCCACATCTATTCTCATAAACGATTGGCATAATGTAAGTCTTCACTAAATTTCGGGACGAAATTCTTCTAACAGGAGGAGACTGTGACAGACTGTGACAGTTGCGTACGAAGAATTCGGCATTAATGACGTGAGCACATTTGGTGGTGCTTGAAATCCATGAGGATTTAGTAACTTTTGTTATTGGGGATTGATAGTATGTGAAAAATGATGAACGTGGGCGAAAACCGGGCGCAAAACGGAGTTCGTATGCTCCCGGAATCGCGAAACGAAGTTTAAATCAAATATTGGAAGAAAAACACGCTAGGCGCATAGCCTAACTCCCAACCCTCGAGAGCCAGGCTATGCGCCCAGGGACTATGTCGGTTAAAAATTGATTTAATCGCTCAGAATCGTCCAGAACGCAAAAATCTCATCCATTTCGACCTTAAGCACCCACCAGACGCCATTTCTTCCTTCTTTCACCTTCAATCTTCATTTTAAAGCCCCTAAACATCCGGATCATCCCAGGAATCATATATACAAGTCCTGATCGTTGTTATACGCGCAGAAATTCGTCAGAACAGGTAACGGTTCATTTTAACCTTCTAGTTTGATTTTGATTGATTAGATCTTGATTTTGAACGTAATGAGATAGTTAGGATTGTTGATTATTGCCTAGATGATGGCTAGGATTGATTATAAACGAAGAACACGAAGTTCTAACGGTTAAATCCTTGTTTTGATCCGTTGTAATGCCCGATTTTCATGAAATCATACCCATGATTATAATGGTTTAAACCATTTGATTATGACAATGTAGGTGATTAGTTTGATTAATCTTTGAAATGTAAAGGTTAAATCCAAGTGTTTCAAACTAATCATAATCATTAACATACTCATTGGAATGATTATCTGATGTTTGTGATAACAGTCAGATTAGTATGTTAAATCTGGTTATTTCACCTATTCTAATGCTACATTGTGATATTTCATGATATTTGGGTAATCAATAATAAGGATTAATCACTCCTAAACCATTAAATTATCTAGAAACTGTTTTAGCATTATAATCAACAACATTAACTATTTGGTTAATCTGAGATTATTCTGATTAATCTAGAGTGTCATCAACTTTGTGTTAGGAATCTAATGCAATGTAGGTTCCTACATTATCATACATTGTATGATATAACCTTAAATTAATTAATTATATAATTAATATCAAGTTGATGATTTACTAAGCAATGTCTTTGACATTGAACGTTCAGAAGGATCTAATCAGTAAACTAGAACATAAATAACTTATTAAATATAAATAAATGCAGAATCACTTCTCTATTATCAGTTTTGAGATATTCTGCTACATCTATACTACCAGGTGAGTTTCGTACAACCCCTTTTCTTTTAATCTTTTATAAACATCGGGGGTAGCGTTGTAAAACTTTTCAGAACTATATGATATGTATCACTGTTATCTGCGTGATTTCATGTGATTGTTGAGAACTTTTGGATTTCATGGGATTTTGCCTATAGAACAGAACTCTATCATAGAACTCAAAAGTCCTCATTCCTTGAACTGTATCTAGTGAATCCATGTGTGGCCGAACGAGGAACAATGATAGTACTATCGGCTGACAACTCATTCACTGGGAGGTTTGTTTCTCCCCTGGTGTGAATGTTTACTGCTGTTTTCAAAACACCTTCTTAATGTTAGTGATAGACATTAAGATAATGAGGCATTAAGATATTACCAGTGGGTAGTGTCTTCAAAAATAGTAGAGTCTCGTCTGAAAGGAAGTAGATACAGGTCCCATGGTTGTCTTGAACTGTATATCTATTGAACAATTGCATATCATATCATATTGTTTTAAATTGAACTGTCGATCTCACCAGCTTTGTGCTGACGTTTTCAAATTAAATCTTTTTGCAGGGAGACAGTGACCACCGGGTGAGGATGCACTTTTGAGTTATTTGCACTTTAATAATAGTATTGTAATTAAATAAATATAGTTGTAATGTGATTGTGATTGCGACACCCTGATAATGTAATTACTTTAAGTTAATCTGTGTGCTTATGATATTGGTTCAAGTAAGTCACCCCTCACCTCGGAGACATCACCACTATGCTTCCGCAACCGTTTCAGTGACGTCAGACCAGACACGAGGTGACGAGGGGTGGGGGTGTGACAAATTCTCACATAGAAATTAACACATAAGTTCACATAGCATCAAAATCACGTCTACTAAGCTTAAGAGTTTGCATTATATATATATATATATGTGTTTTTGACTTTATGAATAAATTTTGTATAAGGCATATGTAACATCCCAAAAAGTTTACAAAATGTAAAAAAGGAGCAAGAATTAACTCACATTAATGGTGCTCGAGGAAATTAGTATAATAAAGAAGAAACAAGATCAACAGTTGCATCAAACTGGATGCCCTGAGGTTTGAACGTGTGTTGCTAGTCAGCAGCTCAAAGGAACAAGTATACGATTCGAATACAAACGTGGTTCAACCTAGTCAAACGAATGCAACGAGGATGGGTAAACATTATGCTAGGCATAGCCAAATGAACGGGCATCATAGGCCAGACTCGTTGGGCCTAACAATCCTCTACAAGACTACACCACTTCTAAAGGCGTCTTAAATAAGGCTACCTAAATGAGACTATTGCCCCTTAACTAAGAACCTAAGCTCAACTACTTAGACTAGGAAAATAATAAATAAACGAATAATGAAGAGAAGAAAGACAAAGAGAAAATTACATCAAAGAAGCTTTACAGACGAGTCGATCTCAAAGGGAAGCAACTCCTCGTCGAGAGCATAACAGCTATTATGTTCCACATTTTCAAAGGGTGTTGCACTTGTAGAACCACCAAAATTTGGCTATTCCACTTGTTTACACTCAACTAGGAATTAAAAATTATAAGAGACCAAACAAGGGTATTTATAGGTGTTTAAAGTGACAAAATATTGGTTGCCTGGGAGATGTGGAATGGTTTTAAGGGAGGATTCACGTCTTGTAATTGTTCACAAACGTCAAACTTGCTTTAGCAATTCATGCTTCATTATAACTCCGTTTCGCACGCGGTTTTCGCCCACGTTCATCTTTTTCAGAGTACTATCAAATGGAAGAGAGAAATGAAGCTTTCATGACGTTGAGAATCAGGTTAAACTTTAATCTTTTTGTGAGTCAAGGGTTACGTTTTCAAATTTTTGTTTATGATTCTTGCTTCGTTTGGGCTCGGTTTTTTTGTACCATTTGAACCTAGTTGCTCCTTAGTATACTAGTATATCTAGAAGATTTTTGTGGTTCAAGATGTTAATTCGAGGATGGGGAAATGTTGGCTAAATAGTCACCCGAAAGTTATCTTATGTGAAAACTAAGAATCCAATATGTAGAGCTTCTTACTTGCTATCCTTTTCATCTAAGCCTTACAAAACGCAATGCCCTATATTAGGATATGTATATAATGTATGTTGGATGATAAGATGGCAAGGATATGAGTTTTAGGTGTGTTCACGAAGTCTCCAATTTTTTTTGATCAACCTAAGGCTTAGTCCTTGAGAGATGGATAGTTGGTTCAAGATAGATGAACCAAAGACCGAATGAGAAGGAGAAAGGAAGATGAAATTTGGTAGGATTAATTACTATGGTTATGGCCTGCTCCAATTTCTAATCCAAATATTCTTAGGTTATGTTTACGTTTAGGTCTTGAAAATTGTAAGATTGGCCTGTTAAATTTTGTCGTTTAACTTTTTAAGTTAAAACCATTTATAAAAACTTATACACATTATTTTATAACATTTATAAAATGTACATATAAAGAGTTGTAACATAGCTAGATTGAGAAAAATTTCACGTAATTATTCTGATTTTGAGATGTGTCAAAATTGTGTGTCGAAATCTGTCATCAGAATTCTCGAATGTTATAGTGACCCATACTTTTGAAAATTTCGTCCCGAAATTTATTAAGAAACCGTTACTCGAGATATGATTGTTTTTAGTTTCATTTGTTCTGTTTTGAGTTCTATTAATGAATCTGATTACTGAAATTTGACTACGTTTGAGTTGTTTGTCGACATCATTGCTTTATGTACATGACGCATTTATTCAACAATGTATGCTTTATGAAGAAACTTGTAGAGATTATTTGTTTTCCTGATATGTGATTTCCATAAATATTCTTACAAATTGTTTTGAATATTCAATGTATGTTATAACGAGAAGTATATGAAGGTTTTTAGTTTTCTTAAGTTTTGGTCTTCATAAATTTCTCTACTAAGTGCGTTGAAATACCAATGTACACTTTGACAAGAAATCGAAGTTTTTGGTGTGTTGTTATCCAAATCTCCACAAGTTTTCGCAACGAAGTGCATTGAACCACCAATGTACACCTTGACGAGAAAATATGGAGAATTGTGAGTATACGAAAATGTAGGATAAATATGTTTGTTTAGGTTTGCAAATTACTATCCTCATTCCTTCGTGAAGGTTTAGTGACCTTATATACGAGATGTTGGTTAGGTTGTACAGTTGGTGACTTTTGTTGTATTACTAGATGTGGGAGGGAACATGGAAATGAACTCCAAAGTTATGTTACCTCACTTTGTACCGGCAATCACAGGACAATAACAAAACCATTAGATGATTATTGTTTGTTTCTGATGGATAGGTAAATCACTTTGCCACAACAAGGCTAGTGTCCTTTTTCTTGTTAATTTTCTGCATTGAGAATAGAGGTTTCTTCGTTTAAATGAAAAGCATGGAAAAACTTGTGAGTCTTGCTGCAATTAACGTATGTATTTTTTTTCGAGCCTTAGATTTCGAGCATGGTAAAATATATTGGAATAGCTCGTTTGATTTGAGTTATTGAAAAAGTTAAGAAGTAAACGATCTTTCATCATACATATTATTCTGGATAATGAAAACTCCTTTTGTTACGATACTAAATATTGTTTGAGTATTAAAATAGGCTACGGCTTGACACGTTCCTATAATTAGGTCTTGAATAAATCAGGATTTTACAAAGTGAAAATGGTTATTTATTTGTTTAAGTTTTGTCTGCAAAAGTATTTCGTCATTTTCATGAATTTTTTCAGCGATCAGTCAACCCAAAAGGGGTATAACTATAAACTCATTGTGAAACTGGACTTATGAATAACACATTTGAGTAGGAAATCAGAAATGGCGAGAAGCAAAAAACTTGCAAGTGATTTGAAAAGCAATGCTAAGGGTTTCTTTGTGTGATCATTGTTTTGCTGGAATCCAAAAATGTTTATAACGATTCACATTTGATAATGAAATGCTTAGAAATATAGTAGACAACACTTTCTCCCATACTTTAGTAAAATGTTACGCTGGTAGGTTTCTGAAGGAGGTTTTTCTTGTATTATAAATTGCTAAAAGTTCATTGTTTAAGATTTAAATTTTGTTTACTTCCAAATTCTCATAATTTATGACTAGGGTATTCTACCATAATATCGTTAACTTTTATATATAGGGTATATGTAGGGCGAAGCCAGCTACCAACCCACCACATTATAAATACTTGATAGCTTTCCCTAGTCAAATCCTATGGTAATTTTCGGTGCTATTGGAGATATTATTTCAAATGATTGGTACTCGTATTAGTTTTGATATTTCGAGTTAACATGTTGATATAAAGGTGTGATGAATAGGTATTTTGATCGTAAAACTTTCATGTTTTGTGATGCATCAAAAGATACAGTGTATAGACTTAGGATTTCGAATCTTAAACTTTAAAATTTGAATCATGGATTCTGATTTTAAATTTTGAGCCTACGTAGTAGAATGATGTTGGAATTGTCGTTTGATGTATTAGAATTGCAGGTTGATGGATTGGTGTTATGAACTACCATGAGATCATAGCATTTGAAAAGTTTAATATCATATGTTGGCGATTACCCTCAGATGTGGATTTTAATGAATTGTAACAAAAGGTATAAGAATAAACTATTCGTCTTAAGAATTTGCTTTCATATAGTTTACTTGACTCAGAATGTTTGGATTAATGATAGTTTAGTGATTTTGATGGATGAATAAAACCCTTGATTGACTTGGGGTATAACACGCACTGGATAATTGACTCAACCACTAGTTTTGGCTAAAGAATAACCTACTAGATAATTTAATTTTAAATTTAATACCACAATCCATTATCAAGCTTTTAATTTTACTCTCAATGTACTATTGATGCTTATATATAGGGTATACCGCAGCCAACCCACTACACCACTAGTGCTTTGAAGGCATACCAATCACCTACCAATACTATCCTAGAATATGATTTGAATGAATTTAATATTTGGATTCAAAGTTTGCTACGATTGTGTCCATCCTCTCGTACAATAGGATTTACTAGGATTCAAATGTATTGCAAATTCTCGTTACGTGTGCACCCACAATGACAATTTGCATTGCATGATTAGCCTATTTCCTTGTCATTATCACAGACATGGAACATGAATCAGTTGATTTAGGATTACATAGAATGAAAACTTGTCTTATCAAATTTGTGATTTATGGGACATTTGGAATAACAGTTATGACACCCAGCAATTTCACGTAAATTTCAACTCTTTTCAACCTTGCATTTCACATTCATACTTGCTGCATTTCATTTAACTATGTTTAATTAGATGAGTCAACACAATCAATTGTGAAACCATAGTTCGAGGAACTATCGAATCATACATTACACATTGGTTTTGGTGTAACAACCGGTTTTTAATAATGAATGTATTGTAAATAATCGTGAATTGAACGATTGTGATTGTTGTAATTTGAAAATATGTGAGAATTACGTCATCAATGGCAAGAGCACATGTGATCGTTCTAAAAATCCATGTTGATTTGATGATTGTAATTATTATAGGTTGATAGTATGCGAAAAATGGTGAACGTGGGCGAAAACCGTGCGCGAAACGGAGTTACGGATTGTCCGGAATCGCGAAAATAAGATAAGATCAAAAATTTAACGAAACAGCCGTGGGGGACCAAACGTCGGGTTGGGGCGGTACGCCCGGCGTGCTGTGAGTCGGTTAATGTGTTTTAAGATCAGAACGCATGGGAAGATCAATTTTTTTCATCTATTTCGATCATTTTTCACTCCCAGACGCACCTACACACATTTTTAGCATTAAAACTCCATTTCAAAGCCTTCCAAACATCCCGATCGCACCAGGGATCGTATCTACAAGTCCGGATCGTTGTATTACAACAAGAAATCCGTTCGAAGGGTAACGATTCGTTTTATCTCATTGATTTTGATTATATACGGATTAAATCGAGTTTTGAACATGATATGATAATTATTGTTGATGATTATTGCGTAGATGATGGCTAAGAATAATTAGAAACAAAGGACTAGATGTTTTAACGGTGAAATCTTGATTTTGATCCGTTATAATGTCCGGTCGTCATGAAACTCATATTATTGAGTATGATAACCAGATGGATGATTAAATCGTGGTTATGATGATTTTAGATCATTCTTTGGAATGATAAATCCAATTCAAGTATTTGATTAAATATTGAAATATGAAAGTTAATGATTTTAGCATGATATGCTAATTTAAACAATGACTTGACTTTTAAATACCACACACTACTAAATGAGATTCAAATGAGTTTGAATCAGTATGTATGGGTGTTGAGCATATTGAAACTAGTTGTATACGTGTGATTTACAACTAGGTGTTGGTAAAGGAAGTCAAGTAACAGATTTCAAAATATGAAATTTCAATAATTTAAATATGATTAAGAACATGTGTAGATTAATTTCTACACATGGGTTATTTGATAAAAGCCTCGATGAGGTTTTGATTGAAAATGAAGAGTGAAACAGGTCAAAAGAATTAGATTATATAAATAACACAAGTTGTGGGTTCATGTTGTTGAATCTTGTTATATGTGAATTTATAATAGGAAGAGGAGGCGAATCTAATTCTAAAAGGCCTGGAAAAGAATTTGAGATTTGTTGATAACTTCTCAAATCAAGGTAAGTCACCCGTTACTGTTGAGTTTGTTTAATGTTGTGATAATGAATCACAAATATTGTGATCATGTGAACAAAACTCAATTGGTGATTCACACGGATATAAACCATGTGTTGAATGTGATATAGTGATGACCTACAAGTGTGTAGGCATTCATGTTTGCTTAAATTGACATTAATCCACATGAGTGTGGATAATGTGGTTGAAAGTATGTTGAAATGGTTCACTTGAATGTGAACTAAGGAGGTAGTGGACAACTTAGTTGATCTACATGATGTAGACAACTGTTTGTTATACGTAAGTATAATTGGTTCACTTGTATGTGAACAAATTGTGATTGATTTACCTTATATGATTCACATGGTGTGTGAATATATGAAAGGGTGATAGACCTTATGTTGAATTTGGAGCTAGACACTAACATATGTTATTTGAAATCATAATTTTGTGATTAATTGTAGTTTGTGTCTAATGTTGACTATATGTGTAAATAACACATATTGTAAATTTTGTTTTAGTGGATTCTCAAGGGTGAGAACATAATTATATTAGTGAAAGTATGAGTAATTCACAAAAGTGTGAAGACTCAATAAGACACCTAAGTGTGTTGTTTTGAACTTAATAGTGTGACACATGTTTGATAAATAGAAAGAATTGTATTTGATGATCTACAATTGTGTAGACAGTTTTGGTTGATTCACTTGAGAATGAACAATCAGTGTGTTGAAATATAATTAAATGATTCACAAGGTGTGTGAACATATGAACTGGGAGTATAATTGATGTAAACACAAGTAAATGTGTTCAAATTGTGTGTAAGATATCTATTTGATTGAGCTTGTAGTTGTACGACGGGGTGAGTCTACACTACAAGTGTTTTTGCAATTAGCACATATATATGATTAGTTGAGTTGATTGAAAGGGAAAATAGTGATTGTGGTCATTGTGGTTGAATGATTGACAAGGTGTGTGAACATGTGGTGATCTACAAATGTGTAGATGTTAAATTGGGGATATGCATGCTAATTCACAAGGTGTGTGAACATAAGACATGCAATTCCAATATAATAGATTCACAAGGTGTGTGAACAAAAGGGTGGATTGGTAATGTGCATGCTGATTCACAAGGTGTGTGAACATAAGACATGCAATTCCAATGTAATTGATTCACAAGGTGTGTGAACAAATGGTGGATTGGTAATGTGCATGCTGATTCACAAGGTGTGTGAACATAAGACATGCAATTCCAATGTAATTGATTCACAAGGTGTGTGAACAAAGGGTGGATTGGTAATGTGCATGCTGATTCACAAGGTGTGTGAACATAAGACATGCAATTCTAATTTAATTGATTCACAAGGTGTGTGAACAAATGGTGGATTGGTAATGTGTATGCTGATTAACAAGGTGTGTGAACATAAGACATGCAATTCTAATTTAATTGATTCACAGGGTGTGTGAACAAATGGTGGATTGGTAATGTGTATGCTGATTCACAAGGTGTGTGAACATAAGACATGCAATTCCAATGTAATTGATTCACAAGGTGTGTGAACAAAAAAGGTGATCTACAACTGTGTAGGCATCAAATTGGTAATGTGCATGCTTTGATTCACGAGGTGTGTGAACATAAGACTTGTAATTCGAATCAAACAGATTCACAAGGTGTGTGAACAAAAGATGACCTACAAGGGTGTAGACATTCAAAAAAAAAATTCAAAAGTCAAATTGTTAAATTTTGACTTTTGGGAAATATGATGCACAACTGGAGTTTTGTGTGCACATGTATGTGAGGTGTTAAATTATAATGACTGTACATGAATGGTGATTCATGGGGTTTTGGGTGGAAACGACCTATTAGTAAATCGTTTGTATGCGATTGAATATTGTTACCAAATTATATTTGGGACATTAGTAGTGTATCTATATGGTGTTATGGAATACACTTGGTGAAATAGTGGGGTAAACTTACTTAGTTCTAACGAACTAATGGTGTGATTTAAATGTGGTGTTTACAGGTACAAAAGAGTAAGGTAATGGTGATCGGGATCGAACAAAGAGATTTGAGTGGTGAATTGAAGTTAACTTGTTATAAGTATGTGGATATACTTTGACATGTTTTAATGTTTGAATGATTAAAAATGTGTGTGTTTACAAACTAAACACATAAATTTTTTCTAGGACCTAAACAAAAATCTTAATTAGATATTTTAAATGTCCGGAGGGGACAGAAAGTGACATAGGTGTCACATTTGGAAACCAAGTGTGGCAAACACAAACACAAATGCAAAACAATAATTCGGGGAATTATTGGATTACGCATTGCATGTTGATTATGTTTAATCAAGCATGCAAACAGTTCGTAACGACGAACACAAACTATCAAAGATAATTCGAGGAATTATCGAAACACACACACGAGTCTCACGAACGTTGGTGAACAAACAATAAAACAAACAATCATATGTGTTACTAGTTGATTTCGTGCTAAACATGTATTAGATGTTTAAGATAAACGTTAGGAATCGAACACGAACGAAATCGAATTAACAAAATCGAAAAACAAGGAAATGAAGCCTTCGCGGTACGCGAAGCAGGAGCGGGAATTTGAATCCCGAAATCCTTGGCGGTACGCCAAGGCCATGCATGATCGGTCTTGGCGATACGCGACGGTGGTACGTGAAGCAGGAGCGGGAATTTGAATCCTGAAATCCTTGGCGGTATGCCAAGGCCATGCATGATCGGTCTTGGCGATACGCGACGAGTCCCATAGACAAAACCTTATAAAAAGCAACCCCAAATCACTTTCACTCGGTTTCTTCCACATTTCCACTGATTTCTTCATCTGTTCTCGACCCAAACCTTCTGTCACCAGCTCCCAAACCTCTTGTAACACTTTGAAACCATTTCTTTCATTCTTGGTGAGCTTGGGGGTCCTTGGAGCTTGGAGAAGAAGCTAGGAGGTTAGAGACAACCATCAGCACACTGAATCTCCACCATAAGAAGCTGTTGCAGTTCATATTCAGTAGATCTTGGCTTCTAAGGTAGTTTTATGTGTTTATCTATAGTTAGATCATACATTCAAGGGGTGAAAACCCACATGCAACTCCATGTGGCTATTGTGCACGAATTTGTTGGTGATTTAATGAGATATTGATCTAGATCTATTGATTTTAGAGTATAGGATTGATTGGATTGAGTTTTGATAGGTTGTTATGTTGATTTTGTGAAACTTGCCATAAAAGGAAACTTTTATGTTGCATGTTGTAGATTTGTGATGATCTAGACATGTTAGACATTTCTAGATGTTGTTAAATGCGTATTGAAGTGTTTAGAAACACATTTTGGTATTTGATTTTGTGAAAAACATGATTTTATAAGGAACTTACTGTATAGGGAAACTTTTGTAAATCAAAAGGAGGGTCTTGATGATTTAACATGTTTTTGTTACTTGTGATTATTGAAATATGTTTAAAAATGATTTCTAAGCATATTGGAAACTTTGATTTTAAACGGATACTTACTATTTTAGGAAACTTTATTTGGGGCAAACGCCATAAATGGTGATTTATGCGCAAACGAGATGTTTTAAGTGTTTAAACGTGTTTTTATAAACATACTAGAAGTGTTAATTTTATGAAATGGGATTTCATAACTATACTTTCCAAAAATAGAAACTTTCTAAATATAGAAACTTTCCCGAAACGAAAACGTCATGATTTTCGAAACATGACTTATGTGAAAGCATCATGATTAGAGTCATAGGATGAATGTTGATGTCTTACTTGCATTTAAGATGCATTAACAAACTAAACACAACAAATGTATCACCAACGATTCGTAGAGTCAACAAAAGTCAACACACACACTCAGTGGAGCACACCGACATTTGGAGTTGTATGGGATGCAACACACCACATAACACATATTCACAACCTATATGATTATAGGTGCTTACTAGCAGGTGCTAGCATTCGCAAGTCGCGAACACACGTAAACCCGTAACTGCTTATCAGATGATTTCACGCCCCCTTTTTATCTTTTCTACCTTTGGGGGAGAAAACATTGCATGATAAACTGTTTTTGATACAACTTATTTCGATTACTTATGGACATGCTTTATCACTATATGTATATGTGTGGCACACATCACAAACTCAAAGTAACACACATCGGACCGTTAGTAGCGTGGGGCGCCTAGCATGGTAATCTTGAATAGTATTATTTGGGCCTGACAAGCCCCACCCATTGCGCCTGGAAGGCCGACCCGACTGGAGGTCGGAATAGGTGCAATATTGACCAATACACTTTGCCATTGTCTTGTGATGGACATGGCGGGAGGCACAACAGTCTGCTTCGGTACGAACCCACATATAATATAACTGTATTGACTAGCTGTCAATCGATACTGCATTGTAATGATATGCAATCCAGCAACATTTACTTTAAACATCTGGGTGTTTACTGCTTATGAAAAACCTGTGCTCTCACCAACCTTTGTGTTGACCATTTCTACTCGCATGTTTTCTCATGTAACTAAGGTACGCACACAAGGATAGGATGCTAGGCTGGAGTCTCATGCATCTACTTAGTGCTTTAGGCTTTGAGATCATTTATTTCATATTTAGTCATGTAATACTAACTATTTAAACACTGCTTCCGCAACTTATGATTTCAATTTTGTTTTGACGACTCATACATTTACTTCCGCAACTCTGATTTTATAAAACTGTTTTGTCCAAGTATTTGGATGTACGTATGCAACCAGACATGTAGGTCTCGCAACTGTATGACCGGAGAATGCGATCCTAAAAGTCCCTTCGCGCCCTCGAACAGGTCGTGAAGGCCGAGGTGCGACAACAGTCTTCAACCGTGTAGATTGAAGTGTTCTATCCCTTGAAGTCGTAATCTTTGACTCGATTTGCATTCACATATTTTTGTATCCACGTGACATTTAGATATTAAAGGTTATTGAAGATAGTTGTGACATTATGATTACGATGATAAATAATTATCATAAATCATAAGCCTCATGACATAAGATTTTGTTTTAAGCAAAAGAAATGTGGGATAAGACATTTTAGAACGTTAGGTTACGATGATAACGGATAGCACCTAAGTTAAATGTCTTAGAGCTTTTGTATTGCAGTCTAAGTATGCGAATATCTAAAGTGTGACATTATAGGACTTTATATTAAAATGATAAATGAATATCAATAATCATAAGTATAATGTTTTATAAATTTGAAATTGTAGTATGATTATATGGATATATGAAAATGAAAGTTCTACACATATAGTAAAATATATGTTTTGTGTAAGCTTAGTTATCAATGAGGAGCAAGATAGAAAATACACAAGTATGTGACATTATAACCTTAGATAAAAGGATTAATGATCATCACTATTAATAGGGATAATATCTTAGAATTTTGAGAAAATATGTATAAAGTATGTGATATTATAATACCTTAAATATAGTAATGAATCACCATTACTAATCTTATGTATAATATCTTAGAATTATGATAAGATATGTATAACATGTGTGATATTTTTATTATCTTAGATTGAATAATGTCATCGATTTTTCTTGACTTTTATATAATGTATAAGTATTTAACATTGTAATACCTTAGGTATATAATGTCGCTCCCCCCCCCCCCCCCCGCGACATCCATAAATGCAATTTTCTTTTTTGTCCTTCACTGGCAAACGTACAGACTAAGGGAAGTTGCTCCCCCCTTGTGAATTATGTGCAAAGTCGCACACCCACTCCCCTCACCCCCACCCCACCCCACCCCACCCCCATGAGCAACAAGCCTAGTAGAGGTGTCAATTTGTACGCATATCAAAGGAAATTGGTTGGTTTGGGTAAACAATTGTTCTATAATGGTTTGAAATAGGTAACATCCTAATATTGAATGAGTTGAGATGTGTAGCACTTAAAAACAATGCAGATCAAGATGGGTAACCAAAACACTATGTAAATGCAATGGATTCAAATATTTAATAATGATTAATAAAATATTTCATAAGAAAAATCACTAAAAATTATCCATATGGACTATTTGTTTAATTATAACACATCTTAAGTTAAAGTAAATTGATGTTTTTTAAAAACAATCCATTTATACTCGAACTGATTTTGCTTAAACTCATTCTGACTCGTACATATCCTGACCCAAAATCCGTTCTGACCCGTTACCCAACCCGACCCAAGCCGTCCATTTTGCCAACATATTACCTAGAAACACCAACACTACCATTCCCCACTACAATCCAAACTACCTCTCACAACCCACCTATTTTCAAAACAAAAATTCGTAATATCACCTACAAATTAAGCCCGAGCTTAAAATGTATTCACAAGACAGCGAGTACAAGTTCGTTAATGGCTCGAAGCTAAGCTTCGCCCAACCGACTCATCCACCGCCACCGGTAAACGATCGAACCATCAGCATCCACGGCGCACAGCAATGAGTAGCAGCAAATATTTTCGCCTTTCAAATCTCTTCACCTCTAATTCCACCACCACCATGTTCTTCCAAAGACTCTTCGCCATGGCTAATTCCTCTTCTTCATCCCCTAAAACCTCTATTCAAGTTGTTTACGACACCTGCAACAACAATTTGTTGCCGGAAACCTCACCGCCTCCTCAAGTCATCCATGATCTCTCTTCTAAACTAGGTATTCTCCCCTAATTTAAGTTTTTGAGCTAAATTTATAAGCGTACTGTAACTAATGTTGCTGATGCAGTTTCTAGTTTGTTGAATTCATGCGACTCTTAACATCAAATGATTTTCGTAGAATTGTTTTCTCAGCTTTGAATTGGATATGATTGTGCTGATTGTTATTACAGCAGTTACTAGACTGTTGGTGAGGATTTTGCTGTAAATGGTTATTGATTTTACATTTAGAATTGTTAGGTTATTAGGTTTTCAATTAAACAAATCATTGCACTTGGGAAAGAATTGGCAACTAGGGGCATATCTTTAACAAAAATTTAAGCATAAAAAAGGAAAGCAGATACTTCAATGATGGTTTAGTTAGACATGAGTGTCTTTGTAAATTGTAATCCTTGCCGTAGGATATGTTTCTTGAGTTGTGACTTTGAATCATATATTCAGGTCCATCTAGATTGGAATCAATTTTGTGAAAAGTTTTGTTTAGGGGGTAAGTAGGTCTTTTAGAGGTAGCAGTGTGAATTTATAGCCATGTTGTACCGCTAGGGAAGATTGCCCCACCCTATGGGGTAGCCCCATTGAGGGGATGAGTAGGATAGCCAAACCAGCTTAGACTACCCGCAATGCAAGTGAGTGCACTTAACACATGCATCATAGTCATCACTACTATCTCAACTGTTTTAACCATTCTTTCCACGCGCGTCTTCTCTTCTCTTTTTAGCCCCAACCAATCCTTCCCACAAGCATCCTCTCTCTTCCACATTATCAGTTCTTTTTATATATATTTATGTTGATTTTGGAAAAGAGGGCCCACAAGAACACCAAGTGCACCGCACTTCACTTAGTGCAATCCCCCAAGTGCAACCACCTAATCATCTCCTTCCAATGCGCCCTTTCAAAGAATCACCTCCACACGGACCAAGTGCAACCTCCAAACATGCGTGTTGGAGGCAGTCTTAGTGTACAACCAAAGAAGGTTGTGGGATGGGAGGGGTGAGAAAGATGAGGCATTTCCTTGGTTGAAAGTTGATACAGGAATAGAATGGACAAAGAGAAAAAAAACTCATGTGGTGCTGATGTAGAAAAGTGACGGTGTTAAGAGTGGAGGGATGGGTAAAATGAAACCGCCATCCCTATCATCCTAATAAAAAGAGCTTGGATATGGAAAGAATAACTTATGTAGATGTTTATTGTTGGTTTATGGTATTACTTATTAGCATCTTGGTTTAAAAAGACATGCCAAATGCATGAGACAATCGAGTCAATCAAGAAAATGCCTAAAGTCCTTGATGTAATGCCACATCTATTTTTGGGTTAATTCTGGTCAAAATTAGGGTTGTAGGAGTCTGATTATGAAAGGCATGCTTGATAAAACGTTAAGTTGCAAAACAAATGAGAGAGACATGGCTTCTGGTTGTAAATAAAGCTTATTTACTCGTATATAAAGCAAAGCCTTGCGAAAGTGATGCGAACGCCTTGTGCCTCATTCCTCAGCTTTTGGGAACTAAACGCCTTGAAGCAAGTCAGGCTTTTTTTATACCAAGATTAGAATATTTGAGTAATCAATTTGATTGCATACATCAATACATACTTACATGTCAAAGTATAGCATGAAAACGTGATTTATACATAAAAAAAAACTTATATTCATTAAGATTTTTAGCTTGATATTTGCATTTGGACTTATAATGTTAATAAGTGATTAGGAGTGTTCCAAAAATTCGTATCCGAAACCGAATCTGAAATATCCAAAAATCCAAAGCCGAAATATTCGAAAGTTCGGATTCAGATTTTGGATACCTGTTTAGAAAAATTTTGGATAGTTCAGATATCCGAACTATATGGAAATAGATATTTTTCTTCCGGATAATTTTGGGATAATTTCGGCTATTTCGGATATTTTAGATAATTACTGGATATTTCGGATAATTTTCGGATATTTGGATATCCGAATTCTTTTTTTTAATTCTTAATTTTTTTCTTGAGCTCAGATATCCCAAGAATCCGAGTATACGGATTCGGATATTGAAATTCATTATCCGATATTTAGATATCCGAACTACCAGATTTCCGACAGTGAACACCATATAATTGATAGACTGAATACTTTTGCATGATGCTTTTTCTGTAGGGGAAGTATTGATAAAAATGTTTTGCAGATACAATTGGTCCTGCTGATGTTGGGCTGACAGAGGAACAACAAGAGGATGATCGAGGTCATGGTTTTGGTTTTTCTATGCCCAATACTCTCGGTAGGGTGGATCGTTGGGCCCAACCAATAACATATGTGGAATTAAATGAAAGTGAGAGTTTTACAGTAAGTCTCACTCATTCAGGTCATAATTTCACATGTTTTTTAGTTTGTGCTAACATACAATTACTGTAATTAAAGATTATCAAACGCACCATTACGTAAGTTTTTAGAAGTTTAAACTTGTTTCATAGCAAAAAGTGTGATAAATCAGAATTGTTATTATCATTAAGCAATACCGTATACATGTAGGTATATATAATAAATACTTTTACACTCTAGTCCTGCTAATTACAAACTATTATAATTATTGTCTAATATTCCCTCGCAAGCTAAAGCCGGGGAGTGAGCAACAACTTGTACTGTAATAAAAGGACACATTGTGAGGGAAGTGGTTTTGTGAAGACATCTGCAATTTGATCATCCGTGGTGATGAACTGAACTGAGAGCTTTCCTTGTGCCACCTTTTTGCGAACAAAGTGATAATCGATCTCGAGATGTTTCATACGAGCATGAAATACCGGATTTGCTGAAAGATAGGTGGCGTCTAGATTATCACATCGTAATATAAGGACTGTCGTGAGAGGAACCTGAAGTTCTCTGTTACGTCTCATCCTCCGAGCCCAATTAAAGTATATTCTCGAAGGATTAAAAAAGCCCAATTGGAGTTAATGGGCCAGTTGAAGACCATCGCCAACATTAATTTGGATCCATTATCTGAAGCAAGTAGCTGAGAAGTTGCAGGGGAGTAGCTGAGAAGTTGCAAGGGAGCGGTTATTTACTTTTCGTATTAGCTATTTAGTAGGGTGTATGTTTATGTTTTGGTTGTTCAGTTTTTGAGATTGTTCTTTGTATTGGAGATTTCCCCTTCTCGAATTGGGGTGGATTTTGTTCGCTTGATTTGATTAATCCTTCAATTACCGTTCTATTTGATTAGTTGTATCATTTGGTTCCATTGCCGGGAATCGAAGGAGAAAATGGTGCAGACTCGGGGAAATTCAGGGGGCGACGGGGAAGGTACGGCGCTAGATGCTCTGGCGAATCAATTAACCTCAATCGCGGCTTCCATGGAATCCTTGAAGGCTGAAGTAAGTAAGCGATTGAAGAAAGACAAATCGATCGGCGGTTCGGGATTAGGCGGGTACGATGAAGCAGAGAGTCACAATCATACCATGCGTAATTTTCGTCCATATAATAAGATTGATTTTCCCAATATGGTGGTGAAGAAGATCCTCGAGGGTGGTTTTTGAAGGCTGACAAGTACTTCAAATACCTACAGCATTCCAGAAAATGAAAAGGTTGACATTGCTTCCATGCATTTAGAAGGCGACGCACTGGATCTCTTCTCGTGGATTTCAGCGGAACAACCTCTTACCTGCTGGGAAGAGTTAATTCTGGTATTCCAAAAAATTTTGGTCCTGCAGAGTTCCAAATCCCGACGAATACTTGTGCTTGGTTTTAAATTGCGCGATGCGAGCGGATGCGAATGTTTCAAAAATCCGTTGCGCGATGCGTGTTGCGCGATGCGAGCGCATCATGTAAGAAATGCGCTAATTATCAAAAAAAGACTAAATTTTCAACACATTGCAAAAAAGGTTAATATTTGAACATTCTAAGGTAACAATAAGATCAATTCAAGCAAAATTAAAACATCAGATTATTAACAAACAGATTTTCAGGAGCTAAATTAAAACAATGAGTTGTTGATTGAATCAATGAGTTCCTAATTGAAGAAATAAGAGGCTAAATTGAAGATATATTAAGCTTAATTGTAAAAATAAAGCATACCTGGTCCAGTAAATTAAAATCGGAGCTATGTATAACCAGGATATGGTGTCCTAGCAGTTGGCGCTAGAATAATTTTTTGATTGAATCAAGGAACTGCCTAATTGAAGAAATCTTAAGCTTAATTGAAGAAAAATATTAAGCTTAATTGAAGAAATCAGCAAATGATTGAAGGAATTACATCATACCTGGTGGTCGGCAACTCCAGAAGATAAGTCGGAGGTCAGAGAAAATCAGTTGAATAAATCAACAGAAGAATTGAAGAATTTGGAAGAGAAATTGGAGATTTAAGGAGAGAAATTTGTTGATTTCCAAGGTGACGTTCGATTTGCATGTGAGTAGACGACCTCTGGTTTCTCAATTGCCGTCCAATTTTGCTTAAACCCTAAAACGGCGCATCATCACCGCAACACTCGACCACCGCATCGTGCGTGACCACCGCATTACCGCCGCATCATGGAACACAGCCGCATCTAGGGTTGCGTTGCGAGTCTGGAACCGCATCACCGCAATATTCGCTCAAAATGCGCGCAATTTAAAACCAAGTACTTGTGTAGTATTAAGCAAACGGGAACCGTACAAGAGTATAGACAGGAGTTTGCTAAAAGATCAGCTCGGGTATCAAATTGGTCGGATAACAGCCTATTAGGGGTTTGTCTCAATGGGCTAAAAGAGGAATTAAAAGCAGATGTGAGGATACATAAACCCAAAACGGTTTACAATGCCTTAAGTTTAGCCATGGAGTATGAGGCTAAAATAGGGCATGGTAGAATTTATAGATCCACTGCTTGGACTCCAAGCTCAAAAGGTGCAGGAGATACTAAAACCAATCCAACCAGCTTGGTGGCTAAACCAACACAACCAGCATCACATCAACCAGCGACGCGCCTTTCAGAAACTGAAAGACAGGCTCGATTTGTGCGGGGAGAATGTTACCGATGTGGTGATAAGTATGGGCCAGGTCATAGATGTAAAACAGGAGTTTTGAAGCTAATGGAGGGTGAAGAACAAAACGAAATCAATGATGAGGAGGAGACGAAACGGGGTGTTAGTTTGGATGAAATGGCAGAGATTAGTCTTAATGCGATTTTTTGCAAACCCAATACCACCACCATGAAACTTACGGGTACTATTAATTCAACTGAAGTACTTATCTTGATTGATAGTGGATCCACCCACAATTTCGTTTCTATTAATCTTGTTAGAGAATTGGGACTTACAACACAGTTGGTTACTCCTTTGGAGTACAAATCGGAAACGGTGACATTATCCGATGTAACAAGGTATGCAAGGACATCACTATTCAATTAACTGAGCTAAAAATTTCACAAGACTTCTACCCTTTTTCAATTGGTAGTGCTGATGCAGTCTTGGGAATTCAATGGTTAGCTTCACTAAATACGGTCCAAGCAAACTGGAATGAAATGTTTCTCATTCCAGCACCTATTCAATTAACTACGTCTCATCCTCCGAGCCCAATTAAAGTATATTCTCGAAGGATTAAAAAAGCCCAATTGGAGTTAATGGGCCAGTTGAAGACCATCGCCAACATTAATTTGGATCCATTATCTGAAGCAAGTAGCTGAGAAGTTGCAAGGGACGCGGTTATTTACTTTCGTATTAGCTATTTAGTAGGGTGTGTGTTTATGTTTTGGTTGTTCAGTTTTTGAGATTGTTCTTTGTATTGGAGGTTTCCCCTTCTCGAATTGGGGTGGATTTTGTTCGCTTGATTTGATTAATCCTTCAATTACCGTTCTATTTGATTAGTTGTATCATTCTCATAGAAGATTTTGACAAGTTCGGCAATCATATCTACTATAGCCTTGTATTCAGACTCTGTTGATGACCGAGAGACAGTGCGTTGTTTGCGTGCAGACCATGAAACCAGGGCCGTCTCAAACGTTTTCAGGGCCCTAGGCGGAGTTTAAATTTGGGGCCCTTCTCTCGCGCCAAATACATAATGTTAAAAACCTTCATATTCAAACCTACTCAAATTAATTAAGCTAATAACCAAAATGGACCAAACTAGAATAGAAATAACGCTAACAAGTTCAAATTAATAAAACTAATAACAAAAGCTAAGTTCAAATTAATCAAACTAATAACACAAAGGATCAAATCACTAAATTAGAATCATGAATCAAGCATGTTCAGATGAATCGAGTAGCAGAGAAGCACAGAGGAATGGAACCTGTTCAAAGCTCAGCAAGTCCGACTGCGGATGTGTCGCGCACATGTGCTATGAGCCTATGGCGCTATGAACTGTGATGTATCGTGTATGGGATGGAGTAACAGAGGAAGCACATAGGAAGAAACGAAGATTAATAGAGGAAAGCGTGAGAGAAATCGAGCCTAATATTGAAAACCCATTAATTTGATTTTTAAAATGGAAATGAAACCCCATTTTCCCTTCTCGCCTTCTTGCCTTCTTTAGTTCTTCCACTGTAAAATGGAAATGAAACCCCATTTTCCCTATTTCCCTAATCTGACGCTCGGTCCACACTCCACCGTCCGTCTTATTTTGTTCTCCCTCATACCCTTTCGTAGCCAACAAGCCTAGCTAACAAGCCCATATTCAGTTCCAAATACCAAGCCCAAATATATACCGTTTGATTTTTAAAATGGGGGCCTGTAAAATTGGGGGCCCTAGGCAATAGCCTAGATTTTAAGCCCATTGGGCCGGCCCTGCATGAAACAAGATTAGAGCCAAGGTAGTTTGCATATCCCCTAATGGATCGACGGTTATCTGGAAACCAGCCCTGTCGGCATCCGAGAAAGCCGTGATGGTGTTATAGGCAACATTAATATAAGCATGAAGGTTAAGATCCAAATTACGTTGGAGTTGTTACCCATAAGAGGTTGTGCCATGTAGATATCGTAATATACGCTTAACCGCAGATCAATGATTCTATGTTGGAGAGTGCAAAAGGTCGAAAAATTTATTCACTACAAAGGTAATATCTAGCTATGAAAGCGTAACATATTGCAAAGCACCAACGATCTAGCGATATTGAACCAGATTGTCAAATGCCTTACTATCACCAATTGCAATATTAGCATTGGTTGCAATCGGAGATGTTACTGATTTTGACATAAAGATACCAGCTCATTGCAGTAATTCAAGGATATATTTCCGTTGGGACAGAATGATAGAGTCTGTTTGATAGTGGATTTTATCACCCAAAAATTAAGACAAGGCCCCCATGTCTTGTACCACGAAAGATTTGCTAAGATTCTGCACCACGTGATCAATAGCCTGGGAATTATTACCTATCAAAATGATGCCATCAACGTATACCAGCATGTACAATAGGATCCCACGAGAGGAGTAAAAAAATAATGACAGGTTAGTCTTAGAACCCTAAAAAGCAAGAGCAAGGCGGTAGACAGTTTATGAAACAAGGCCCGGAGAGCTTGTTTTAGGCCATACATTGCCTTGTGTAAAGACAGACATGATCCGGTTTGGTGGGATCAACAAATCTCGAGGGTTTCAGATTATCTGCTTCTTGAAGATCTCTACGGCCACGTCTGAGCTACAACTAGGGAAAGAACAACATGAGTTGTAGTTGGTTTCACAACCGGGCTAAAAGTTTGCTGATGATCAATACCTGGTTGTTGTCTAAAACCCTTAGCTACAAGATGTGCCTTGTATCGTGTGACTTTGCCTGTCTGGTCTCACTTTAATTTTTACATCCACTTATAGTCGACTACATTGTTATTTTGAACTCGTGGAACCAATGACCATGTGTCATTCCTCATTAAGGCAGAATATTCTTCGCATGTAGCAGACCTCCACTGTGGTTGTGTGTTAGCAATGGTAAAGGTTGGAGGTTCAGTGTCTAAATATGTTGTAGTGGCATGGAAAGAGTAAGGGATGAAGTGTTGTTTCTACCACATGGCAATGTCGCCTTTCAACAACACCATTTTGATCACTCGTATGTGGACATGATAGCATAGGATAATAGTGATAGGGGAGAAAAACTAGGAGAGACTTCGAAACTCCCACTCCAATCAGTTTGAAACGATTTAAGTTTTGTTTGAAATTGTCGTTCGGTCATGGCTAGAAAATGTTTAAAGGTGGAAAAAAAACATCATATTTCAATTTTAATGGGTAGGACCACATAAAGCTAGAGTAGTGGTAAACACATAACAAGAAATAATTGTTCCTATCACTCAAAGGGATAAGGGCAAGACCCCAAACGTCACAAAACACAAGATCCAAAATATGTGAACTTTTGTAAGATTAAGATGACAAATGTAATTTAGATGATTTTCCAACAAAACATGAGTCACAAACAAACTAGAACATTTATTTAATAATGATAAATTGTATCTAGATAACATAGATTGTAAAAGCTGAGAATGTGGATTCTCAATTCTTTGATGCCAAGTTTGAGAAGAAGCATGAATAGCAGAAAAAGAAATTTTTGGAAGCGATTACTGATTTAGAGCCCATTGTTACTTCGACCCGTGAGGAGGGTAATGTGTGTAGCCTTGTCCTTCATAGCAAAAAAAAAATAGAATGATATTCAAGTAAACCTGATTGTTGTAACAAATTTTTTGTACAGAAAGAAGATTCCATTTTATTTTAGGTATATGAAGGATATGTGTAAGAGAGAGTTTTGTATGGTGAATAAAGTTTGGTAGAACCAATATGAAGGATGGTTAATCCGTTACCATTGCCAACGTGAAGGTTGTCATCGCCATAGCAGGGCTCAGAATTATCAAAGCCAGAGAGATCTTGTGCAACATGATGACTAGATCCAGTGTCAGGCAGCCATGAGGTGGATGCTTGTGAGTGATAATCTGCATAGTTAGCCGAGGGTGGTGGCCTTCGTTAAGTGGCAGGACTGCGATTTGGGCATTGAGACGGGACATGACCTATTCCACATCTGTTGCATGTGCAAAAAACAGTGTTTGATTAGAGGCCCTAGAATAATTACTACGGTTACCACCACTTTGAGTTCGGTCAATAAAACCGCCTTGTGTGTGATTGTAGTTGCCTCTTCCATGTCTGTTATTTTCACCCTCGGCCACGATTGTTACCAGACCTAGTGGTATAGTATGCTTCAGCTTGGTTGTTGACTGGTTGAAGACTTGAAGTTGGAGATCAGGCTGAGAGAGAAAGCTGTTGTAATGCCTGCAACTGATCTGGAGAAGTGGAAGAGGTGACTGGTGGGGTTGCTAAAGTACGGCTTGTATTGGCATCCGTGAATGCTTGAAGAGGAGGGACCTCAGGTGCTAGTTCATAAAATCATGATCTGAAAGAAGACCGTGCAGGTTAGAGAATGCAGTGGGAGATTGTCGAGTAAGAATGTTCGATTTGAGACCATTATACTCTTCCCAAAGGCTAGAGACAACAAGCATAACCAGGTCCTTCTCAGTCATAGGTGCACCAATATTAGCAAGTTGATCAGCATACATCTGAGCCCTGGTGAGATAAGCAGACAAAGTTTCATCACCTTTCACCTCAATTTTCAAAAATAGAGTCTTTAGGGTATATTCCCTAGAAGACATGCGTAAGCACGCTCAAGAGAGCCACAAATCACGAGATGTAGTCCCATGTACGTGTTGGAACAAGGATTCCGATATAGTAGACAGGATTAACATTCGGATGTGAGCATCATTGGAGACCCATATTGCATGATTAGGGTTCGGTGGGGATGTTATGACAACAACGTCTTCTTGTCTTTTTCCGGATGATGAAACTGGTGGAGTGGTTGCTTGGAGTCATCAACATAGCCAAACAAATTATTTATAACAAGAAACGATTGGAGCACTATTTTCAAAAACCATAATTAGTTGGAGATAATGTGACTCCAAACTTGTGAGAGTTGTGGGTTGATTTTTGGTCAGAGAAAAGGCAGCAAGAGCAGCCACAATAGGCAGCTGCGATTTACCGTGGCAGGGCTGTTGCCTTGATCTGCAATTTTTGAAGGCAATGCTGTTGTAAGAGATTGCTGAAAAGTATAATAAATACTTTTTCACAATCTATGGGCTCTGATACCACAATAAGCATGATAAATCAGAATTGTTATTATAATATCAATACCGTATACATGCAGGTATATATAATAAATACTGTTTCACTCTAGTCCCTCTAATTGCAAACTATTATAATTGTTTTCTAATACATAGTAATTCAAGCATGTATTAAAAGAACACTTTTTGAATGCAGATGTGTATATTTCGCTTTCCCACTTCCTCAGTTATACCGCTCCATGATCACCCAGGAATGACTGTATTGAGCAAGGTCTTGTATGGGTCATTGCATGTAAAAGCTTTTGATTGGGTTGAACCAGCTTGCATCAAGATTCCAAAGGACACATCTCGAGCTCCTGGTTGTATTCTTGAACTTACCATAGACTATAGTTACAAAATGTTTAGTTTTATAATTGCCATTAATTATATTGCTTTTAGTGTAAATTGAATGCATATTTTTTAGTACAAGATTTGAAAACAAACAATAGAGCTTTAATAGATTTCTCTAATCTCTATGAATGGATAATTTTGATTTTAGACATGTAATTTGGCTACAAAACCATCTTTTTTGTGTCTATTGATAAATTATTTATTTGGATCATGTTCTGACTCAAATCAGGTCAAATAAAAACGATCCAATCAATCTAAAAGTTGTCAAAAGTGCATCTTTAGGCATACAACCTCCTAAATCGTTTTGTCAAATAACTAAGTTACTACTATAACATCATAATTTTTGTAATGATATTTTACCATTTATTGTTTTCAAAAATTAAAAATAAATGGAGAAAAGAAGTGTTTGTTGATCAAACCGTAATAAAAGTGCATTTTGATATCACCTGCTTGCTATTCATTGCCTCAGCTAATATGCATGTCAAAAAAGTCATTTTAACGGCTTGTTTGCTTGATATCATGTATAAAATTCAATACTTATTTTCCAAATATTTTCACCGTACCTTCCTAATTATGTAGATACAACAACCTTACAACAACCTTACCCAGTATATTTCCACTTTTCAGTAGGGTCTGGGGGAAGGATAAATACAAACCTTACCCCTATCCCAATTGGGATAGAGAGGCTGCTCCGAAAGAGTCCCAGCTCAAAGTTATCGTTTGAAGTTGATCATCCCAACGATTTTAACGTTATTTTCACAAAATAATTAAAATAACGTTAAAATTAGTGCACTTTTACTTTTGCCCCTTAAGGGCCCACACATATATACATTATATGCATGCACCGCAAATGGGGCGTGTAATTATGTAGATATATTATCATTTATCACAACTCAATTTCAAGTAATCAAATGCCCTAATATTGATGAAATTATTTCAATAGTTAGGTTAGCAAAGCTGTCTGTGGACAAAGTTCTTTCAGCGCCATGTAAGACTTCAGTTTTGTATCCAAAGACTGGAGGAAATATTCATTGTTTTACTGCTGTCACCTCTTGTGCTGTTCTTGATATCCTCACACCTCCATATGAAGAATCTTCAGGCAGAAAATGTACTTATTACCGCGATTACTCCTACTTCAGTTTCCGTAAGTTTGTACACTTTTTTCGTGCAAATCTGATTCTTAGTTTTGTGAATTCTGATTGGATAAAGAATAAGGTGGTAATTCCGACCCATTTATTTGTAAATTGGTTGGTAGGGTTCAAACTGGGCAAATGACCCAAATCAAAAAATAATTTTCTAAATGTTAAAAGTCGCACAAAGTGTATTTATGATGCATGCAACCTCTCTAAATTGTTATTCATGTATTTTGTTTTGGTTGTAATAACATGGTTTTCCTAATCAAAACAAGCACATTGAATACTTAAAATGGTAGCAACAAATGTGAAAAAATCATGTTTGCGGGTCAATTCAACCTGGAAGCGCATTTTAACCCGTATTAAAAAAAATGGTCCGTTTCTACAGGAAGCGGAGACGATCCAGTCAATGGAAAAGAAGATGAGTATGCATGGCTGGAGGAGATAGATACACCAGATGATCTCTATATGCGACAAGGCACGTATGCGGGCCCACCCATTGGGATCTAGGATTCGTAAATTACTGGTATATGGTGAATGTTTGTTTCAATTCTTGTGGCTTATAGTTGTTGAAATGACAGCCAGGAGTAATTGACTTACCTAACCCCTTGTGGTTCCTTAGGTTTGTGATCAAATGCCCATGTTGGTCTAGTCTAGTGGTTGCATGGGCCTGAGCCAAGGTGGAAAGTGTTATATTAACCATGGTTTATGGTCCTCAGTCAAGGTTGGCAAAAGCATGTGTAGCTGGTAATTAATCATAAAAGTTGACCTAAGTAATGTGTTTTAATATTTGTGCTGTTAGAATCATTGTTTTCTTATCTTTATCCATGCAATAATCGGTTAAGTTATTTATTTATTTTTTCTATTGTTTTGATAAAAATCTTGGTAGGTTCTAATCATGATTCTGGAAAGTTTTACCATAGTTGTGAATTTCCTCCTACATCTGTGAAATATAGGTAGTGCGATTAATGTACAGGATTTCATTTGGAGACGTGTTAGTCACTCTACTGTTGTCTAAAAAAAAAGTGAGTATGACCGTAAGGTAACGTTTTGATGGACCACTTACAACACTTGCTTCTCTAGCGTTTGACAAAGACGTCCTTTTGGTTTTATCAATAGACATGGTCGTTTATTAGGGTACTATTTCTACACCATCCAAAATATTTACATAACCTTTTGATGTCTTTCAAATAATTGCTCGACTTTTTCAACCTCTCATTCAGCATTTCAAACTTAGAAGAATAGAAAGGTCAAACGGTCATCCAAAAAAAGTTAAATTGTTGTTTGTTAAGTTTGAAAGAAAAAGTTAGATAACCATTCAGTTTATATTTAAAGGGTAGTTCGTTGAACCAACCATTTGCATGGCACTTCTTCCATTCTCCACACGCACACACACAAACCCTGTTATTGTTGTACAAGTCGTACGCCATCTTAACCAACTGAGCTACACAGCTGGGCATACACAAACCATTTAGTTATGGCTGAAAAATGGTGGTTATGTAACCTTTCAGTAGATCTGATATTAGTGACCAATAAACAAAATGATTGTTACTTGAAGGTCTGTTGCCAAAAAAAAATATCCATAAGAGAAGAAATCACCATCCATGGTAATGATCTCCAATAAAAGGGCCAAAAATATGTCACAAGCACAAATCCAAAAGTCTCTAGCAACAACATATGCAAAACATTTTGTTTTTCACAAACCTTGTTATTTCAAATGGTAAAAGCCTAACAAGGATTACAGCTAACGTTCTCTATAGAGAATTTGCAGTGACGGATGGTATCTTGCTACATATTTTATTACAGATTGAATGTAGAATTCTTATGGCGATCTGAATGCTTCACCTGCATAGCGAACGTTTCCGAGTTCCTCTTCAATGCGCAGAAGCTGCACACATAATAAATTAATTTACAATTTAGAGGTTGATCGGCTCATTTTTTTTTTAATTATACATCATGAGATTAGAACCCTAAAGCACTGCTAATATCCTAATCCAAATGCTTGCATGACAAGTAAATTGTTCCCCAATTTTAACCTAATGATATCCCTAGTCAAGATAAAACTGAATAAAACAATAGTAAGCACATCCTAGTCATCAGTTTTTCATATGCTTGTATTTGCCATGTATCCATAATCTCCATAAACTCAACTTAAGCCTAGCAAAATGAACAGATTGGGGTTGGGTAACGGGGCTGAATGGGTTCAAGTCATGACGGGTCTTAAGAAGAAAAATCAATTTTGGTTTAAATGAGTCATTTTTAACAAGCATCAGTTTAGTTCAAGTCAAAATTAATTGTAACTAAACAAATAATCAATTTGAATAATCTTTATTGATTTTTTCATCAAATATGTTATTGAGTTTTTTTGCTTGTTTGAATCAATTCTATATTTCTATTTTAAATAGTTTTTAGGTTACCCATCATGAAGATATTGTATTAAGTTATGCATCTCAACCGATGTTACAGTGTTATCTATTTCAACTCAAAATACAATAATTATTCACCCAAATCAACTCATCTATCTTGTTTTAGGTCAAGATTGTCATACCTATCTCAACTTTTGTAACATGTAAAAGTTGTGACAAGTTTCAAGCCATTTTTTATAAATATAATATTATTGCAATAAAACATTATACCTTTGACCAAAATCAACCTTCATCTTCTTCCCCTTTTAGGGGAATTTTTTTATCACACATGTGACCCATTTGAGAGACAAAAAAACACAGCCAAAAACTCTTATTGATAAGTAATTTGGTCAAAATTGCAACCTTTAATTTTGATTGTATCTAGATTTCTAATAAATAAGTAACCCATGCTCCCCAAGATTTTTTCCTGCTTCTCATTTTTCATATTAGTGCTTCATAACTAACTTAAAACTTATCGTTTTATAACTCCTAAATCTTCATTGCCAGCCATTTAAAATTTTCCTTTATTTAGCCCATGTAGTAATACACGGGTTTCTAACGTAGTATTTTAGTATAAAAGGAAAATACCTGGTTATACTTGGCCAATCGCTCACTTCGGCATGGAGCGCCCGTCTTAATCTAACAATTGAAGAAAAAATAATTAGAACAAAATAAACAATACAGACAAAGATTTAATAGCAATGTAGGTATAAGATGAGATAAAATGTCACCTGTCCGCTAGCCAAGCCAACAGAAAGATCTGCAATGAAGTTATCCTCTGTTTCACCGCTACGGTGGCTAACCATCACACCCCACCCTGCAGCTTTTGAGTCAAGAGCTGCTTGAATAGACTCGGTTACTGTACCTATCTGATTAACCTGAAAGAATTTAATCCAGACAAATCATTTACAAAAATATTAAATTCATGCGGTTATTAATGGCTGTAGAAGGGTATAACATATCAAATACAGTTAGAAGCGGTCAATATCAGAATTATAAAAGCATAAACATAAACATTTATGACAAAATATGTAATTCTTGTACTTGCCTTTAATAGCAGAGCATTGCAGGCCTTTTTCTGAATACCTTCTGCAATTCTCTTCGGATTTGTGACCAACAAGTCATCACCGACAAGTTGGATGCCAACTGAAGATTGTAGTGAAGTCCATGAGGTCCAATCATCTTGATCAAAGGGATCTTCAATTGATACAATTGGGAAATCCCTCACAAATTCTCTATATAAATCACCAAGATTTGGAGCTGAGAGAACATGAGCTCCATCATTTGGTTGTTTCTTGAAATTGAGATCGTATTTACCATCTTTTGTTAAGAACTCAGAAGCAGCAACATCCATTCCTATTTTAATCTGTGAAATTTATTTCTCTAAATCAAGAAGTACGGCAGAAAAGATAAGTAAACAGAATGTAAAAGAAGTGTTTCGTATCATTTACCTTGCCAGTGTAACCAGCCTTTTCAATCGCGTCAATGAGCAACACAAGCCCTTCCCTATTATCCTGGACATTAGGTGCAAACCCACCTTCATCTCCAACATTGCATGCATCTTGTCCATACTTTGCTTTAATGATTCCCTTAAGTGTGTGATAAACTGCAATTATAGTTAAAAAAGCTAGCACCATCAATGAATGACAACTTTTATCATTCTATGACATCTTATTATTTTTGTTTCCAAATTACAACCATAAAAATTATGCATTCATTACTCGGATTCCCATATTACAGACAAAAATAGAGCTTTATAATGACAAGAACAGAAGTCTATAACTAAGCAAATTTTACGGACATACAAATCAAGAATACAAGACCTTTGCATGGGCAACAACTTAATCGACAGTTTGACACCACATGGGTTAGAGTTAGCAAATTAGGTGGTTTGGTTTGGGTAACAATTTAAACCAGCAATGCTCCCGAAAGCGTGATTTTATGTATGGTATAGTCAGGTTGTCTCCAAACACATGTGGTCAAAATAACTATTTTTTCTACAATTAACAAATGATTACAAAAATCATACTAATCCGTTAACAATCCAATTGTTTGAGTAAAACAAGTAGGTAGTTTTGACCATTAAAAACAAACTCTACACAATTTTTAACCTAATTGAACAATCTTCTATTTAAACAACAATAATAGCAGCCAAACCCAACAAATCTCACTCGTAGCATGGCTATTTATAGGGTAAGATGTAGACAAACCTTACTCTATCCCTAGGAAAGAGCGTCTGCTTTAGAGAGACCCCGCTCATGAACAAACAGATAAACAAACAAAAATCTAACAAGACAGACAAACAAACAGGCATAATCAATCATAGTAATCTCTCTTTAACTTCTTACTTTATTTTACCTTTTGACCCAACAAGAAAAAACACAAACCAAAGCAACCCTAATTCATAGGTTAATGGTTTGAAACTGTAGCCTGTACCCATGATTCATGAACTTATATACTGAAAGATAACTAATCCTAACGGATTTAGGAAATATGCTAACCTTCACTACCCATACGTAGAGCCTCAGCAAATGAAGTTGCACCTACTGGAGTATCATGAATTCTTGCATGGCTAGGTTATTGCCAGCATGGCTACCTCCATTGATCACGTTAAATGCTGGAACTGGCATAACAAGCTCTTTTGTTCCAGATATCTCTTGAATGTGCTTGTACAAAGGTATGCTTTTTGCTCCTGCACCAGCTCTGCATACGCTCAGGGATACTCCAAGTATTGCATTAGCTCCTAGTTTAGACTTGTTTGGAGTTCCATCAATCTCTAGCATGATTCCATCAAATTCTGCTTGATTCCTTGATAATTAGGCAAGATAAGCAAATTAACATTGTAACTGATCACAGATATCACAAATTTAAGAAGATCATCATGTTTAAGATCTACATGTATGACGTATACATAGTAGTTAAATACAAGCAAGATGCATGCCTATGTGCCCACATGAGCACCTTGACAAGGCTTCACATGTGCACTTTCTGGCCAAAACCGGAACTAAAATTGGCCAGAAACATCAATAAATGGTCTCAAACATTTAAAAATGGCCACACCATCTAAAACCTGTCTGAAACATATAAAATTGGCCAGAAAGTAACATCCACAACCGATCTGAAACATCCAAAACTGGCAAAAAAAAACATCCAAAAACAGAAAAAAAAAATCTAAAACTGGCTTGAAACATCTAAAATAGATCAGAAACACTTAAAAATGACCTGAACCATCTAAAAGTACCATAAACATCTAAAATTAGTCTGAAACACCTAGAACTATCTAAAAATATCTCAAAATGGTCAGATGAAACGGGTCTGTAAAAATAATTTTGAACGTCTAAAAATTATCTAATACATGTCTAAATTAGCCTAAACCAGCCTAAAAATCCCTAAAAATTACATGTTTATATTGTTCAATTTGCATAAAAAAAGCCATTGGTGTACTGAAAAACAACAGTCACCTGACATCAACGCCGATGAGCTTTGGTCCCAACAATTCATTATATTTTTAACAGCACTAAGAACACCTTTCCCACCATAAAGCTTCTTATCACCGTCTCTAAGCTCCAACGCCTCGTAAATTCCGGTTGACGCTCCACTGGGGACCGCAGACCGGTAAAGCTCATCAGTCACCAGATCAACTTCCACCGTCGGATTACCCCTGCTGTCGATGATCTGCCTCGCCTTGACCGACTTTACCGTCGATGACTTCGCCGAAGCAACGGAAGAAGTCTGTGCAACCGCAATTGAGTTCCGAACAGAAAAAGACGTCGGAGATCTGCGTGCAGTGGTCGGAAGGTTAATGATGGAAGTTGTTGATGGTGATTTTGATATTGAAGGTTTGGTGGAGAAGAAGGTGGTGGGAGATGGTAAGGCCATTGGTGATGTTGAGAGAATGAGCTGAAGGATGATGATGATGCAGTGAAGAATGTGTATATGAATGAAGGATGATCGGGAAGTCCGCCGTGGGCAGCGGCGATTGCAGAGTTGTTTATAGTATTGTTGTGGTAGGTGGAGGTGACGATGTTAGCTTCGGAAACGCCGAAGGGCAGCTAATTAATTTCTCAAATTTAACTAAGACCATGGGGTATGCCCAATGGTTTACAATGCGTCACGTAAACACCCACCACAACACTCACTTCACCAAAAATGATGGAAATGCCCTTTGTCAAACAACTACACGTCATCATTTCTTTTTAAATTAAAAAGTAGATATAATTTAATCTTAAATTAAAAAATTACATAAAATTATAAATGAAAATTACAAATAAATAAAAAAAATTACATAAAATTATAAATGAAAATTACAAATTAATAAAAAAAATTACATAAAGCTAGTTATCTCTATATTTATTACGAATTTTTTTCTTATCCCGCTCGGCAATTTCACGGTCGATCTCGGTTAAGTGTTCGGGTTTCGGAGGTGGCGTGTTCGGTTTCGGTTAGGTTGAGTGTTAGGTTGTGTAGTATTGATTTGGTTTGTTTGGTTAGGATCCATGGAAAGTTTTTTTTTTTTTGATAAGAAAAATGAATTAGTTTGAAATGAGAAGAGTGGAAATTTTTTTGTGTTGAATGATATTTGAAATGTGGTGTTTAAATAGGTAAATTTTTTTTTTTATTTTAATGCTTGCAAACGGTCGAATTGGCAACGGTAACTTTCATTAACCCGTTGCCCCCACTCACGCCGGCCCACCCATACCCACCAGGGGGCGTGTGCCACGCCCACTCCCATGCCCAATCCCTTGACACACCCCATGGTCTAATGATTTGGTGATCAATATGATAGGTGGTGGTAGTGTTGATTACACGATATAGGTGTGTTTTTACCTGAACCCGAAGAACAAATCCAAAAAAACATCAACCCGAACCCAAAAAACCACCCGAAAAAGCATATTATCCGAACACGAAAACTTAGAATGGTTCGCCTTGGGTCCACACGAGCTTTATTCAGGTAAACCCGAACTAGGGTTCTAAGGAGCGGTAACATTTTTTTTATTTCAAAGCATCTATAGTTTTGAGAGTGTCGAAGAAATGCATGTTTTGGTTAAACACGTTTTAGTTATGTTATGATTAAACATTTGAAATTTTTAAGGAAATGTATGTTTTGGTTAAACATGTTTTAATTTTATTTGTTTGAAAAATATAATATATTAGTTTTCAAGTATACCCGAGAATCGTTAACCCAACCCGATTAAACCCGAGAGAACCGATTAAACCGAAGTTAAATGTTTCGGTTCTCAGTTCCAATTTCATATTACAAAACCCGAAAACCCGACCCGATCAACCCAAAACCCGAGGAACCACCCGAACGACAACCCCTATTACACGATGATACTTCAGTATTGATTCGTCATTGTTTCAAAAATTAACTTTAAAAAATTATATATTTTTTATATAAGGAATTTTTAACAATCACGTCACTGAGCAAGACATGCCCTTCCCTATTATCGGTCCCCTGTTTTTCCATCTACGCCATTGTATTTTACTTGACATCTATCAT